>VZRN01005355.1:943726-1017779 GCA_013397935.1 Dasyornis broadbenti
ATCAGTGCCAAAGGCTGCCCCAGTTTGGCACCTGATTTCTGGAGCACAGACAGCCCTTTAGACAAAACAAAAGCCAAACCAAAAATCTACCAAAAAACACCCTCCTCACAAAAAGCACTGCCTTTATTTCTGTTTTATTTAGAAAATTCTCCTCTCTGTAATGTGATAATGTGAAATTTTACTTTATGATCTGAAAATTAAAACAAAAAATAATTAAAGAGGTGTTGTCTTCCCCCTGTCACAACAAGCACTACTTAAAACTCACCTCAGTGGGGTGTTCTAGAGTCCTTCCCAAACCCCTGGACACCGGCACAGGTAAATTACCCAGGAATAATTTTGGGAAGTAACTGCAGCACACTGAACAGAATGTGACAATGCTGTTTTGCCCTCTGGGACTGACCTGGGCACTTCTTAGAAACACCTTAACATTTAAGACTTCTAAAGCCAAATGGACTAAACAGGTGAGACAACTTGTTAAGGAACAGACACTTCCCATGGGTTCCATCCTGCAATCCCAGCTTTTGCCCATTCCAGCACTGCCACCAGCACTCAGAAACTCTCAGGCTGCTTCTCTCTTCATGGATATTCAGCAAAGAGCTGAGAAACAGCACAAGCAGCAAACCTGAAGGACTTCACAGAGTTAGAAAACAGGGATTCTCAGCAAACCACTTGTAAGTGTATTATGGCAAACACTCCACAGCAGGTAACTGCTATCTACCATCCCGGGAATATTGCAGCAATCAGACTCTGCTTATTGGGATTTTAGTTTGATTTTCGCTTCCATCCCCCTTCCTTCACTGCAAGTGGGAATTACACAAGGGTGGAGAAAGTCCAGTCTCAGGTCCGTCCCCGTGGATCAGAGATTTCCTGGTGTCCATCACCCCCGGTGTCTCCTGGCACCCCCTGGTCTCCTCAGCTCTCACAGGAAGGGCTCGGCGCTCAGTCCCGGAGCTCCCGCAGCAACAGCGACACGGACTCACAGCGCTCCCAGCCGCGCTTCCTGTCCTTCCCTTGGGATGTGAGCGTGCCTGGGGCTCCTGGGGCTAAGGAAGCATCGAAGCAGAACTGAGCAGGTGCAGAGCTGACGGGGAAGGTCACAGGCAGAGCAGCGGCGATCGCTCGCGCTCCGAGTCCTCCTCACCGTCGCCCTCGGGAATGCGGGGCAGGAGCGCGGAGCGCGTCAGGCCCCAGAACTTGGGAGGGGACAGCTCCTTCCTGGTGGCTGTGAACTTCCAGCCCATGTGGCTGCCACAGATCCTGCACTGGGCTATGGTCCAGGCGTACCTGCCACGGGCAAAGCAAAGGAAAAGACATTTTGAAAACGCTTCATCGGGCAAGAATCCCAGGCTGGATTTGGGTAGGAATCCCAAACTGGATTTGAGTAGGAATCCCAAACTGGATTTGGGTAGGAATCCCAAGCTGGATTTGGGTAGGAATCCCAAGCTGGATTTGGGTAGGAATCCCAAGCTGGATTTGCAAAGAATCCTCAGAAATCCAGTGTCCAGCCATCACCTAAAACCCTGCAGAGCTTCAAAATAATAAAGAAAAAAACGCTCACAAATTTCCCACTCCCAAAGCCCTCTCTTCCCTCTTTGAAGAGGGGAAGCAACCAAAGGTTTTTATTGCCCAAGGTTCCAGCTGAGAAATGCTGAGAGCCCTAAAGAGGAGTCAGAAAACTTCTGAGAGTTATTTAATGAGGATTAAAGTGATTTTTGCTCCCCCAGTAACAGGGACTGCTGCACTTCCCAGAGAAACAGAATTTTTCTCTAACAATTTTACAAGGCAGAACGTGAATATTTCAAAGCCCTCACAGAAGAAAAGAGCTGAGAAAACACAAAAGGATGAGAAATATTAACTCCAGATATTAAAAGTCCCAAATCTTCTTCAGGGAATGTTAAAACATGTGACAGAAATGCCAGACATCCTCCAAGTCATTCCTCAGTGCTATGTGATATTCCAGGGAAAAAATTCTGGATGCAAGACCTGTTATTATTAGGCAAATTTTTATATCTGGGCACTTAATTCTGTTACTGTCTCAGAAAAACAGACTCATTAAAAAAAAAAAAGATAATCAGATCAATACAAATGTCAGTAATTTTTAATTTCATCAAACATTTTTTCAGTTTTTAGATATAAAAATGTATTTCAGTAGACTAAATGTTATATATTCTGGTTTTCATTTGCACTAAAGCTGTGTGAATAGAATTATTTTAATTGTAGCTTAAATAAAACTACACACAAAAATCTCCCAGACAACTTTTTTTATAGTGCTCAGATTCTACGTTTTAAAACCTTAAGACTTCCCCATTAAAAAAAATAAATTAAAAGTAAAATCTGCAATATTTTATGTGATTTTTCCATTTTATCCTGTATTTTGAGTAAGTCCAAATTCACTTCCTTATTTTTTATATGAGCGCAATGATGACGTGTGCCAAAAAAATTCAGTATTTCCTATTCCACCCTCCCAGAAATGGCCAGTTTGGGTGATTTTCAGGTAAAACGTTGCTGCCCTTACCCAGGGAACCAGCTGTGCTCTGTTGAGGGCCGTCCGCTGAGACTCAGGTTGCAGGCTTTGTACACAGTGAGGGTTTCGTGGATGTATCCATGGGGATTCACGTAGGCTGCCATGGGCCCACACAGGGATAAGCTACAACACACGAGGAATTTTGTCAGAGTGCAAGGAAAAATAAAAAAAAAAATTAAAGAAAAAAAAAAAATCAACCCAGGCTGAGGTTATAATATTTCTGCAGAGCAAAAGAACCACTTTCTGTAGGGGGGAAAAGAAAGTACATTTAATTATATTATTAAAAATTGAAAGAAAATAGATGTTTATTAAAAATACCATTGGTCGAATTTTCCTAGAATTGCAGAAAAGTACATGATAGACTCATCCTGTGTGTTATTTAAAATAGCAACTTCCAAGGAAAGCGAGGAAAATCTACCTTTAAAAGTAAGCAAAAATGTTCATTTATTGCATCAACTCCTCAGCCCCTTCTGTTCAAGTTCGTCATATTGACACAGCAGGAACTGCGGTGTCTGCAATCCATTATTTGATTAGAAGATAAGAAATGGCTTTTAATTACCCCAGCAGCTCCTTATCACACCGATAAAGAAAAACGGTGGGGAGTCTTTGTTAACCCAAACCATCTTTTAACCTTCCCATTATCACAGGGGATGGGCTGAGAGGAGTTAATCAAGATTCAAACAGTGACAAGGCTGACAGAAGCAGCAATTACTTGGAAAACGTACAATGCCTAATCGTTGTTAAACACGGCAGATATTGTCTGGGGCAAACAGAGCACGGGGCCATCCTGGTTAATAGGAATAACCTTAAATTCTTAAAAGAAAAAGGGATCCCAACGCTGAATGAGATAGACGGGAACTCTGCTTGCATGCCGGCATCCTGGGAGCCTATTTCTAGCACCTAATTAGTGCATTTTAATCTGCTGTTGAGGCTTGCTGACACACGAACAACGTGTTGAGAAATAAAACTTGGGATCTCAGAAACTTTATTCAGAAATACCGGGATGAAAAGAAAAGGTCTTTATGTTTCATTTTACAATTTGTATTTCAAATTCTTCCCTGCAAGGTGCTGGGGGTGTGGCACAACACCAATTTCTGTTACAATATACCCGGAGATGCTCAGATTTCCTAACTTTTTATTAAAAAAGCTCAAATATCAACTCCCTATAAATATTTACTGCAATTCTATTAGAGCTGTGGCAAACACAGCAGTTTTCAGACATAACCCAGCTTAATCTGCTTTGCTGTGCCCGCGTTTCTGACCAAGGACCTTCCCAAGATGAAGAGTAATAAACTCACCTGAATATTTCATTCTTGGTAGTTATTTCTGTGTCTTGGCATTGCTTACAACAGAGAGATGTACACTTGGGAAGAGAAACAAAGAGGATAATTTCATTAATTTCCAGGTGCTTGTCAGCAGTGGGAAATGATAAAAATGTCTCTCCCTTTCCCCCAGAACAGACTTTGCACCAATTGTTTTATCTGAGCAGCACTCACTTCTCTAGGATATTTTTTCTATGTGTTTTACTTATTTAAACATCAATTATTATCTAAAAGACACAACAATTTTCATATACTCCTCCCACAAAAGATCCACACCCAGAGAACTGGATCTGACTCCATAAAGATAATAAATGAGCCAACCTTTTAAGGTCTCTAAAGGCTAATTTAGAAAAAACAACCTTTGCTCTTCTTCATTACAGCACAAAAAAGGCAGATGAGATAAATGCAATCATTAAGTCTTTCTAAAATTCGAGGGTGCTGTAGATCAATGGGTTTAATTTCCTCACAAAAATAGGTAAAACATATTGATCTCTCTCCTGGAGATTACAGCAGATTAATCCATCTTCCACAATTCCTACAAAGTAGAACTGAACAATTCATCACTGACACTGCCCAGGAAAGAGGCATTTAAATCAGCTCAGCAGAACACTCCCACTCATTTTCAGGAGGTGCACTACCCCTTTTTAAGGGCAATTCCTGTGAAATGACAGCAGCATTGGAGCGCCAGGGGATTTTCAGAGTTTCAATACAGGAAGGACAAGTGAAGTTTATTCTGATCACAGCCCCAGGCAAAACCCTGCCCATTTCTGTCCGAGAATTTGGGAGAGATTTCTGCTCCCTTTCTCTGTATCTTCCTTTTTACATTTCTGGAGCGTGAACTTTGGGCAGAGGAACACTTAAAATGACACTCAGGTTCACTTTTCCCCAGAAACAGGCAAGATTTTAATGACAGTACTTTTTAGGCAAACAGACGCATTTTTCATTGCTCTGTATCCATTAGAAAAACATTATTAAGAAAGTGTAAATTACTATAAAGAACTGCCCTACACAAAAATAGAACATTCAGAGCGTTACAAGGCCATGGCAATGGAAAGAAGGGCAGGGAAACCAAGTTTTTGAACATCTTAACGAGGAATTGCCTAACGAGTCCTTTACAAAAAATAAATCCTTCTGGTACAATCTTTAGATTTTGCTCAATACTGCAAAGATTTTGCTACAAAACCCACAGGTTTCCATGGCCAATGACGCTTGATTGTGCTGTCAGTATGGGGCTGCGGTGGTTACTGGCAACGCTGGACTTCTAGCACCATCTCTTGGCTAAAAAAGCGCTGTGCCACACTGAAATATTTCTAACAAAAGCAAATATTATTGTACGTTTCTCGCTTGCTGCTAAACATAATCCAGCACTGAGAGATTAATTCTCCTTTTGAGCAAACTTTTGAAGGGGAAGGAAGAACTAACAGAACACCCAAATTCACCCTCTAGGAGGATTAGCTGGAAACTCCATCCATTTCTGTAAGAGACTGTGACAGTCTCTCCTATTTTTTTGGGAATTTAATGGCCACTAAAGAAGAGCTACTCACTTTGTTCATGATATCTAACTCACAACGGAGCCTCTGCACAGCACTGCCTATTTTGAGCAACTGGATACGTAAAGCATCATCAATGGGCAGGCAGGCAGCAACTCTGTAAGAAAAATCTAGAAATGAGAAAGCAGCAGGTCTGTTAGAATTAACAGAGAAACAAAACCTAGGACTCCTATTTGCTATGTAACAGGTAATTATCTAAGCTGGGTTGTCTTCAGGAATTTAAAAGAAAACATTAAAAAAAAATTGAGTTCTTAAAATCAACCTCGTACCTATTGGGTTTGATGGAAGAGATTCATCTTTAAGGTTTTCATCCCACTCATGGAGCTGCCTCTTGACTCTTTCCATCAAGGTTTCCTTTTGTTAGAAGAAAAGCCTAATTTAAATACACAGGTATTGCTGTTTTCTTAGGAAAAAAACAAAAGGGAAGCAAAATGTAGAGTAAGCTCTTTTCCCTAAGTGGACATTAGCTTTTAAGACTTACAATAATTAAAGAAACACTTTTTGCCTACATATTTGAACGATTTTTGCTCTGAGACGACACAGAAGGAACCAGAATCTCTGCTCTCCCTCCCAGACATTTGCACCAGGAACATCCACACAGAGGGGGAAGCCCGTCCTGATCTTTTCACACTACACTGGAAACTATAAACTGCTCTAAAACGTAATTTATGAGCCAGCAAAAATACAGCTTTTATATTCTCCCATATTTAGATATTACAACTCTAAAACTCTAAACTGTAGGTTATTTGATTTGAGGGTGAACTTACGGCATCATAGAGAGAGTAGAGCCAGGAGGGCCAAGATGTCAAACTTGCACAGTGGAACTTCCTCTGAAACCAAACCCACAAATATTTACTCTTTAACATGAGCAGGATTTAGGGACAGTTCTTGTTTGAACAAATAAAACAGCTGAGACAGACCTCAATATTTAAAGGAATTATCCCCACCAGGACCAGCACTACACTGTGAAGCTTCCAAGCCCATTCTCAAAAGCACTGAGAGCCAAGCCTTGTGAACAGGGCAATACACGGATTTTTGTCACAAAACCTGTCCCAGCATCAGAGGAATTTCTGATGCTCAGTAACAAGAAATGATGTCTTTCCAAAGCGTATCTATCTGAAATGGAGACAGCTCAAAACTGAACTGCTGTTAACAGTGCATCTGTTCCCGAGCCTCCACCAGCTGTCCCTGGAACCACCGAGTTTCCACCAGTGTAACGCCACTCGATTAATCAACCACTTCTCTCCACGGACTTCAGAACACAGAAATTACAGCTATAGTTAATAAAAGTCCAAAAAGCGGCACACAACGTAGCTACATTGCTTTTCAAAGGAGGATCTCATATTGCACTGCAAATATGGACAAATTAAATTTTCATTTCCCCCTTGACGGCAACTCTCCTCATTTACAAATCACATCAATACAGAGATGGAGGTCAACAGGACAATTACCCTGCTCTGGATCTGCAGCCCATGTTTTTCCTGCAGTGGGTTCTACTTTATTTCAGCTTCATCTGATGGAATCAGCCTTGGAAAGGGATTTCCCACCCCTACAGTCCAGTGTTTCTGGGCTCATTAACTCACGTGAACTTGGTCAAGAACTCTGAGAACCAAGAGCTCTTTCTTATCAATGGAGCTGTTTATTTGTTTTTGAGGGTACAAGAGCTCAAAACCATTGAAGAAAAAAGCAAATCCAAACATGAGGAGAGTTACCAGGATTCTGTATTAATTTCTGGAGGTAATTCCAAAGATCTCTACAGAGACAGAAGATACCAAGGTTTCTTCTCTATGTCAACGACCAGAAGAGGCGAATAAATAATAAAAAGAGATATAAAGTGGCACAGGTTGCCCAGAACAACTTCTCACCTTTTGGTACTTGTGCCACCACTGCCGGATGGCTCTGTCCTGCCAGGAGGTGGGTTTGGAAGAGGGAATGACGTGGCACCTGCTGAGAGACTGCAGCTGCACTGCTGCCATGGTGGAAGGCAGCACTCGCTCAGGGAGGATTTGCACCTTAGCCTGCTGGATTCTGAGAAAGGAAACAAAAAGATGTCGTGTTCACGTGGTTTTTAATTTTTTTTTTTTAAATACATGTATTTAAATAAATGGATTTTACTGCTGAAGAGAACACAGGCTGGTGCAATAGATTAATCACAGAATTTAAGCAACAACGCATTCCATCAGAACTTCTTGTCTCTGTATTTTAGAGCACTGCAGATCTGTTGGGATTGTGGCAGACAGAAATACAGGCTGGAAGTGGCAACAATGTTCCACCATCTCAGCACTACAGATTTACATTTTTGTCTCCTCAAGTCACTTTTGGTCTAAGCTAGTAGTCAGCTCTTCCATCTCAGTTTAGCTGAAATGCAGTTTGCAATCTTCAAACCACAAAAGCTTCTGTGCTCAGCCAGAGGTGAGAATCAGCAGAAACAGGATAGAAACTCTGATCAGATTTTAATACCGCAGCATCAGCGAGGTCACCTCTTCCAGAAAGACCTCAGCATATGGTATGTGGTACTAAGAATGCTGTCCAGCAGGGAAGACTTCCTATTTTATCAGGAATATGCAGCAGAAATCCTGAAATATTGAGGTGTGTGTCATTACAAATTGCTGATTTTCTTACAGGGACAACACTGAACCGGTGACTTACAGTGAATTATACAATGATGCTGTGGCACAAGCACTTAGGAGTCAGAACCACCAAGAATTACAGAAATCTTGCTAAGGAGCTCTGGACACTGAATTCTCAGTGACAAAGCTGCTGTTACTGCAGTTGTCCAAGTACTGCCCCCATGTGTCCAAGCAGGGCTTTTCCTCAGCCGTCACAAGCGGAGTCTGTTACTTGTGACCAAATGTCAGAGAGAGCAAACAGCACAGCTCTTCCCAATTTCCTCAGCTGCAGGTCAGAAAATCATAGAAATGCTGCTCCCAGGCCCCTTTGTAAAGCAATGCCACTGTGCTGACGTGCAGGGTGCAGGTGATCGGCTCTGGATTTACAGATTTGGAGTCATACTTTACAAACCTCGCAGATGAGACTACAGAACCTCTAGCAATTGTGCTAAGAATTGTCACATGCTCCCACATCAATGCGGGAGCCTGGACCTCTGGCCAGTGTCACTGCCACGGTGCAGGGCACGATGCCAAGAACTTGAAAATGAGGGAAGACTCAGCATATCCTTACTGAGTGGTCAGGATCTTAATCACTCTTAGAAAAGGAAAAAGGCATCAATTACATAATATGATAAAACCAATCAGAAGAACCTGTAAATATCATAGGCATCACACCAGAATATGGAAAAGAACTAGAAAATAAGAGAATAGTCCTACCACAGTTGACTTGAGTGTGGAATTAAATGCGTCCTTTTCTTACCCATCTGACTGCGTTCTTAATTCAAGCACCTTGAACCTCTGTCTTCCTATTGCTTTCACCTTGACTGTTTCAACTCCATATTCCTGCTCTTCTCTGTAGGCATAGATTTCTGCTGTCGTTCCAAAATGTGCTTCCCTCTCGTGTGCATTACTAAAGGCAACAGAATTCAAGATTAGTTAAATTAATTACCCCCCTCTCCAAACAGCACTGCTCATTCAGACTCCAGTCTGCCTGCACTGACTGTACACGATGGGTCTGACCAAAGAAGTAATTTTGGTAAAATACCTTCAATTAATCACAACCATTATTTTTCCATTATAAAGCAACTTCTATTGTTTTGTTTGGTTGGGTTTTTTGCCAGTTGACTTGGTTTTGTTTTAGAGTCTAGAGGTGACATTCTGGGAGCACAGGGATCACCCATGTGCCAGCATTTCAACTGCAGACACTGAAAGTACCAGCATTTCTTAGATTGGCTTTACAACAGGAACTGTTCCCACCTCCCACACAATCAAACCATAGTAAATTGTGGGGGGAAGAGGGAGGAACATTCCCAGCTTCTTTTGGCACTGATCAGCCTTTCTCTTTTCCACTTTTCTATCACCTCCAGTCTCCCAACTCTACTGTGAAGCATTTGCCAGTGCTTGTTAATTCATACACCGAACAAGCAACAATACAGTTCTCAAAACAAGAATGTGACTTTCACATTTCAGGTCAAGGCTCATTCTTTAACAAGCTGGAACAAACAGTTACTGAAATCAAGACAAGGAAGCAGATCAGCACAAACAGGAGCTGCTGTCAAGCACCTACACTGCCATTACATATCGGAAGACAGCTTCTTTTAAACAATTTCAACTTGTTCAATCCCCACAGAACTGATGCAACCATCTGCTTTCACTTTAGCATCCACAGAAACTGTGCTAAAAACATGCTGCATACACCAGCGACCCGCCCGCGGAGTTTACCTGTATGCAAGGACAGCAAAGGTTCTGTCTTTCTGAATTAAATTCCGCACCATGCTAACCTCTTGGGGGCGGAAGAGCTGCAGCGGCAGCGTCTGCCCGGGGATCAGCATCACCATGACCCGGGGCAGCACGGGGATCACCTGGCAGCTGTCATCGTCGTGCACTGTTCTCCCGTGGAACTCCTCCATATCCGAGCCTAGGTACTGGCACAGCAAGGGACAGTCAGGGGAGGGGCTGCTGGCTTGCAGGAAGGACATGGACACCGAGGTGACCACAGGGATGGGGCAGCTCTGCCCGAGGAACGGCTGGGAGAATTGGGGTTGTTCAGCCTGGAGAAGGAAGGCTCCAGGGTCACAACCTGCCAGCACCTGAAGGAGCTACAGGAAAGACGGGGAGATTATTTACATGGGATGGAGTGTCAGGACACAGGGAATGGCTTCCCACTGCCAGAGGGCAGGGATGGATGGGATACTGGGAAGGAATCCTCCCCTGTGAAGGTGGGCAGGCCCTGGCACAGGTGCCCAGAGCAGTTGTGGCTGCCCCTGGATCCCTGGAAATGTCCAAGGCCAGGATGGAGCAGACTGGGATAGTGGAAGGTGTCCCTGCCCAGGGCGTGCAACTGGATGGGTTTTAAGGTTTTTCCAACCCAAACCATCCTATGATCTTAGGGTTCTGTGAAAATAAAATTAATTTTGTGGCTTAAGAACATCGCAATGAAACTATGCAAAATCCATTAAAATCCCTTCAGGGTACATTTAATGGACAATGTATAAAACACATACCATATGTGATGTGGGCAAACTGGTATCAAAATTAATGATGTTTGGCTTCTCAGCTTCTTTGCTATCCTGGTCTTCCACTTCCATTTCATTGTCATCCTCTTCCTCGCTCTCTACTGATAAGCACAATACAGAATATTGTGTAGAAATCAACCAGCAAAGACTGAGACACCAAGAAAAACCAAAGTATCAGGGAAATGCATTCAATATTCCCAGGCTGCAGCCTGGCACAGGGAAATAAACCTGAAGAAAATTATTTTCTTGCTGCTACAGCAAAATCATCGCTCTACAGAAGGGGTCAAAAGCTGGTAATTTATTTTTAAAAGGCTAAAGAACAACTTTCCTTGGAAGAAAATAACAAACAAATGCTGTCAGTTCAGGTTTGCACTGCAGCGGTACTTCCTTATCTCAGCTCTAAAGGTTTTCTGGCTGCACACCGGGATGCCAGATAACTTCATTTCTTGTCAGATGCTGAATAAAGCATCCGAAGTCGCACAAACCTGAGCAGTCAAACTGCAAGTGAGTACGAGGCAATGTGAGGCTCTGCACCCATGCAGAGACTCTCGCTGCTATCTCAGACAATTTAATTGCTGACAGCCTCTGCTGCGTGTACCCCAAACACAAAGCCAGCAAAGGCAGCTCCTAAGGAGGCAAATTACAAGGCTCCAAGGGACGTCAGATATAAAACAGTATTTAAGAACTACTACTTCCTTCCCATTCCTCAGTCAATCCTAAAGTAATTTTCAGACAAGAGGACAATTAAGTTATCAGTCCCTGCATTACTTGACCCTATTTCTTTGAACACAAACATTATTTATACACCCTGTCGTATCTAAACTAGATGTTACAATAAACGAATCTGCAGGATTCTTACACCAAGAGCTGCTGGGTAATGGATAATCCCAGTGGTGCTGAAAAACATCATTTAGACCTTGAAAGCTAGACAGAAACAAAGATAGGGGGGGAAAAAAAAAATCTTTACAATAGTCTGTCTAGTTGCCTGCCTTCGCAATTAATATCTTCTTTAAAAATCATCCAGAGGTGAAAATGTAAAAGGTGGAGGGATTCTCTCATCCTGAATGGTTCTGTAGGGCACTCTCACAAAAGAAAGATGCTGCCGAAGCAAAGAATTTTCCTTCGAAAATGGGAGCACCACTAATTTTACTGGTTTCGAGAGTGGGAGGACAAGAGAACACTGAAGAAGAGATTAAAAGCTGATTTTGGAGAATCTTTTCTTTCCCTCTTTGGCCTCCAGGCACATTTGTTACACGCTCTTCACAAAATGTTTAGTCACTGGTCTGATTTCTGCTTCACCTCACTGATGTTTTTTTTAAACAGTGCAGAGTTTACAGAACCCGCTCCTACAGATCCATCCTATGTCGTATTCATCTCAGCAAGAAATGATCCAGCACGACAGGAAAGGAGGTTACAGACTCTCTTTGGTATTGCACCTAATTACAGTCCTTTAAGCAACGAGACACCATCTGCCTAATGACTGTTAAAAATACTCCACATCCATATGAAATTTCTTATATTCAATTTGCAACCCTAACCTTGAACGCTTACAAAATGTTTAAGATGTACAAAACAGCCGTCATTTCGCTTAGTTTGATGGAGGGGAAGAGCAGGAAGTTTTTGTTTGGTTCTGGGGGCATCGCTGCAAGATGGGGAAGGGAAAAAAAAAAAAAAGGAGATTCTGGTTTTTCCATGAGCTCTCATCCGGCGGCGTCCATCATTAGCAGTTTGAACAGGGAGAGGCCGTCCCACTTGTTTTTCTGAACGCAGAAGGAATTAGCAGCAGTTGATTGGAAAGAACTGTGCCCTGCAAACTTTTGCTGGCTGGTGCCAAAAGCGCACAGTGGCTGCTGTGTGGTGCGGGTGGCTGAGGGACGATGACTCATTTCACTGCAGCAGCACCAGCGAGCCCAAAACACAGAGAAAACCCCGGCGCCTTCCCTCTCCTCCTCCCTCTCAGCTGGCAAAACAAGCTGATGCTTTTACACCCCCAGCTATTGGGGTTCCTTTTTTTTTTTTTTTTTTTTAATTTCAGGATTAGCAACACCTCCAGCACGGAGGAACGAGGGAAAGGCAAGCGCTGAAGGCTCCTCTGCATGATAAAAATCACATTTTCCTCACGCTGGTGCACTAACACAACCCAATCCACTCTCAGTGCCTTTGTGCAGAAATGAGGAAATATGAACCTCATTTAAGGAGCAAGAACAAGGTTATATATAGGTCATATTAAGGCTGTATTTCCTAAAATATTCCGGAAATAGCTTATATTAAGGACATATTTCCTAAAATATTCAGGAAATCAGCTTATATTAAGGTCATATTGAGGCAATATTTCCCAAAATATTCAGGAAAGCAGCTTATATTAAGGTCATATTAACTCTGTATTTCCTAAAATATTCAGGAAATCAGCTTATATTAAGGTCATATTGAGGCAATATTTCCCAAAATATTCAGGAAAGCAGCTTATATTAAGGTCATATTAACTCTGTATTTCCTAAAATATTCAGGAAATAGCTTATATTAAGGCTGTATTTCCTAACATATTTAGGAAATATTTTCTTATTATTTAAAACGTACAGGCCTGAAGTGCCCACAGAATTTCCTGCCATGGAAAATGACACCAGACGTATTGCTCCCTTCTCCCCTGCATGCTTATTCTGAAATGCTGCTTTTTTCCTGTTTAGCACAAGCTGCTTCCCAAACCATTCGATCTCCTGTCAGTGTGGAGGCATCACATGCAGAAAAACACGTCATTATGCAATAACTGTGTGTAATTCCCTGGGTGAGGAATTGCACCGGTGCGTGTGGCAGATAAGCCGGGCTGTTCCACACCCCCTCCAAAGCCTGGGTAGCACATGGGATCCAGCACTGCTCTCCAGTCCCGAGCACCTCTGCTTCCCTGCTTGTTTTCACTGGAGAGCACTTAACTGGAGCAGAGACTTCCTAAAACAACACAGATTTCCCTCCGACTTTTGGTTTCACAATTGTCTCAATGTACAGAGAGTGCCTGGTTTGCCCACCCTGGTGGAAACCTCACCGCGCGTTTCGCCCCCTCGGCTGCCCCAAACACCGTGACCGCGTGTCCCTTCCTGCACCGCACATTTATGGCCTCGAAGGGACATTTATGGCCTCGATGGATTTGCAGGAGCGCAGGAGCTGAGGCCGCAGGAGCCTGCGGGCCAAGGCTCGTCCTTCGCCGCTTTCCACCGGCCGGGAGCGCCCACAGCTCCCCGGCCCAGCATCGCCGGCCGCCAGCGCCCTCCGCTCCCCACACCGCCCCCGGGCTCTCCCCACCTCCCCTTAGCTTCGCTTCGCTTCGCCTTCCCCTTCCCCTCTCCGTATCCACCTCCGCTTGCTTCCTTCTTTTCCTTTCCTTCCCTTCTCTTCCCCTCTTCCCCTTCTCTTCCCGTGTCCGCCCCGGCCCGGCGCCTCCCCCGCGGGTGCCCCGGCCCGGCCCTCACCGGGCACCAGCTGGAGGTGGTTCCCCATGTTATCCCGGGGCTCCCCGCCTCGGTCCTCGGCGGCCATCGCTGTTTACCCGGAGAGCAGCCTGGGAAGGCGGCGGGGCGGGGGCAGGAGGCGGGAGGAGGAGGAGCCGCAGCCGCAGCGGGGCCCGGAGCTGCCGGCGCGGTGGGAGCGGGTGTTCCGTGCTCAGCCTCGGGGCTTGCACCGACCTTGGGCCGTGGCAGCACCGTGTGCCCGGGGAGGGACAGCCTTTTCCGCCCGGAGGGCTCTGGCTGGCGGGGACAGCGGCTCCTCCTGTGCTCACAGGGCGCGGCCATGGCTCCCCGGGGTGCAGCGGCCCCGGCTGGCACCGCTGCGAGTGCCCAGAGCGCTCCGTGCCCCGGCCCGGCTCTGAGCATGGGAGAGGGGCTGGGTTTGAATAAAATCCGCGGTGGGTTAAACCTCGTGGGTGAAGGGCTCGAAAAGGAACTGTAAACACAATATTAGATTAAAATCTCTGAGCACAAGAGAGACCTGGAGTGGGTGCAGCGAAAAGCCATGGAGATGCTGAGGGCGCTGGAGCATCTCTGCTGTGAGGAAAGGCTTAGTTGAGGTTCTTCAACCCCGAGAAGAGACGGCTGGAAGGGGATTGTAGCCGTGCACACAAATTTTAGTAATTTAATTATTATTAAATGTATTAATTGTAGTGCCAAGATGACGGAGCTAGGCTCCTCTTAGTGGTGCCCGGCAATGGGACAAGAGGAACAGGCAGGAGCTGATGCCCAGAAATTCCACCTGGACATGAGGAAAAGCTTCTTTCCTGTGCAGTGACCGAGCACTGGAACACAGACCAGAGAGGGTGAGGAATCTCCCTCCCTGGAGATGGTGCAGACCTGTCTGAACACAATCCTGTGCTCTTTGAACTTGTCAGCAGAGTCCTGTCCTGATGTGAGGTTGGTGTCATCACCAGGAGCAGTTCATGGGATGCAAACCCGGCTGATACACCCCCAAAAAGTTTGGTGCAGCTGCCTCTGCACTGCCCAACTCTCACGCAAATGCTCTGTCTCATCATTTGTCATCATTACCTTCCCCTTTAAAATCCCCCAAACAAAAAACCTGCCATATCACGGCCCTGGATTTTCCCTCTTTCTTTTAAAATGTTTAAATTTTATTGCATTGTTTGTTACAAATCACTAAATCCCATACAGTGCTCCTGAGCATTTCACAGTTCCTCTGTCTGAGTCCTGTTTGTTGCTTTCTCCCTAAAAAGGCCCTTTTTTTTCAGGGAAAAATTCTGCACTTTCTGCTTTTCAGTATCTCCCATTTCAGTTCAGCAATAATATTCTCCCTGGATCGGTGACGGAGGAAACCAATGATTAGCCAGCAAGCAAAACACTAATTTTTATATTTTAAAAAATCAGAATTAAAGTGGTTTAGAGAAAGACATTTAAAAGACAAATAGCACTCTTAATTTCCTTACCGTCATGGGTGGAAAATTCCAAAACAATCATGATCTACATTGACCTGAGTGTGCCTTTAGAGCAACAGTCAATATCACATTTGCCAAATGAGCACAAACATGACTGTGATGATACATTAAGCATTTATAAAATACAATAATCATTTAAGTGATTAAGTTATGATTCCATAACTTTTTCTGCATTATCTCAGTGTAATAGAGAATAGAGAAATTGCAGGGTATTGTATCTGATAATATACCATAATTAAAAAAAACCAAATGTTTTTGTTGTCAGGCTGATCAATAAAGTATTAAAAAATTATGAGCCACTTCTTCTCCAAACAGTGGGATTTTATTAAAAAATATTATGCTAAATATTTTTAATTCCTTTGATATGCTAATCTATTTTGATTTCTGTTGGTTTTTTTACTAAATTTCTGGGGGTAGATTTGAGTCACACTTTTAAGCTTGTTCCTGCAGTCTTGAGGGATAGATCTTATTTTTTAGTGGCTCCTGGGATTCTCCAAAAATTGACATGACCCCTGTAGTACTATGTAGAATTAAATTAAGTGTTAATTTATTCTCCGTCCTGGGTCGTACTCAGCATGAGGAAAGCAGAGGATTGAGTGCTTGTTAGCTGGTTACAGGTGCAGCTCTCAACACAAGGAGTTTGTCAGTCATGCACCAGACAGATTATTGCTTTACCAAAAATAAAACTCTACCTCCCCAAAAATACCATTTGCTCAGTTCGTTATTCAACCACAATCCTTTTCCTCCCATTTTCCCCCTCCTGCATCCACTCCCTGACCATCCTCAGGAGGAAAACGATGTCACTGCTAAGAAGATGAAATAAGAAGAACTAAGAGCAGCTCTGCTGACAAAACCTTCCCCGTGGGAAATTCCAAAGCTCCTTTACATCCCTCAGCTCCCTTCTCTCTCCACACTGGCTGAGGAAAGAAGTTGTCAGTGCTTAAGCAGCCAATGCACTCTCGTCCCCACCTACATCTTTGAATCGAGTGGCAAATTCAATTAATTCCGATATTGCTGAGGGAAGAGGCACTAGATGGTGCTGTAACATCCTCTTTTGCAGGTTTTCTCCGGCAGAATTATTCTGCTGGGCTGCTCTGCGAGCTTTGGGGCTTCAGTTTTTAGCGGATTCTCTGCAAAAAAAAAAAAAAAAAAGTTTGATCTCCAACCATATCTTTTTTAATGAGGGTTTGTGTGTTTCTGCAATGTGCTGGTTTGACTGGGATGTTTAAAAAGGAGTCTGGGTAATCTTAATTAAACTGGTAAAAGCCCTGTGTGCATGTGCCACTGATTCTGCCCTGCCAATAAATTGGCTCGTTATCCACCCAAACCTGCTGTTCCAGGCAGAACAAAGCAATCTGTCCAAGCATTCCAAAGTAAAAAGGGATTCCCCACCTTCAGGCAATATATTAAACACTGACAGTAAGGAAGGAACTCCAGGACACAAAGAAAATCTGTACTTCAGACACGAAGGAAACCAGTTACAAAAAATGCATGAAGCCACTTTCTGACCAACACTGAAGACCCTTGTGTCCACATGGCCACGGAAATTCCTGGCTTTTCAAGTGACCAGTCGGACTTGCAACTCCCTTTGTCACCATTTCGTTGCACAAATTAAGGAGCTGTGTTACCTGCCAGTCCCCAGCAAACGGGGGAAAATTCTTTCTTTAACTGTAAAGCCAGCCCACTGCTGAGCGCACCCCGTGTTCTCAGATGTGCCATCCCAAAGCCACGAGCTGTCCGTGTCAACATTAAATGTACTCCAAGGGGACGCAAACCATGGAGGAGGGTGATTCCAGAAGCGTAAAAATCAGTGATGGGCAGAACTGTTCTCCAACAGGAGTGGCTGGACAGCTGCTGGGGAGTTAAAGAGCGCAGAGAACCAGGTTATCCCAGAAAGCTGATCCTGCCTTCAGCTGGCATCCTAGCGAGAACAGGGCATATTTACAATTCCTTTCCATATTTGCTGCCTGGGTCAGGCTGGTGACAACGGAGCAGCTCTGAATATGCAAAAGGCCCCAGACAAAGGGCCCATTAGCCAAACAGGCCCGTTGCTATGCCAAGGAACAAAACTGTTTGGCGAGTGTGCAAAACCCACGCTCCACACAAGCGACAGACAGCGCGGCGGGGAAAGCAAATGGGGCTGTAAACACAAATTTGGTTCAATAAAGGGAACAAAAAGGGATGGAAAACTCTGTATCACTGGCTGGAAGGGGACACCAAGGCCAAGGGACCCAAAGTCCTGTGGTAGCCTTGAGGAATATTGTTGGAAATCCAGATCTGGTCCCAGAGCACCTGAGATGTGTCCGTAGCTTTCGTGTGCAGGTTAGCACAGACCTCGTGTATCCATTGAAAAGAAGATTTATCAGCGACAAGGGTTAGGTATTTCCTTTAAGTTTTTCTATCACAGAATTTTTGGTTGTTTTTGTGTTAACGTGGTCCTAAGATTTTAACCAGCATAAGCAAGGGGGACTCTGTTGAGTCTTACAAGCTGTAACATCTCCTTTAGCTGTAACTTTTCCCTTCTCCGTTGTTCCTGCTGGATCTGTCAGCAAGTTCAATGGATATCTAGTTCAATACATGTGTCTAGTTCAATGTATATATATATATATATATAGTTCAATGTATATCTAGGTCAATCTGTATCTCATTCTGGACATTATTTCCAAAGGAGATCCAAGTAGTCCTGTCTGAACAGGAGTTTATGCAGTGATCCCTGCTCTCGGTTTGGTTTTATCCATGTATTTATTACCCAACAGAGACAAACTGCTCCCATATATTATGTAAAATAATGTAGATGGGTGTATATACATTTAGGTAGAGGGAGCTTGTTCATGAATCTCACTTCAGTTTAAAATACAGAGCACTAAGGATGAGTTAAAAGTGCTGTTTTTCTTTCACTGTGTATTTAGAGCAGGCTCCCTCCATTATCCATGCAGGAAAATCACTCGGAACTCAGGGAGCTTGAGAGAAGTTAATATGGCAACATTTATAACAATATTGGCCCTAATCTTGGGAATTTATCCTGGAACTTTGTCAGCAGTTTTTTGGGGGGAGGAAGGCCAGAACCTGCACAGATGATGGCAGTGAAAACCTATCACTGAGTCAGGGAGGGAAAGAACACAGCAAAGGCTTGGAAATCAAGACCTTTTTGGGTATTTTTACATCATAACACACTAAAATCTAGTAGAGACTGAGCACACTGTCTGCAGTCTGCTTAGTTAGGGTTTCCCCCTTTCTTGGGCTAAAAGATATTGTTAACATCAGTCCCTGACTTTTTTTAGTGGTGGCACTGAGCATTGCATCATTCCCATCCAAAAGTGGGTGCTCTGCAAAGATGGGGGGGAAAAAATATGCTAAAATGTGATGGACATAAACTGCATGTGATGGACATAAATGCCAGCCTCTGCTGGATTTCTGCCTGGGGAGCAGAGGAATGGATTCCCTGGATGTGCTCTTATGCTTCTGCAGTTCTCCTTTTCACAGAACCATAAAATGGGTTGGGTTGGGTTGGAAGGAACCTTAAAACTCTTCTCGTTCCACCCCGTGCCACGGGCAGGGACACCTTCCCCCGGCCCAGGTGCTCCCAGCCCTGCCCAGCCTGGCCTCGATGTCACACACATTCCAGCCCTGCGGATCCACGGCCTTCCCAGTCCTCCGTGGTGGCCTTTCCCAGCAGGAGGCCCTGAGCCTCCATTCCCGTGGCACAGCTCAGTCCTTTTGGGAGGCCAGTATCGCCTTGGAGGAGTTCAGATTGCCCAGATGCCCCACGTTTCAAATCCACTCAGCTGCCAGTTTTGTCTCTGCTGGAAGGAAAAAGGGATCTTGCTGTGAGGGAACCTCTGTCAGATCACCTCTCGCACGTACAAAACTACTCACAGAGCTGTATTTTCTCTTTACCAGCATAACCAGCACATCAAGAGGATTCCCCTACCTGAGAGAACGTCCCAGTGAAACACTGAACTCACTAACAGCTTGAAAGGACTTTGAGTAAAGCTACAGTGAAAACCTCCACGGGGAATGGCAGGGAAATACACGTTCAGAAACATGGAAATTCTCACTCTGCACAAGATGTTTCGGGTATTTGATTTCCAGTGCCTTCAGAGGAATACCTGAATATTTAACCGGCGTCAAATCAGCTCTCAGCGGAGAGTTTGCTTGTGCCTGTGCATTCTGAGAGGTAAAAAATAACTCAGTAATCAGATTTTATGCTGTTATCCAATTGCAGAGAAGGCAGCACTGCAGAAAAACCCCAGCAATTCAGTCCTTAAGAGTTCTCACACCAAATTGTCACCTTGTTTAAGGGCAGATGTGCGCAGATTCCAAAAGGAAACAGATGTTTTCATCCCATCCCAGCTCCTTCATGGGGGTAATTGCCTGTAAATAGTAAGGTTATTAATGCTGTTAGTTGAATATCACTGCCTACCAAGCGTGGCAAATTCATCACAGTATAGAAGTTCTACTGCAGAAGTCCCACTGAAAGTTCATTTCCTCCAATGGCCGAGTGTTTAAGGAGGTTTTCAGCAATAGATCATATTTTGTGGGCCATTCACCAAACAGGTGATTTCCTGCAATGGTCTGAATCACTGTGAGCTCCCCAATTTACAACACTAATGCTGCCCTAAAATTTGTCATTGATTTCACGCCTCACAAGTTTTAAGATCCTGAAGAAGCCAACAAACCCTTCCACAAGGAACTGACCTTCCTTTAATGACCTGTCATGATCAGTGGAAATGAGAACAGTAACAACCAAAACTGAGATACAGATTTATCTGGATTTTCCCTTTTTTTCATTCACTCTATTTAATATAAATCAAATACGGTGGGTTCTTACGGGATTTAAATATAGACATTGTGTAAACCACACAGCTAGGTATGTTTTCTTCAGAGTGTTTTCTAAATAATGTATTTTGAACGTGTAATTTTTTTGGCATTTAGTTACACTAGAATGGAGGCCAGTTCATTTTGCCTTTGCCTAAATCTCTGAAAATTCAATTACTCGATTAATCTTTTATTACCAATGTGGACATACAAACAATTTGCTAATGGTTCTAGAAGATCGTGGCTGGCTGGAGAATTGGATGTATTCTCGCATTTAAAATTTCCCATTGTTTTGTTACAGAATCTCACCACCCATTCCATGTCATGGAAGGCAAATGTGAGGCACAAAAGGCACGAGGCTGCTGGGAATTAATTTCCAAAGTCAGGTAAAATGTCATTCCATTGTTCTTTTGCAAATCATCCCCCCAGCACCTGTAGCACAAGGAAATGAAAAATGGGACAGACTATTAAGCTAAATGGTCTTTTGGAAAGCTGGAGTGAAGGCTTTACAAATGATGTATTGTGGGAGGGCTGCTCCGTGTTTTCTGTGGTTTCTTTATGGTTTGTTCTTCCCCCAGAGAAGCTGGGACCGAAGTGAAAAGAGGCCTGACCAGACATGTGTTCACTGACTGCATCACAGGGCCTGACACTCCTCTGGAAGAAGACCAGCCATTTTATCCAATGCAAAACGCAGTAATTCCCTTTGAATGCCCTGTTGATTGGGAGCTGCAGAAAGGAGAGCTGGAGCAAAGGAGCCCAGGGCGCCCTGAGTGCCTCTAATTGTGCTCAGCCAGAGGGAGCAGGATCGATACCGCGGTGGAGCTGCCCTCCCTGCCTCATTCCAGAGACCTGCACAGCTCAAAAGGAAAAGGCACTGTCCCCGGAAGGAATTGGTGACACAGTGGGATTTTAACCCTGGCATCCAGGAATGCTGCTCCAGGGAGCTGGGGGTGCTCCCAGAGTCCTGTGGCTGATTTACTCCATCTCCAGTGCTCCATGTCCTAGGAGCCACCGGGGCAACTGGTTTGAGCATAAATGCTTCCGTGGTTTCCTACTGCGTCCACCCCCTTGCTCTTTCCAACCATTTCATTTTTGGCAGTGGTTTTGCAGTAGTTCTGAGTTTGTTTCTCAATAAAGCTTCTAAAAGCAGTGGATTCAGGGATGCTTTTAAAGATGAGTTTCTTTCATTTCCCAGCCTGAGAGATCTCCTTCCATCTCCTTAGAACGGGTCAGAAAGGGACAAATCAGATGTGGAACAGCTTGGCTGATCTTAAGGCTTCTGGGAGTTAATTTCCAAGGGAAATTCCAGCTGGCAACTGCTGTGACAGTGTGTTCAGACAAAGATGAAAATGGCAGTCCAATGTTATTTAAATTTAGCCAAAATAATGCAGTTCTGTGTTCCAGAATTAAATGTATCCTCTCTTCACCCGCTGGCACTGGCTGGGAGCTGAGCAGGCACCACGTGGAACAAACCTGCACTTCCCTGGAAGAGGCAAAAGTCAGGTTCAGGCAGGAAAACTGCCCCATCCAGCTGCCCTGCTGGGAATTGTGTTATCCCTGACACTCCCTGTGGTGTCAGGAGCACCCCGGGAACGCTGCAGAGCTCCCTCCTGACTGAATGAGAGGCAATGTTTATGATGTGGCTCATTACAAAAGAACCGAAGGCGGCTGCCATTCCCTGCAGACAGTCCCTGAGATCATTGCAGAGCTTTCCCGGAGCCGTGCTCTCCAACTGCAGCCCTGTCCCTGTCCCAGCTCCATGAGCAGCCTGGAGGAGGCACTGGGCTCAGGTCAGGGGCACTGGTCAGTGGGCTTTTGTTTCTCTAATTCTAGTGCTCTTTGAATTTGAATCCTTCTCTGGGAGCGGGGTGAGGCACCAGAGCAGCTGTGGCTGCCCCTGGATCCCTGGAAATGTCCGAGGCCAGGCTGGATGGGGCTTGGAGCAGCCTGGGACAGTGGAGTGTCCCAGCCCCAGGAATGGGAGTGAGGTGGTCTCTAAACTCCCTTCCTTCCAACCCAAACCGTTCCAAGGTTCCCGAGATTCCTACCCACGCTGGAGGCGCAGCCTGACCATGGATTTACCGAACATTCCACATGCAAAGCCTGGTGCTTGGGAAGGAATAATCCCTTTCAGACCTCAGGCTGGGCTTGGGAAAATCCCTGCTGAGGGTGCCCTGGGCAAAATTTTATCATCGGACCAACTGTATTCCTGAGGCACCTGGATAAAGTGGATTCAGCCTAAGGACTCTACACGGGACGACTGTCTTGATCTCCCGAAGCAGAATCAAAGGCAAAGAATCCATTCCATTGACCAAATAATTAAACCATTAATAACTGCATGCGTATAACTTGGGGACTGAATGATATCAATTAAATTCAATTAACATCTGCACAATGCTTCGAGGACATAAAATGTCATGTAACTCGAAAGAAATTTTAGAATTAATCCTATTAATCCTATTTTTAGGATTTATTAATCCTAAAATAGTTTTTGCTGCATTAGCACAGTGCTAAATGTGAAAATCACTAGAAGCAAAGGCAGGGGTACTCCAAAGATTTAGGGTGGTTGGTAATCCCTTTGTATAAAAAAATAAGGATTTTTTTTTTCCTGAAATCAAGTTCCACGTGAAACTGGCAGTTTCACAGGTGAATCAATATTGATGCCATTTTAAAAATAACCATATTCCTTGTGCAGCTATTGATTCCAGCAGGAGTGACTAAAGGATGGATGTACATAAATACACCAAAAAAGAGAAGAGTTGGATATTAATGTCATCTTTTATCGTCGTAGGCACTAACACGGCTGGAAAGTATTGATTACCTTAAAAGCCCCTAATAACTAAAGAACTATTGACTTAATATTTTCTCTAATCCTCCATGAAATTTTACAGTAAGTCCTGATGTATTTTCTGTTAAGAGTTTTAGGGCTGAACTATATCATGTACTTATCTCAAGTGTCAGCTCTGGGGCTTACGCTGCAGCTGATGAGAGCCCTGCTGAAGGTGAGCAGTAACTCCCAAGATTTAAGTCTGGTTCCAGGGATTTTGGAAATAGATACATCTTCTCATGTCTATTACTCTATAGCTTTTGTCTTTTAAATAATCTTTATAATTAGGGAATAATCTAATATACATTTATTCAGTGGAAACAAGGGTTCTGTTCATAATTACTCAACTACAGCTGTTCGGAAAATTCCCTCATCGTTGTGTGCGTGTCTCCACAGCATTTTTTATTGCTTCCCATCTTCCCAGCACACTCCCAGCCTGGCTTCCTACAGCTCCAACAGGTGATCCTTATCCAAGTTCAGTAAGGGAATAGTGAATGGAAACTTACCCAACACCTGAACTCTTCCAGTCCCTTCAAATGGAGTGGATCCTCTACTGAGGATGGCCATGGCAGGGACACCTCCCACCATCCCAGGCTGCTCCAAGCCCCGTCCAGCCTGGCCTTGGGCACTGCCAGGGATCCAGGGGCAGCCCCAGCTGCTCTGGGCACCTGTGCCAGGGCCTGCCCAATCAGAGGGAAGGTTCCTCCGTGTATCCAATGGCAATCTGCCCTCTTGGGATTAAAGCCATTCCCCTTAGATCCTGGCCCCTCAGGTCTGACATTGCCATGGAGTAAACAGAGAGGTTTTCACTTTGATTCACGCTTGGTGTGAGCTCAAAACAAGCAGGCCATAGGTTTCCAGCCCCCAAGGATGCTCCCTTGGCCCTTTGCATTGTGGTTCTACTGACCTGGCTCTGATATCCCATTCCTAACCCATCCCAAACTGTCCAGATCTCCACCCCTACAAACCTCACCTCCCCAACCTGCCAGCGCAGAGAGAGGCTTTGCTCTCCTTTAGCAATTCCCCTGAGCCAAATTCTATCCATTTCAAGCCTATTTATAGAAATACCTTCAAGATCTCGCTGCCAAACTTTAGAACTGCAAGAACATCTCTGCTTTTCCCAAAAAGATTAAAGACTTTTAGATAAATGGTTGCAGAAATAATACTGAAAGAGAAGTGCAGTTCTAGAGCTGCTTCTGCCTGGCATCCTCCCCATCACCTGAACAGCATCACTGGGAAACTCATATTTCCCAAGCTCTCTTATAAAATGAAGGTGATGCATAATGGGATCCAGCAAAAACAAGACTTTTTTTTTCCCTTGCCTCCAGTAAAACCAAGGACCTTTCTTGATCCCATGAGTCACATCTAATCCTCAGCGATTGCTTTTGGCTCAGTCCTGTAATCACTTATTTATGGAACTCTCTCCATTATAGGAGCAGCCTCATTAAAACAAAAGGGGCAGTTTTTCATGTGCTCCTTGCAGGGCCAGGGGCCCCCGAAAGCCATTTAAGCCCCCGAGTCCCACTTCAAGCTGAGCCTTCCCCTGGGTGTCCCCAGGCCTGGGGCAGGGTCAGCATCGTCCCCATCCCAGGCTGAGGAGGGAGCGTGCTGGGAGCTCACAGCCCCCGCTCACACCCGGGGCAGCTGGCCCTGCAGCTCTGTCCTGAGGGGAGGCAGAGCACCGCACTAATTATTTTAATGACTGGAAATGAACTGTGAATTTCTTAAGAGCCATTGAAGCAAAACGTTTTGAGTCAATCTCCCCACATTAATAGCAGAGTGCTGGAGATTGCTCGTATCTTTGAGATGATGAAGCACATCTGCTAGATTTCCCTAGCTAATAGTAGGCCAAGTGTTAAAATATCAAACTTCCCCTCACATCCTTCTGATGAAATAAAGGAAAAGGACTAAAAAGAACCTCCCACGGCACCTTGCACTTGAGCTGTGCTGAGCTGGAGCGTTTGTGTCCATCGGGGCATCCCCAGGGACACCTGGCAGGGAATGAGCAGGGCCACCCTGCTCCTTCGGCAGCACCCGAGTGGCTTTGGGATCCCCAGGTGGCTCAGGATGGCTCTGAGGGATGCAGGATGCTCTGCTGCACGGGGCCCATGTGTGTGTCTGGCTCTGCAGTGTGTCATCTCCAGACCAGCAGTGATTCCTCTATCTCTGTTTGCTTATTCCTGCTCTAACTGTGCTGCTCATTGCTGATTTGCTTTTTCTTTGTATATCCAAGGAAATGCAAATATGGAATTTAATCAGGAGGATGAGACACGACAGCCAGTGTTTGCCAAACAGTTTAGTGAGCGTGAGCACCTCCATTAGAGACAGAAGTTGCAGCAGCTTTAGCAGACAATATTCAGGCAGCTCTGAGCATCCAAGCAGAAAGAAATCACCTAAAATCATGAT
This sequence comes from Dasyornis broadbenti, assembly GCA_013397935.1. Lineage (NCBI taxonomy): Eukaryota > Metazoa > Chordata > Aves > Passeriformes > Dasyornithidae > Dasyornis > Dasyornis broadbenti. The sequence continues at coordinate 969,232 of VZRN01005355.1, forward strand.
TCATTTTTAAAAATGCTGCCTGAGCTCGAGTCCCTTAAAAATAAAAACGTCATTACTAATTCAGAGAAGTTTTCATTCAGTCTCAAATGCTGGCATGGAAGTGTGGCACACACAGCCATGGAACAGCCCTCAGCCCTGGGCTTGGGGTCAGAGCTGTCTCCAGAGCTCCCTGGAGGAGCAGCCCTGGACGCGGAGACCTCGTCCAGCCTCTCCTCGAGGGGCAGAGCCACCCAGCGCCAGGAACTGCTCCTGCTCTGGGTGGAAGCAGCACAACGTGCGTCAGATTGCAAATGGAGCTGAGATTAAACACAGCTTTCAATGGCTCTGCAAACACATCTGGGAGAAACATCAGAGCATTCACCACCGAGTTAACTCCTCGTCTTTGCCAATATGGCCCTGTTTGCGTTCCACTGCAGCCTGGCCTCTGCAGATGCCTTCCCTCAGCTCAGGCGGTGCTGGAGTTCCTTACTTCAGGAATAAATGCTCATTTTTGCTGTCAGGCATAAAATGGAGCAGAAGGATTTCCACAGAGCTCAGCCTGATGCTCCTGATCATTGGTGATGCCAACCAGAGCCCTCCATCTCAGAGGCTGGGCTCCATACACTCCAGCCTGGCTCCAAGGAGCTCAAGGAATCCAGTCTTTTCTCTTCCCTGCTCCAGGAATCCTTTGAGGAGATTGTGTTCCTCAAAGACACTCGTTGTTGGAATGGATTTAGCCCACTTCATCTCAAAGGCTCTGCTCGGAAAAGGCCGCAGAAGCTGGAATTCCAGAGCGATCAGTTTGGTCACTGGTCTGGAAAAAGTTGCCCAGAGCAGCTGTGGCTGCCCTTGGATCCCTGGCAGTGCCCAAGGCCAGGCTGGACAGGGCTTGGAGCAGCCTGGGATGGTGGGAGGTGTCCCTGCCATGGCAGGGGTGGCACTGGATGAGCTTTGGGGTCCTTTCCAACCCAAACCTGTCTGTGCTGAGTGACACCGCAGCCCTTCTCCTCCCTGATTACACATCAGCTCAAACTCTCCTGGAGAGAATATTCAAAAGGAAAAATCAGGCAGAATGACATTTGCTCAATGCTAATATTCCCTTTCCAGCTCACCCACCGGCCCTCAGCCCTGTCCCACAGCAGGACCTGTCCCTGAGAGCACACCGAGCCCTCTGCAGTGACAGGATAATTCCAGGGGTGCTGCCCACCCACCCTGTCCCAGTGCCAGCTGTACAAACCTGCCCCTTTCCTTGAGAGCCACTGTGGGGTTCATGTCCTTCTCGGTGCCCTGTGCTGCAGCCTCTGCTGGGACCCCAGGAGCAGAACTCTGCCCCTTTGGCCACCTTCCCTCCGTTTTTAAACTCTGAATAATGGAACAGCACAGTTCTGTTCCTGCAATGTCGTTCAGCTCACATCACTCTGACGGCTCTTAGTCCTCACATTTAGCCGGGCCCTCTGCACGTGCCCACGGCTGATGGCAGCACAGCGAGTCCTCCCCGCTGTCTCCAAGCCCTGTCCCAGCAGCCCAGCTCCCTACCTTGTCTCTTTGATGGAAATAATCATATTTCATAGTCACTGCTACATCCCTCCCCCTCTGGGCTGCCGAGCATCCAGCTGACCCCTGTGGTGCCTGTGCTTAGGCAGCCAAAAATCCCAGGCTTTGGAACAGGAGTGCAATGCTTTCTCCTTGGAAATATTCCTGGGAGAGCAGCTCATTCCCTGGCCTTGCCCATCGCTCCCAGGGTGAGCTGAGAAACCAAACCCAAGATGAATTCTCTGCAGTAATTTCCCTTTTGCCCATTACCTCGTGCTCAGGATACCAGAAGTGCACATTTCTGTGTGGCTCAGAGATAAAGAACTGTTTAGATGTTTATTAAACAACAGAGCTGAATGAAATCAGCCCCATTATGTTGTCTGGAGGATGGAAGTTAATTGGAAGACACAATGATTTACTCCAGTTTGAAATACCAAGTGGGGTTTGGAGTAAGTTAATGACAACGAGGATCAGAATGGAAATTTTATTTTAATTCCTACTGAAGTAGTTTTGTAAATGAGTTTGCTCTCGCCTCACTGTGAGAGGTCCCTCCCAGCTCACTTTGCTGCTCCACATTTGAATGTTATCCAAGGGCACGTTAAATACCATCACTGGACACTGGGCAGCAACTTAATTTTCTAAATAAAACACCAGAGAGGAGCCGGAGTGGCAACTGGGGGGGAAATCTCCTGGACAAAGAAGATCCAGAGAAAACAAGTGCTGGGAAGCTGAAGAGCAGGGGCACCCCCACCCCTCTCCCTGCTCCCCGAAGCGCTCACGCCATGGTTTGCATCGTGTCAGTCCCGAATGTCACCACTGTCGTTTGGGAAAAGCCGGAGTGGGTTTTCAGAGTGTGTTTCCACCTCTGCCTGTTGTGCCTGCACTAATTTCTGATGCCGAGGGGGATTTTTTCGGCGGAAGAGGCACATCTGCAGCAAATGCTGCGCATTTATTCCCCAGAATAAAGACAAATAATAGGGAGGGCTCCAAATGCTCCCAGCAGCAGTGGAATAACTGCACAATGGCCCACAGAGCCCAGTGAAAATCTGACAGAGCAGAAGCGGGATTTATCCCACCCACGGCAGAGGTGGGAATGGGGCCATTAACCAGAGAGCTCCAGGCAGGGAAAGGAGGGGAAATGGGGCTTTTCCCACTGCAGTGCTTTGGAGGGGATTGCCAAGAGCCTGGAATGCCAAAGCCAGGCACCAGCAGATGGTGTGGGGGCATCTCCGGGGCCTCGCGCTCCTGCATGGGCAAAGGCTCCCATAAATTGTTGGGAAATGTTTATTTTCGGTAACCCGAGAGCATTTCCTGCACTGGAGGGTAGTGACAACAGAAGGAAAACAATTCCAGGGAGTTGTTCCCGTGTTGTCCCTCCTGTCACTGCCATATCTCACCCGGGGCAGATGCAGAGTGGGGATGCTCCTCTCACCTTGTCTTGCCTCCAGGGACCTTAAAGGCCATGCTGGTGTTATCCCAGATCCTTTCCAAGGGCACAGATCTCCCTCAGCTCCCCTGACTTATTTTGAACCAGGATTAAGTGGAATTTTGTGCAAGGACATTTTTGTTGTTATCAGGAAATGGTCAAATCCCCCCATCACATCATGCCAGGAAATCCAGTCGTTTCCTCAGCAACTTTTCATCCTCCTCCTCTCCCATGGGAGAATCAACCTCCTCCCTCCCTCCTCTTTCGCCTCCTCCTCCTCTTCCATGAAAGACAAGGCGCCAGCTGGCATTTAGAAAAAACAGCCCATTTTCTTCTCTCCTCCTCCCCACCAGAACATTTATCGGTTACAATTTTCCTCGTGTTTTCCAGCACCAGCTTGGAGCAGCCTCTGGCTGGTCCTGAGCATGTCACCTGCCCCAGGAGCTGGGGACAGTCCCACTGATCCTTGATGGCACAGAAATCCACTCCACTGGCACAGGCTGACCACATCCTCTCAGCATTCCGTTACAACTTTTTACCCCCCTCCCTTTCATTTCTTTGTACATCTCTCTGCCACCGCTCTCCTAATCCCTGCCTTCAGCAGTCGTTTATTGTTTATCTGAACATCTCCTGCCGTTGTCTGATATTCCCTTCCAGCCCTCCTCAAACATTTGGCTTCTGCTGCCCTTCCTTAGCATCACCCAGCCCAGGACCAAATCCCACTGCATTCCTTGCAGTTTCACATCTGCTTGGGTTACTCCAGTTGCTCTTCCACGAACTATTTCCAACCAATCTTGTGCCTCCGATATTTTGCTCCACTAACAAACCTGGAGCTCCCACAGAGATCTTCTGGAGTTTACCACAAGTTTAAAGATCACCTTTCCAGAAGCACCGGCTCTTACAGCGCTGGAAATTAAAACTATTAACGTGGTTTGGATTATTTGGTCTGCAGGCAAAGGCAGATTGCCGTTGCGAGGGAATTATTCCTGAGATATTGCTCTCTGCTTGTTCCTCTACAAGGACAGAGTTATAAAAAATTATGCAATGCTGAAAGCTTAAAATATGTGGAAAAGGGAAAAATAACAAGTCTGCAACATTTGCAAGTGAAAAAATACCATGCAATTCAAATCCCTGTGGAATTTACAAAACAGAGGAGTTGCCAAGTGTCAGTCCAAGTTTCTCCTTACAGCGCGTGTTTGTCACCCCCTCCCAAGCCTCCCCCAAATTCCAGCTCACAGGCAGCGGGAGCACAGTGAGAACCCCCTCCGGCAGAGCCAGCTCCCTCCTGGAGGGACCAGAAGTGGGAAAGTCCCCTCCACATAAAGCCCATCCAGTGCCACCCCCGGACACCTTCCACCATCCCAGGGTGCTCCAAGTCTCATCCAACCTGGCCTTGGACAATCCAGGGATGGGGCAGGCACAGCTTCTCTGGAAAGCCCGCTTTATAGCTTCCTTTTGCACATCAAAGGTCTCCTTTTCTGATTTTCCCAACTGTCCATCACTAACCGGCAAAGATACACAACACTAAAACACTTTGGCCGTCACCTCTGGAAGCCTCTGCACCCCTGCAAACACCACGCAGGGGCAGGGGCTGCGCTGGGTGACGAGGACAGAGGACACAGAGCTGGACACGCCTGAGGAGCCGAGGGAGATCTTCAGGCAGAGTTTGGGTGGCACTGCAGGGCACAAAGAGTTGGGTGCTGCAGAAAAGCCCCGTGAAGGGTGGAGATGCTGGGTTGTGCCTGACGGAGTCGTGGGGTTGGAGGGGAAACTGCTGGAGGGGGTTCCTGGTCTCCTGCGCGAATGTACTGACCTCGATTTCTGTCAGTTCTTGGATTGATACCTAGGAAAAGAACTTGTTAAAGAGATCTGCCTTTGCAGAGCCCACGCTGGTGAGATGGGGCTTCACACGGCAAGCAGGTCCCTTTTCACCTGCAGCCATTTGAATGCCGTTTAGCAGCAGATACATGAAATAAACAGCGAGCAGCTCCAAAGCTCATCCATGCTCTCCTGATCAGCTCCACAATGCCTCCCCTCCGTGCAGGTGGGAGCTTACGCCTCGCCCCGCCTTCTAAATTCCGTCTGTTTGAAGCAATCCTGCGGGAGCCAGCAGGATGCAGCGGGCTATTTGTCAGCACATCGATCGGGATTTGCGTGGCAGCGCCGTTTGTGTGCAGCCTGTTCCTCCCCAGCGTTAACCACAGCGTGAATTCCTGGGAAATTTATAGCCCCGATCCTTCAGCCGGCTCTGCTCGGTCCCTCAGCTCCTGACAGGTCTCAATGCCAAACACGGGGTTGTTCAGCACAAAACAAAAGGGCATCGCTGCCCTGATCGATAGGGACTCGTGGGAAGCTGCCAGGGGACATCTGTCTCCCAGTCTGGGAATTGCAGCAGGAGGTTTTGCCTCCGGAGAGGCTCTGGAGCCAGGAGTGCCCGAGGGCAGCAGGGCACCCCACTGCCCGCACCCATCCTGCTGGCGAGGGCTGGAATCTGTGAAATCTCCCTCAGAATTCCAGCCCCGGTACCTGTCACATCAATGGATCCACATCCACTCGAGCCACCCTACAGAGCGAAAGATACGCAAGTATCTTCTCCACATACAGCGTTTCACAGGCATTTCTTTTTCTCTCATTCTTCCGCTCATTTTGCCTCTTGTTAAAGGCAAAAAACCTCAAGTTTTTGTTTTCCTAGTCCCTGATTCTCAAACAACGAGAATGAGACTCCCAAGATGGGAGCAGAGCGACTGCCAAGAGCCCTGCGCCAAAATCTCCTCATCCTGCTCAGCCATTTGTATGGGAAGGGAAGTGGAATTCCAGCCATTTCTATGGGAATGGCAGTGGAATTCCAGACACTTCTATGGGAATTTCAGCATGGCGCAGGCTGGGTCTTGGATTACCAGGAATGGGTTTGGTACAGGCAGCACTCCCAGCCCTCACACCTTCCCGCTGCTGAGGGGCACTGGGAAAGGTCCCAAAATCCGTCCTGGAACTGCCAGGATCGTGTCATTAACAGGAATAGCCATTAATTACGGAGGAAGTGACTTTCCAAAGGGTCCTGGGGGTGACAGAGGCCTGGTTTGTGTGAATCCTCAGCTGTAGGTGCCATAAAAATCCCGTGGTTTTGACACAGCCAGTGGGGCTGTACTTGGGATGAAGCAAAACCAGCTAAGGAACAGATGGAGCAGGGCAGCTCCCGACCGAAAATAGACATTTCTTTAAAAATAGATGAAAGCAACATTTAATTTAGTTGAAAGGTGGAAATGAACCATTAAGAAATCCGGGCTCGTCTGAATACCTGCTTGTCATTTATATTTAATTGTTTTCATTTCCATTTGGATGGTGCTCGGCCACAGCTTGTCCCCAAGTGTCTGAGCATGGAGAGGGATTCCAGAGGACTCCTAAAGGCAGAAGGATGAGGAGATTTCTGGGCAAAAATAGATGCCAGAGCTGCCCAAAAAGCTGCTATGAAGAATCATTAGTCAGTCCCTGATAAAGAGATGCAAAAGCAGGGGTAAGTTGCAGGAGAAACCCGCATTACAAAGACATCAAAAAACCCTGCTGCTTGAAGCCGGTCTGGGAGAACAAATCACCATTTTCCTCCTTTTTCTTCACACCGGGGCAAACCAGTGGAAAGTATCGCTCCAAACCACTTCATTCATGTCAGACCAGCTGCAAAAGGTATTTTAGAAGCAGCTAATTACCAAACCTCTGATCAGTCTGCTGGTGGATGAAGGTTGTAGCTCTCTGCCTGCAGGTTCCAGACCTCAGCTCCAAATACATTCTTCAGAGTCCTTGAAAAATTCATTTTCTTCACAACTCCCCTCATTATTTATTAATTACTGTTATTCTGAATGCTGGAGCACCACCATTTCCTCAAGCAGGAGCATAATTTTCCCCTCTCTTACCAAAACAGAGTCAGGAACTCGAGTACCTGGGATTTGAGTTTGAGGCCTCTGGGGTTTGAGCGTTTCCCCTTCTCTCCAAGCCAGGAGCCCTCTCTGTTTCCCCCATGTCCAGAAGGGATTTATGTGAGATCCTCAAAGTCGTCAGTGTTTTCTCTTCAGCAATTCCTGCCAAGGGCATTTTCTTTCAGCTGAGATAATGAAATTCAAAGAGATCACGACCTGGCAGTAGCTGGCCCTGCAGAGAAGGCGTTTTGTCAGTACAAGTGGCTCTTTAAACACCAGGACATTTTCTTCTGCCCATCCCCAATTCCACAGGGACTCTGTACCCGTGATCCCAGGGCTGGTCAAGCATCCCTGATGTCCTCAACAACTGTGGCCGGGCTGCCCTGGCAGCTTTGCCATCGGAGCTGCGTCAGTCAGGGCCACGGAAATCCATCCCGCTGGGTGCCTTCCTTATGGAAACAAGTTATTACACGGAGGTTCAACTAATGCGAGCATAAAAAAGCGATCTCGTTCCTCGGAGAGAGGACAGATGGTTTTTCCCTCCTTGTGAAGGGTTGGTTTTTCAACACAAGCTGCCTCTCCTCTGGAAAGGACGGGGGGAATCATCTCTTAATTACTGCTCCACTGGCTGAGAGCACATCCGTGCAGCAGAAGGTTTTAGATGGAGTTTTCTCACACCAAAATCAGACATAAAAAAGAAATCACAGAACTGTTTTGGTTACCGTGAGGAAAATTTGTTTTAAAAATCCCCACTAGAACTGGGTGATTCTTCCCCACTTTACAGCACGGTGCAAGAACAACCTGAGGCGAGGCCAGAGTCTGTTTTTTCAGGAGGTGAAACACAAACACCCAAAGAATTCAGTGACAATTCCTTCACGTTCCTGCGCTCTGGATTAGAAAAATCGCCTCAGCAGTGCTGATCAATGAGGACTTCAAAGAGAAGCACGGCCCATCCATTACAGTTCCTCCCAATTACATCCTTCTGCTGAGAACTGCATTTTATGTGCCTTCCAGGCTTCCAAAAAAGAGGGAGCAGGATTTAAAAAAACCCAGAGTTTTACCTTTTTATTGAATTTAAACACCACAGGTCTGGTTAAACTGGGAGTAAATCCTGACCTACTGGTGCTGCCTGTGAAATGGAAGCACCGTTTTCAAACGAAAATCAGACACATCTCAAAGCTGTTGGGTTTTTTCTGATCATTTTCTTTCCTTTTTGTTGAGACCTCTTCAACGAATTTTATCTAAATCCACTGATCATCTGGAGTAAGCTGAAAATCGTTGGCCTTATTTTGCTGGGTGAACTGTGGGTTTTCATCCGGGCATTTCAGCCTACTGAGCTCCCAGGAGCTGGTTTTGGAGAGAAGTTTGGGATTGTTCCCTTCTTTTCTCCTGGAAAACACAGAGAGACGTGACCCCATCCTTCTCCCTTCCATCAGCCAACCCAAGGGGGCCATAAAGTGGAGAGTCCCACCTGAAGCCAGGAAAACACTGGAAAACGGAGGAAAACAGCAGCAGCATCTCCAGAGTGTTGGTAATTTTCCATTGGGGGTTTTTAACCTCCAGCCCATCGAGTGCCCAGCAGCTCCCATCGTTCCCTGTTGGAGACGAGCCTGCTCTGGACGGTAATTCCAGACCTGCCACGCATTCCCTGTTCAAGGAGGGGCTCGCTGGGCCCTTCAGAGGGTGGGGAGGAGTTCCGCACCCAAATTGTGAATTATCCCATGGTTTCCCCCAGCTCTGGGCTGATCCTGGCACGCCAAGGTGTGAGCAGCAGCATCTCCTCTCTCCCTGCCTCTGGAACTCCCCAGCGCTGCTGCTGCTGCTGCTGCTCTCAGCCCCCTCGGTGACCAGTCTGCTTTAACCCCCAGCAGCTCTGAATTAAACGCTGTGGTCCTTAAAGATCATTGCCCAGCCCTTGCCCTCGCTGCAGGGCAGCTGTGGAATCCCCCCGTGGTTATCCAGAATTAGCCAGGGCTTCGCTTTGCAGGGCACAGATAACAACAGATTCCATTCAGGAGATCGTGTTCCAATTATCTCTGAAATTAGGCTGCACACAGGGGACTGGGGAGCAGGCTCGGAAAAATTGGAGTTTTTTTCCCACTCCCTCTCCTCTCTCCTCCTCCCAGACCACCTCAATCCCTCCCACATCGTTATTTATTTCTGTTGTATTTTGTTCTCACTCAGCCCCAACACCGCAAGAGCTCAAGCCCTGCAGAGAAGGGAATTGTGGAGATGTGTTCTGCAGGCTCAGGTGTCAGCGTGGGGTCTGTCCATGCCCACCTGCTGGGGGCTCTGGGTGAAGGGCAGAGCCAGCGCAGCCTGAGGGGCTCAGCTGTGAATCCCAGAACTGAACCACGGAACCCCAGAATCCTTCAGGCTGGCAGAGCCCTCCAGGATCACCAACTCCAACCTTCACCCAAATCCCCCTTCCCACTAAACCATATCAAAAAGTGCCTCATGACTCGTTTTTTGAACCCAAAACCCCCAGGTGGACTCAGTTTCTCCTGGGTGGACGCAGTTCCTGCAGCTCATGCCCCATTCCTCAACCTCCTACAAACTGCTGAGCACAAACCTTGGAGCAAAACGGGCTGTTCAGTAAAAACTCCACTCGTGCATCTTTGTGGAGGTAAAAGGAGCAGATTCCTTCTGGCCCCAGCAGAGAGAACAGCTGAATGTTCTTCAGCAGAGGCTGATGAATGCTTTTGATTCACAAATCATTTGATTCAAAGGAATGAAACTGTTCCCGAAGCTCCTGCCAGGCACAATGTTTTGCCCAGCTGAAAAGCTGCATCCCAGCAATGGTACCTGCATTTGGCCAGTGCTGAAGTCCCATCCTTTCCTTTTATTATAATTATTTCCATGGGAAAAGTCAGAGCAGTAAGTGTGAGCATTTCACCACTACTACTACTACTACTAATAAACATAAACACAACATTTATTCATGATTTAATATTATATAAGAATATTTATAAAATAAAAATATTGTCATATATAATACACATTATATATAAATTATTATCTGTAATTCTACCCATATAGTAAATAATATATTTTTATATAATGTATAAATTATTATGTATAATAACATTTATTAAATTATTGTTTATAACAATAATTTTAAAAATAAATATCTATTTTTACAGAGCAAATGAGGTGCCAATAACAGAGCTGCATCCTTATGATCTAGATTTGGTTTTCATGGAAACAGAAGGGAAGGTTTGCACTTGCAGCCCCTGGCATGGAGCACAGCACTTCCACCCTGGCCCAAACATTCCCAGAGGACAGGCTGAGCGCTCCGGGCCCATCTCAGTGACAAAAACTCGTCATCCACAGCTTCCCAACCCTGCCATTCCCATGGCAATTCCACTTGGAAGTCACCAGGTCTGGGCTGGATGGCTGCCCACGTGGAAAAGCTGCTTTGCATCCCGGGGTTAACGGGTTGCTTTGTGGAAATCGGGAAAAACACGAGTTCCTGTTCCATCCTGCAGGGAGGGAGGTTGTTTGTGGGGTTTTTAATGGGAAATCTGCAGCCTGAGCCCTCCCTGTCCGGGCTGCAGCACCAGCAGCTCCCAGGGGCTGAGTTGCACCGGACTCTGCCACCTCCCAGGAAAACTTCCAAGTGCTGCTTTCCCTGATCCAGCCATTTCTCAGCCCTGAGAAAAGGGCATTTTTCTTCAAAAGGCCATTATTTGGATAAGTCAAGCGTGGCACGGCAGTGTCAGGGCAGAGCAGGAGGTCCAGGCAGCAGAGGAAGGACAGGACAGGGCCACTGTAAAGACAAAAACCCCTCTCACATCTGTGTTGTGGATCTCCTCCAAGCAGAGGAAACTGATTTGGGTGTTTGGTTATCTACGTCCCACCAGCCCGAGCCCTTCTGGGTATTTCTGATTGCACAAAGCATTTCCCTGCTCCTTCCAAAAGGCCCTTTCTGTGGAAAGCGCTGCTGAGGCGTGGGAGCGGTGTTTGGATTGCAGCAGGTCTGGAGCAGCCCTCACCCATGCCGTGCCTGCCTGCTGCTCCTGAGCCCCTGCCAGCCCACAGGGCACGGGGAGAGCCCGCCAGACCCACCCTGCCTGCGTTTGGTGGCACCGGAGCCTCGGAGGGCCTTTGTGAATGAAGCTCCAGCTGCAGGTTGTGAGCCTCAGCACCCAACGGCTGCTCAACAACAAAATGAGGCAAAGCTCTGCCCCAAAAACACCTGGGGCAGCCTTTTCTGGGATGCTCAGGGTGGCAGCAGACATCCCTGCCTGGCTGGTTTACGCCCTCACCTCGCAATCTGGCTGGGAAATGAAGATATCCTTGCGTAATCCTGGGAAAATCCGGCTCCTGCCTGGCTCCTGGCTGCTCCCCACATCGCAGGAGCCTCGTGCTCAGGGGGAACGTTGTGACGTCTCTCTTCAGCTTGGCAGGCAAACCTGGATCGAGCAGTGGGTTAACAATTGGTCTGGGGGACAATTGATCTGCAAGGATCATCACCTCGAGTCCTTAGCGCTGAGAACATTCCAGAGCTGAGTCCCAGCCCTGTTAGCACCAGCTGTGCCAAGGGCTGCAAGGGCCCTGCCTGCCCTGGCCCTGGTGGCTCCCGTGGAGCTCTGAGGTGCCCGCGGGCTGTGACTCTGCTGCCTTCTCACCGCTCAGGCATTGCAGTCACGGATCCTGCACTGACTGAGGCTGCACACGCTGGGTTTTTACCCGCATTTGTCGTGACAGGTCCCAGCTTTGGGCATTTTTCTAACGGCAAACTGGGGTTGTCAAAGAAATAAGTGTTTATCCAGCGCGTTGGATTTATCACTGGACTAAATCAGATGGTGTTGGGGAAAACGTAGGAGTGGAAGTTATCCACAGGCATGGCAATGTGAGAGATCCTTCCTCCCGGAGTGCCTGGGACAGGGAATCTCTCTGGAAGCTCACACACCCACCCCAGAGCCCAGGCTGGTTCCACACCAGTGCCTGTGGTCTTTAATCACCCCAGAGACACAACTCCCACTGATAGCAGCACAGGTTTTGCAAAATCAGCTTTTTTTTTTTTTTTTTTTAAACAGCAAAATCACACACTCAGCTTCAGGGGAATCTGGGTGGCAAAACCTCAGTGAAAATCCCAGGCCAGTCTCCTTTTGGACCTGACTCCAAATTCAAGATGTGCTAAACAGCACTCAGCAGAGAGCTGGGGAAATGCTGTGAGGCTGCAGAGCAGTGAGTGGGATCCTGGCTTTGGGGACAGTGTGTAGGAAAATAGGTGCATATAAATACACTTTGAAAGCATCAAGATTCATGCATGAACTGAAAACAAAGACTTCCTACGTGCCCACACTGCAATCCGACACACAGACACGAGGCTTCTGAATTTGGGTTAGAAGCACTGAAGGGGAAATGTTTATATTCCTGCATCTTCCAGGGAACTTGTCTGAAAATGAAACAAGGGTGGAGAGGGACGGAGGGACAGGACAAGGGGGAACGGCTTTAAACTGCCAGAGGGCAGGGATGATGGGATATTGGGAAGGAATTGTTCCCTGGGAGGGTGGGGAGGCCGTGGCACAGGGTGCCCAGAGCAGCTGTGGCTGCCCCTGGATCCCTGGCAGTGCCCAAGGCCAGGCTGGACAGGGCTTGGAGCAGCCTGGGGCAGTGGGAGGTGCCCCTGCCATGGCAGGGGTGGGATGGGATGAACTTTCAGGTTCCTTCCAACCCAAATCATTCTGGAATTTAAACATCTGCTTAAACTGACCACGGAGCAGCAGCTCCATGGAGTAAAACCAGTTCAGTGCCTGCTGGGGCAGGATCCGTGTGCGCTCCTGGGTCACGCTGGGAGCAGGACCTGCCTGTGTGTGCTCCTGGGTTATCTGAGGCAGCAGCAGCTCCCTATCCTCACCCAGCTCTGCAGCAGCACAACGAGGAGCTCATTAATTAAGGTTATCCAGTTCCCTTCCCTGGCTTTCAGTGCACAGGAGACGCGGCTCTCCCAGGTCCGTTGATTGATGGCATCCTCAGGGCATTTTGCTGGCGTGGCCATAGCCCAACTTCTCCTTTTTGAAGCAATCCCAAAGCGTGACCTGCGATGGCCTCAGCGCTCTCCTGGGCCTGCCCTGTGGGTGCAGCTCCTGTCCAGCAGAGCCTGGGGGGATGCTCTGCTGCATTCCTGCCCTCTGGAAGCTGCAGGGATGCTGCCATCCCCTTCCAGTGCCACCCTCAGGCATCCTCTGCAATGCCAGGCACAGAGCCAGCAGCTCCCCAGCAGAACAGGAAATAGTTTTCCCCTTCTATATCTTTGTACTCACTAAGATAAAGCCTTATTCTTGGAAAAGGTCTCTTAGTCCATGAGTTATTCCTGTGGGTAGAAAAAAAAAATCTATTTTTTCTAAAAATAAACCAGCCTGACAGAAATTCACGAGTTTATCAAATTTTTGAGGGACTGAAAAACTCTTAAACTTAACTGAGGATCCAGCCTTTCCGCTGCAGTTTCGCAGCCCTGATAAAAGCTGGAGATATTGGCGTGTGGAACAGAGATATTCCCAAATTTATTGTCAGCCTGACAATGATTATGTAGGCCCTTGAGATCGAGTGGTGTGATGGAGTGGTGTGGAGGCATTTGTCAGGGGTGATGAATGCATCTGGTGATTCAGGCAGTGAAATGGGAGATTTCCAGCCCGTGGGAGATAAATGATGCTGCCTGATACACAGGGTGATGGCAGGGGCTGTGGAAGGGGATAAAATTTTTATTTGTTTCTCGTTTGGAGTTTTAGAGGGAGATAGGAAGGAAGATTCACTTCAGCTGGCTCGGCACGGTGCAGCTGAAGGGGCTGTGCAGAGAGAGCGTTTTCTAACTCGTACTTGGCTTCCTTGTCTCCCTGGTTTCTCACCTGCACCACTTCCCTGCACTTTCCTGGGTGCACTCAGGGAGACCTCGTGGGGATCTCCAGGCCACCCCAGCATTCCCAGTTCTGCAGAAAGACACGGAAATACGGATCTTTCTCATTTGCCTGCTGTAGAGCACACTAAGGTTTGATAGAAAGCCAGCTGGAAATGGGAAATTGCCTTTGGATGGGTCCAAAATATGGGTATTTTCTTAGATAAATTGAGTTAAAGGAGCTTTTGAAATTCCAGCCATATCCAGACAATTTATGTCTCGTTTTGGTTTCAAGTTCACAGGTATAAACAGGTTCTTAGGAAAACAAGGTATTTTGAGGTGTGTTTAATATTGACTTTGTACACAAATCACAGAATCCCAGGGTGGTTTGGGTTGGAAGGGACTTTAAAATCCATCCTGTTCTACCCCTGCCGTGGCAGGGACACCTTCCACTGTCCCAGGCTGCTCCAAGCCCTGTCCAGCCTGGCCTTGGGCACTGCCAGGGATCCAGGGGCAGCCACAGCTGCTCTGGGAAACCCCTGCCAGGGCCTCAAGGAAAATATTTCCCATAATTGAATAAGGTGTGAAACACCAGGCAAAGAGAACCCAGGTCAGAGGCTGTTTAAGGCAAAAAAAAATGGAAATTGAGGATCCTGTTGCTTCAAGAGCAATGAAGAACAAGTCTTCCTTCACTAATGGGTATTTCTGAGTCAATTATGTGCCAGTGCTGGTCCATCTTCCTGGAATATTTTATTCCTTAGCTTTCAGATGGAAATGCTCCCTTTTAACTCATATATATAACTACATACATTACCTGATGTTATTTAGGGTTTCCAGGGAGAACAATTCCATTCACACTCGGCAAGAGCAAACCCGTGCTCTGCTTTAGCTGAATCCCAAGCTCAGCTCTCGCTTAACAAAACCAGCCCGAGCTGTGCTAGAGCATCAATCCATAGAGAAGTACTTAGGAGGAATAAATTGATTTTCTCATTGCTCTATGTTGGCTAAAAATTATTCAATTATGTATTTAGCTGCTAATGGAAACTCATTAGTAGATTTTCATTTCATGCTTGTTTGCACCTGCAATCCATTTTTCCCTGTCCAGAGCACTGTTTCATTTCGGTTCTGTGCTATAAATTTCCTTGCATATAAACTGATAAGCGTCAGCCAAAATTCAGTGTACGTGGTCTGAAATAGCTCAGGGCCATCGTTTCCACAACAGCATCGTTAAAGCAGCAGATCCCTGGCGATTCAGGGCTACTTGTTACTGTGCATATTGATGGCCTGACGTGCCTCGTTGTTTGCTCATTAACTTGTTATCCTCGTTAGTGTCGGCTCCTGGACATTGTCCTGTTGGCTTTGTGCTCCCTGGAGCCCCACGAGGCTCCTGGGTGTCTTTTTAACCCAAAGATGGGCCAGGCCCAACTTCAGGAGGGCAGGGCTCCTTCAGGGCTGCCTCACTCCTGCTCCCTGCTCTTCTGTGGGACGTAAATTCCAGAATGTTCTGTCAAGCCTCAGCTCAGTGGCCTCTTGCTTTGTTTGGAGGGACAGGTTGTTGTCTGTGTGGGAATAGCACCCAATTCCCAGCCAAATCCAGCACCAGGGAGCACAAATTTGAACTCTCCCTCCCCATCATTCCCCAGCTTCCTGCTGGGGTTGTGCCCTTGGGATCTGCAGGAGGAGCAGCGCAGGGAGCAATCGGGCCCTGCTTGCCTCGCATCTGCTGCCACCTCCCAGCCCAAATCCTGTCCAGACTGGACTCAGCTCTGCCCTCCCTTCTGCCCTTTCATCTCCCCACACGAGTGAAAAGTGGAGCAGTCACCCCAGCTCACCCTCCCAAGATCCCTTCAAGCATTCCCAGCTTAGCCCCAGACCACCCTGAGCCGCAGCACTGGATGTGGCTGGAAAAGCTCCTGCTGGCAGCTGCTGGAAATCAGGAGTGCAGAGACCAGCGGTGCAGGAGTGGCAGATGACCAGAACCTGCTCACTACGAGCTGCTGGGCATTTTATTTTGGACTCACCCACATCCAGGTTAGTGAAGCAGAACCTGATCATAATAATTATGTCACAGTTCGTTTTCATGGAAAGAAACTAGTAAGTTGTCCAACTCCAGCAGAATTACTCTGAATTGATCCAAATATGAGAACTGACTCTCAGTGTTGTGTGCTGGTGCAGCCCCCACGCAGAAAAACGCATTTTCTGTCAAAATATCTATTTTGCCAGGTAGCTTAACCCTCTGGGGTCTGCCTGCATTCCTCACCCACGCAACTGAGAGCAGGAGCAGGTCTGAATGTGCTCGTTAAGCGGGCCTGATCAATACAAATCTATTTCTCAATTAAGCAGCAGATCCTGGTGTATGTGCATTGCCCGCAGGCCAGAGGAGTTCAGAGGAAAACTGGATTCCAGAATACAAAGTTGTGTTGTTTTTGCTCCGTCTTTTAAATGAGCTTTACCAGCATGCAACTGCAATCCTTGTGAACTCCGCAGATTAAATTTCCTTGCAGTAATGACCACTAGGAATTAGTGAAATGTTAATCTTCCCACCTGCTGTGTATGATTATACACGAGTCTAATCAACCTGATTACAAAAGAAAGTAATTTCTGCTTTTACAGGGGTTTTTTTTTGTTGTTGTCTGCTTTGGTTCATCCTGAGGAACTGTGAAATTCCTTGCCCTGTATTTTAAAGCAAAAATAATGATTAAATTAAAATGTGTAAAGGGGAGCAATGGAGGCTGATAGTAATTGCTTTACCAGAGATACAGTAATTGATGCTCTGAGGATTTATTTCAAAGCATGGAAGTGAATTAGGAACCTGCTTTATCTGGATTTGCGTGGCTCTGATGAAGTCACTGCGTCTTTGTCTTGGTTTCCAGCTAAACTGTTCTTAATGAGAATGCTAATAATTACAGTGGGGCTAAATTCTTTTAGGGATACCAGAGGATGAGAGACACATTTTGGTTTCATTTAAAGCCACAGTCACCTTTCTGCTGCCAGCCCTGAGGTGATGGGAGAAGGAGGAAATGCACCTGCACCCATCAGAGACAGCTCCTCACGGCACTGGTGGGACATCGGGAAGGCAAGAGGAAAAGCTACATCTGATTGTCTTTCTTGGGTTAAATCTTTGTTAAGGCTGGGCCTGCACACCTGGGAGCAGAGAGGAGAGGCTTTCCAAGCCCGAAATCCAAGAAAATCGGTGTGTAGATACCTGAAGATACAAGGAATGGAGAGTAAGCCCCAGCAAACGTTATCCTGCTTCATCCCGCATCAAACCCATGGTTTCCTGAGCAGCCACAGAGCCCAGAACACCTGAACTCCACCCCCTGCTTGCCCAGGGCACATGGAAACTCCTGGAGTAATCCCTGGATCCAAAATCATCCCATCCAGCCATCTGGTCCATACATGGCTGCCCCGGTATCCCAAAGCATTCCAGGCCCGGTGAGCGTCGCTCCGCAGGCAGGTTTCACATTCCCGGAGCAAGGAGATGCCAAATGTGCCCCCGGTGTTCCCAGCCCTGCCTGGGAAGAGCCAGCCCTGCTGGGGGATCTCCATGGCGACAGCGAGTGTCACATCTCTGAGCCACCTGAGTGATCATTTCCATCCTTTCATCTGATCCTCACTTTTCATCTTGGCCTCCGAGTGCCTTGGGTTCCTAATGGAGAGGAATTGACAAACATCCTCCTATTCCTTAGAGGAAAAGCAATGTTTTCTCATCTGCCATCCTGCAACTTAATTCGGTGCACCAGCTTTTGCAGGAAGAGCTGCTGGTGGAAGTCGGGAATTTGCCTTCTACACACACAGAGCCAGCTTTGAATTGGGCTGCAGAAAGGGTAAAAAATACCTTCCTAAACCCATCCCCAAAAGCCTCTAAGAAAGCCCCTTCCCCAAACCTGTGCCTGAGGCAGTCCCAGCTCTCCCACACCCCCAAGCTGTCCCCAGCCCTGCTTCTCCCAGTGCAGGAATCCCACTGGAGAGCCCACGGGAACCTCTGCTCGTCCTCATTGCTGCTCACGGCACGGAAAATACATCACAAAACGGACGTGGCAGAATCCAGGCCTTTCCGGATTTGTAGTCTGGAGAAGAATCCTGCTGAGATGTCCGAGCAATCCGTTCCCCTGTGGCAGGGTTGGTGGATGCTGATTTTGGAGCCACAACACAGCGAAGCCAGAATTCCCTGGGCTGCGCCGTGGTTCCTCCCTCTCCCTCCTCCTCGTGCTCCCAATCTCTGTGCTTATTGGAAAAGCTGAACGTTTTCCAGCTTGACTCATTAAAAACTTCAATACCTTGAACAAGCTGGGTTCTCTCACGTTTTGGGCTGTACAGGAAGATCCTGGGGAGATGAACCCCAAGGTCGTGAAGGGAATCTTGGTGGTGGGAGAGCAATAACCCAACCAGGGCATCCGGCAAGCTCAGCACTGTAGGACATGGTAAAGCAGGAATAAAGACAATTAAAACAGGGTTATCCGCAATACAACTGCTCCTGAGACGCTCTCCGAGCCTGTCCTGAGGGCAGAGGGAGGCCAGGCTTGGGCTGCGTGACACCACGGGCAGCAGGGACTGATGGCTGTGCACCCACCCACCCAACTCCTGCATTTTGGGGTTTAATCCACTTCTTACTGGAGAAATAAATACAGTGGATCATTAAAGTGCTGTTCCCAGCACAGTCCCTGTTATCTAACACCTGGTAGGGGATTTAAAAGGAACTCTTCATCTCATTTCGTACATTAGTGCTAAGTTTAGCTTCTGTAGGTAACAGTTTCTGTTTGAACTAATAAAGAGGTATGTTTAGAATCTCAGGGGCACACTCTCTGCTCATTTGAAACAAATGAGGATTATATAAGGAGGAGCAGGAGCTACAAATAGGATTCATAAAATTAATTGGCTGCAAGCTGCAGCAGAGAGGAGCCATTAAAAGTGACGAGTGGCCACAGCGTGTCCGTTCCCCTCGGACAGCGCTGGGGACAGCAGGGCCAGGGCTGGCAGTGCTCAGGACTCGCTTCCTGCAGAGCCAGCAGCCCTGGCACCGCTGCCACGCTCCCAAAGGCTCTCCAAGAGCTCCACCTTGTCCCCGTTGCTGCAGCCCCACGGAAGCTCTGCCTCCCAAAGGGAGCAGGGGTGCTGCAGCCAAAGCCTGGAGCAGCACCCGCAGCTTCTGCACCCTGCAGAGACCCCACACGGCTTCTGATGGACCCCAAAACCCCAGCACTGCCTCAGCATTCCCATGAAGTGAAACCCACTCTTCCTCTGGCCTCAAGTGCCAGCCCAGCTGCCAGAATTGCTGTGCATCAGCCTAGGGTTGCCTGTGCTGTGCTCCTCCTGCTCCAGCTGCTGCTCCCAGCCCAACAAACAATGGGTCAGGATTTGATCGGATTAATCACTGCAAAATCCATCTGAGGAGAGGGCTGCGATTCCTTGCCTGTCTGCTCCCGGCTCCTGGGATACTCCGGGACAGGGACAGGGACAGGGACAGGGACAGGGACAGGGACAGGGACAGGGACAGGGACAGGGACAGGGACAGGCAGTGGCTCCTCTGCCAAGCCCCCTGCCCTCCTTGCTGCAGGATCACTGCAGCTGCCCCACTCGAATGAGCCACACCAGAACCTTGAGCTGAACGCCCCTAAGTGCATTTAAAGCACCCGATACTTTTGTCCGTATCAATCTTCTGAAATTGCTGCCGCATGTTCTCCCATTCCAGAGCTCCTCTTAGTCACCGAGCACTGAGCTGAGTGCACTAAATTCAGTTCCCTCCACAAAAGCCAACCTGAATCAGGCTCCGAGTGTCCTTTTAATTGCAAAGCATTATAAAAGCTCAGTGATATAAGATTATAAAACTATATAAGATATAAGATATAAGACTATAAAAACTAAGCAGTGATACATGAACAGGAAATAAGTCAAAGGCCTCGGGAAGCTGCTGCTTCTGGCTCCTGGCTTTGCAGAGGAGCAGGACCTCTTGCCACACTTTGAACAGGCAGCTCTGGACAGGCTCCATCAGCTTCCCTGGATGTGTCCTGAACATCCCAGCTGAGATCTGTGGAGCTGGCGCACAGAGGATCCATAATCCACCAGCAATTCCAATAAATGGAATAACGCTTCTCTTATACCGCATCAATTCCTGTAGTAGTGGAAGTAGTGGAAGCTCCTTGTATTCCCGAGGGCTGTCCCTCCGTTCCCGTACGCTGCTTCAAGAGTCACCAGAGAGCCACCCCCTCTGTTGTTCACACCCAGATTTAGGAGCAGCAGTGATCACTTCAGACATTTTTCAAAAAGAACTGGGCCGTGCATGTGTTTTTCAGATGATCCCACGGCACGAGCTAAGATTAAAATCTCCCTCCAGATTTCACAGTGTCTGGGAGTCTTGCAGCTCTCCAGACACGGCTTCTATTTACAGCAAGCGCAGCCTCTCCCTGCTGATAATGTTCTATTCTCAGGTGTCACCTGCTCCTCAGAGCCACCCCCAGATGGAGTAACGGGAGGAGCTGCTGGAGGAGGGGATCCCGATTCCGTCATTCCCGGAGGGAGACGGGAGCTGGGACTGTCACAAACCAGCCTGGCACCCACTGCTGCTGCTGGGAATCGCCCTGGCACTCCCAGCTCGAGCACCTTAGGTCATGGCGGTCCAAACAGGCGATGGTTTCAATACTTGCCATCAGAAAATCGGCCAGAAGAACTCCTTTCCTCGTAGTAAATATATTTTCATATTGAAGTCTTCCCGTTTTTCAAACATTATTTTTGGCAGATATTGCAAAAGAAGGGAATAATGTTGTGATACCTTATATGGTGCCATATCTGTGTGTGAGTGTAAACACACAGCTTTCAACACTGAACTTACGAAAATCACGCAAAACGTCCAACCTTTCCCCTGAAATGTCAAAATCTTGTCACGCTTCTCACCAATGGCCATCTCACGGAGCGTTATATCACCTGATGGACCTTAGGCTTCAAGGAAAATGAATTGAAAAGTAAATTTTTGGAAAGAAAACAGTGGGAGAGTCTTCAGGTGTCACTGGAATATGGCCATCCTTGAGGGACAGGAATCACAGGCCATCAAACTTGAGGCTGAGATGGATGAGTCACTCCCATGACGATTTTTGAGGTGGTCTGTGGATGGAAGGGGAAAACAGGGATATTCTGCACGCATGGTAGACAGACGTGGCAATATCCAAGGGAAAAGCCATTGCAGTTGGGGAAGACGAGTCCCATGGGGACCAACCAAAAACCTCAACATGGCCAACCTGTCCCACCTCAGGAAACGCAGCCGGTGTTTGCCCGCTGGCCAAAAGCAGGAGCATGGACAGCACATTCCTTAGGGATGGAAGGAGCCCTGGAAGCAATCCCAGTGGCTCCCTGTGCCCCAGCTCTGCGTGCAGGGTTGGGTGGGTTCCAGCTGAGCCCCAGGGGCACCTCTGGTGTCACCACTGAGTCATCCAGGCTGGAAAAAAACCTCTGGGATCATCAGATGCAACCATCAGCCCAGCAGCACCACGGTCACCACCAGACATCGTCACGTGCCGCACCCACAGGGTTTTTAACCCTGCCGAGATGGAGACTCCACCACTGCCCTGTTCCAGTGCTTGACAACCCTTCCCATGAAGAAATTTCCCCCAATACCCAATCAAGGTTTTACAACGAGAGTGGTGAGACACTGGCACAGGTTGCCCAGAGAAGCTGTGGGTGCCCCATCCGTGGAAGTGTTCCAATCTAAACCTCCCCTGGCAAAACTTGAGCCGTTTCCTCTCGTCCTGTCCCTTGTTCCTGACAGGATCCCAAAGAGCCCAGCCCCAAGCCAGGGCTCTGATCACCCAGCACAGCCCCATATTCCCTCAGGACCACCCCAGTGTGGAATGGTGTCCAAACTGAGAGAGAGCAGCCCGTGGCACCTTCAGTTTCAGCTGAACACCCTGTGCACTTCCTCACCCAAAGCAGGTGACCCATTTTCCACGCGTTTTGTGGGAGCGTTTCACCTTCCAGCCCTTCCTCCTTGCGGGCACAGGGCACAGCCAGTGTTTTCCTACAGAAGTGGGCTTGTCCTGCAGCCACGTGCCGCAAAGCCACGGAACTTCTCCTCCAGCCCCCACTGCAGCTCATGCCATGATCCCTGGGATTTTGGAGAGCCCAGGATCCGGGGTGTGTTCCGGAGCAGAGCCAGCTCTGCCTCCGCCCCGAGCCTCTCCACACACGCAGCCCTGTTGTTCAAACACGTTTATGGGTTTGGAACGTGGGAGCTCAGAGCCAAGTGCAGGGGGTTTATCTGGTGGTAACAAAAGCCTCGTGGCGTTTCTCAGGAAGCATGAAACCCGAGTTTAGCAATTATTCATAGCCTTACACACATCCTTGCAGACAGTGGAGCTGACTTGGCAGACTGCAGCTAATTGGGTTTACAGTAGAATGAAGCTTTGATTGAAGCGCCTCGCTTAAAAAAAAAAATATTCCACATCCCCCCACAGCCCTGCTGACGTTACTCTGGAGCATGTAAAACAACCACCCCACATCCGAGCAAAGGAGAAATGCAGGGATTTTTATTGCTTTCCCAAGCAAAGACCCACAAGTGAATAATTCGGAGTGTTTGATGTGCTGCATTCTGATCCATAATTCAGCGGCGGCAGAACGGCCGCGTGTGCCTGACATTTCAGGCTGCCTTTCAAGTTCACGAAACCCCTGCAGTCACCGAGGGGAGGGATCCTGCTCGGGGAGCCAAGGTGGGCACGGAACAAAAGGTGGGAAGAAAAAAGATCCAAAGTTAATGCACAAAAACCTTGGAGAATGTCAATGAACGTAGCCTCGAGTTTACCGGGTAAATAATTCAGATTCTACCATGGTGATTTATGAAAATAAAAAGACATATTTAATGAGCCCAGCAGGCAGCAGGTGCCTCTGTTTTTACATGTTAAGGGCAAAAATCAAAAGGCAGAAGCTTTTTCCTGTTTCACGGTCACAGTTTAAAATAAAAGCTCTTCCCTGTGCTCCAGGGATGTGCTGTGCTCAGCAGTTTTGCTGCTCCAAGGAGAATCGTGGGGATATTCCCAGCACCATCTGTGCTGGGGGCTCCAAGTTCCGCACAGCCACGTGGACAGCCCTTCCAGGCTTTCTGGGCAGGGACACCTTCCACCATCCCAGGTTGTCCATGCCCTGTCCAGCCTGGCCTTGGGCACTGCCAGCGATCCAGGGGCAGCCACAGCTGCTCTGGGCACCCTGTGCCGGGGCCTCCCTGCCCTCACTATAAAAAATGTCTTCCTTCTAACGACTCCAAATCTGCCCTTTTTTAGTTCAAAACCATCTCCCTTGATGAACTTTTCTTCGTGTTGTGTTTCATGCTCTCTCTGTCTGGAGGGGTTTATGGACACCTGGACATGAATGGCCTGGCTGATGCTGGGCATCGTTTCATCCCCTCAGGGACAGCCCCTCACATCCAGCCAGATTTAGGGGCAGGAAGCAGCTGGCATTGATTAAAACAGGCTGAGAAGAAATCCCAGAGAAGGGAACGTTGAGGTGGAAACCCCACTGACCTGAGCAACGTGGGGAAGGAGCTGCGCCACGCTTCCTCCCTGCCCTCAGTTCTTCTGCCTCTCTTATTTATTCCATGTTTCAGAAGGGACTTCCAGTGTTCAAAACTGCTGCTGGCCCCGTGTGCTTCATCAATCAGCGTCCGTGGGGCTGGGCTGTGCCGACATCCCCACCTCCTCCATCGACTCCCACATGGCTCATTGGGGGAAAGCACCTAATTAAGAGGAGAAAATGAGGTTTTTAGGAAGCAAACCTGCCTTTCTGCGGAAGCAACGTGTGCTTCATCACAAGAGGTGCTGAGCACAGGCAGAGAGGGACTTTGAAGGGAAACTGCTGCCTCAGAGTGCCGTGAGCTCTCAGAGGTTCAGACTTCAAAATTCCACATTTCACGCTCCGTACCCCGGCAGCCTGACAGACGGATTCCCCCGGAGAGGCCGGGCAAGGAGCCCTGCCGCACTCACACAATGCTCTGTCAGATCAAACCCTCCAGCAGACAGTGATGGCACATCAGAGGAGCTTTACAGCTGTTAAACCCAGCCACTCGCCCCTCTCCAGATGTGAGCCACGATAATTCACCCTGCACACGCTAATGAACGACTCTGCTGCTGCATCACAGCCCCACGTGGGGCCGGTGCAGGGCTGGGAATTCAGATTTGGGGGTTGAGAACAAAACAGAATCAAAACTGCTCTGAAAACCCACAACTGAGCCATGGAAAGATGGGAGCACAGCCTGTCCACGGTGCAGTGAGGGACAGCTGGGCCAGGGAGCTCTGAATGCTCTGCACACAAATCCCAAAAGGTTTGGGGTTGGAAGGGACCTGAAATCGCATCCAGAGCCACCCCTGCCATGGCAGGGACACCTTCCCCTGTCCCAGGCTGCTCCAAGCCCTGTCCAGCCTGGCCTTGGACACTGCCAGGGATCCAGGGGCAGCCACAGCTGCTCTGGGCACCCTGTGCTGGGGAGGGGTTTGTGTCTGGCTCGTGTAAGGCTGAACCAAGTCGTGACCTTGCAAAGAGGGAAATTATCTCGTGAGGTTATTTAGTGAAAGGACAAGAGAGGTAGGAATGACATGGCCACCGTGCTTCCCCCTGGAATCAGAGGGCAGGGAGAGCCTTCCCTCAGGTGTGTGAGTGGTGAATCCCACGGCGCTCCACAAGCTCCAGGGAAAGGCAGTGAGCTGTTTCCAGCAGCTGGAAATTCCCACTCCTCCACATCCATCCGCACGGAGCAAATCCAGCCCTGCAGCCCTTTCCCATCTTCATCCTCAGTGAGCTCCTTCCCGAACCTGCTGCTGCAGAGGGAGGTGGCACCAGGCAGGATCTCCCAGAGCAGGGGACAGTGGGCACACCCTCACCCTGGGTGCCACCTCCCGACTGCAGCACCCAGCCAGGGATCCACGGCCACCACCGTGTGTCACCCACGGATGTTGCCATGGCCATCGGAAATCATGAAAAACAAATAAACTCATTTTTATGACACAACTCCTAGAGCGCCTGGCTTCTGCCAGGGGTTTAAATTTGGCCTGTTTGGTTAATTTGATGGGATGCCACGAGTGAGGGCCTGATCTGAAACCACAAGTCATTTTTCTCCTTGGGAGTGTGGATAACTGAGTCTATTAATCCAACAATACATTTAAGCTGAGTTATTGTGACAAGGGACTTCCATTATCCATTTCATCGCGTTGCAAACTGTCAGAATAAATCTCAGGGGGTTCAGGAAAAAAGCTGCCTGCCTTTGTGGGCTGTTTTTCTATGCCACAACAGTTTAATTTGGTTCACTTTCACTCACGATACTGTACAACCACACAGGGGGGAGCTCACAGGGACCCTGCTACAGAAAATGGCAACTTTATGGTCGTCAAAGTTTTTTTTAAAAGGAGCCAGGACAGCAAAGTTTG
This sequence comes from Dasyornis broadbenti, assembly GCA_013397935.1. NCBI lineage: Eukaryota > Metazoa > Chordata > Aves > Passeriformes > Dasyornithidae > Dasyornis > Dasyornis broadbenti. The sequence continues at coordinate 994,318 of VZRN01005355.1, forward strand.
ACCACCTGGCAGTACCTTGACATTGACTTCAACAACCCTTTACTTCCTTATTAACATCTGCAAATTAAAAAGTGCTTTCTTAAAGCTCTGGTTTTATCTTGCTTGCAAAACAAGTTGACTTAACCAGTTAAAACTCCTATAACCAGAGATTAATCAACATAAAGCATAAAATGGAAACAAGGGTACCCAGCTTAAGATGTCAAACTGGAATTCAGAAGGTGGGATTCAATTTTATGGCTCTACCAGTGACTTAACTGAAAGGGAAACTATTCTCCCACCAGTTCTGCAGATGGTGAGGATTCTTTAGTGTCCTTTACTTGCTTGTTTTTGTAATTAAACCTGTTCTAGAAGAACAGTAATTATTGATGGAACTGGTAACTGGCCTTGGAGTCTGGAGGGAGAAAGGTTGAAGCCGCAATGGAGGAGGAGGAGGAGGAGGAGGAGGAGAAGGAGGAGGAGGAGGAGGAGAAGGAGGAAAAGGAGGAAAAAGAGGAGAAGGAGCAGAAGGAGCCGATGTCACTCACAGCCTGAAAAACAGACATGGAAAATTCCCAGTGACTTCCAACCCCCATGTGCTCACACCCAGCGATGAAGGAGGAGGTGACACGGTGCCAAGAGCTGCCTGGGGAGTTTGTTTTTCATCTGTCCCCACAGCTGCAGCCCCGGCCAGTCCCCCACGGAATGGGACCTTTGAGGTTTCTCCTGCAGCCCTGACACTTTAACCCCAGTCCAGCACTTTGTTGTCAATTATTCCCCTCAAGTTCCATTTCAAAGCCCCTGTGAGCTGCAGGAAGCCCACAGAGAGGCAGATCCATGCACAGCAACACCCCCCCCACACTCTGAATACAGCCTTTACAGATAAATATTAGTTTTGAGAAGGGAATGTTAAAGGTTTTTAAGCAGTGCTCAAAGCTGGCTGTGCTCCCATGCCAAACACACGCAGAAGTTCAAAACCCAAGTGCACAGGAGGGAAAAAATAACAAAATCCACGTCAAGTGTTTGTGGAGGGCAGATAAAGGCCCTGGTTGGGAGTGCAGGGGACATTAAAGGCACTGGGGATGCTGGGCCGGAGCTGGGGACCAAGAGCTGCTCCTGATCTTCAGGAGCTGCAGCTCCGTGACCCAAACTGGATGGACAGACAGACAGAACTGTGGCCTGCAGGCTTTGAATGGAAAAGGGGCTGTGCTCTGTGCTGGGTTCAAAATATTGAAACCAATATTTTGGCCAGCCCTAGTCCACAAAATATCTCAAGCCTTGCACCCAGGGGCAAGGACAAAGGGGAAAAAACTATCTTAAAGTCCTTTACATCTTGGATTGATTTCTTTAAAAAAGGATTTGCTAAGAAGTAAACATTGTGACTTCAGCTGCCTTTCATTCCAGCCTCTCAGCACTATTGCTGTGAAACAATGAAAACTCGAATTCCTGCTCTTCCCCAAAGTCATCGTTTGGTCTCAGGAGGGGGTTGGCAGCTCAGTACAAAATGTCAGTGTCACAACTTCACAGCTCCAGCCCGCTTTTGATCAGATCTGGGGAGTGAGAAGAGATGCAAGATGCTCCTTCCTTTACTGTCACTGCAGAGTATTCATTAGCTTTAATTATTTTTTAGGTTCTAGGGGGAACCATTAAAAAAATTAATCACAAATGGAAGGAGCAGCAGCCGTATGTGGCCATAAAAAGACAATAAAGCATTTTAGGATCCACACTTGTTATGATTTACGCTCCAAACAGGACTAGAAGTGGCATATGGTGATTGCCAGAAAGTAACATTTATTATAAAAACACGGAGATTTATCTCCCAACTTGGTTGGATGTAAGAAGTTACATTTAACAGATATTCAAATTGTTGTTTTACCAGAACTGGGTTTCTTTGGTCTATTTTTTTGCACCAAGCCAGGTTACTCCAAACCTCAGCTGGTTTTTCCTATAAATCCTTCCCTCAGCAGACGGATTTTACACTGATTGCAGCTGAACCGTTCCCATCCCCGCATGCAGGAAGGGTTTAGGCTCAGGTCAGCTCCTGCTCTGGGGCACCAAGGGCGTCACCAGCTCTGGGCTCAGCTGTGGCCAACACAAGGAGCCACCTCTGGCTCCAGCGCTGGGCTCCGCGTGCCCAAAAGGATCCTCCCGTTAGTTCCGGGTTTGCTTTAATTTCAGCATCTCAGACTGAGCAAATATCTAATTAATAGCTATAAAAAGTTATAACAACTGGAAATACTCTATTTTCTTACTGTAAACAAGAAAAATAGTAATGTAAATATATCACCTTCTTTTCTTCTTGCTGGCTGAACGCGGGGAGGATCATCAGGAAAAGCAGGGATTTACAGCAGAGACACATCCCCAAGAAGGTGGCACAAATATTATGGAGTGTTCCTATTGAAATCTGGAAACCATGAGATTTTAATGTCTATTTTACAGCTTCTGTGGAATGCACCTTGAGGAACGGGACAGGATCCGCTCATGGTGGCACGGGGCTGGCTGGGCCCAGGGGAGATGGGAGAGTTCCCCTGGCTGAGTCCATGCACAGCATCAACCCCTGGTGCAACACAGAATCCCACGGGATTTCAGTCCTGACACCCAGCAGGGGCGAGGCTCTCAGGGCACAGCCAAGCTCTGCTTCCAGGGGCTCTGGAAGGGAATTTGGAATTCAGCACGGAGGGACTCAAGTGGAACTGCCTCAATAAATAACCAGAAATAAAGGAGCGCTGGATGGCAATGACCTCTCCTCCTTTATTTACTGTCCAATTCAATATTTTTAATTCCCTCAATCCAATCCAATCCAATCCACGGCAAACTACACCAATATCCAGAAATGTCAGCCCAGACACACTCCCTGCTGCTGCTGCTGGGAAGGGCTGGTTGGTTTTAGGGAGGCAAAGCCAAGGCTCAGAGCAGCGACAGGGAGTGTCTCACCCCTCCCCATGGCTCAGCATTAAACTCTCACTTCTTCCTGGTCTAAAAAGAGAAGTTCCAGTGCTGAGGGTTCCTCTGACAGCTCCTCCTGGCTCTGCAGCCTCCTCCTTCCCCTCTCCAGTCTGATCGTGTTTGAAGTCTGGGAGACTAAAAGGTCAAAGTTGTAAAATATCTGCTGTCTGCTCCTCCTTCCCCTCCCTCCAGCTCAAGGGAAATGCAAGGAGTGGGTTTCCAGTTCCTCTCAAGGAAAGGTGATTGCTCTGCCCCCTCCGCCTCACCCTCTGCAGAGAGGCAGGAACCCCATCCCCTCTCCTTGTCTTGCCCTGGACGCTCCATGCTCAGGCTCTGCTGACACTCAGCTGCAAACAGAGATAATGGAACAGAGATAAAAGACATCACCTTTAGCCTCTCCTCCGAAAAAGCCCCTCACAGAGAGACAAACCAACAAAACCTTCCGTAAAAATGGTCAAGATTCACATCAGGAAGAGCTGGAAATTATCAGCAGTTCCTCCAGAGCGCACCATGCTGCTCCCGTGAGTGCTGGGAAGCTCCTGCTTGGTGCCAGCCCTGGAACACACAGGGCAGATCCCAGGCTGACCAATCCCTGTCTCCAGTGGAATTCCAGGGACCGTGGAGAGCAGGGAGTGACAGGATTGGGGTATTTATCTCAATGAAGTAGTAAAAAGCATCAGATCCAAGCAGAGCTGAAGGCAAAGGATTTGGTTATTGAGAATTAGCCTGCATTAGAATTACACTGGCGCTATAGTTCTATATTGTACTCAGACATTATAGGGAATTAGTCACAACAGGGAGAAAGAATCAATCAGTCCTGGCTAAGGAATTGAGATAATAATGACTCATTTGACGAGATTGCTCTGGAAAATTAATAATGACGGCGGTAATTACTAACCTGGGATGGCTGCAGTGCTCATTATTCTCCTTTTGCTCCATTGAATGTTAAGTACTATGAAGACATTTGCTGGAGAGTTTTGTCTGCAGCTTTTCATCACGTCAAGGGCTCCGAGGTCCGAGATGTGTCACAGTCCCCGGGACAGCACCCCAAACCAGCCGGAATATTTGATCAATGGCACAGAAAGCAGCACAGAAATTATTGATTTCTGTGCCACCTCTGCAGCCTTTGCTCACCTGGACCCCGGGCCTGGCCCCTCACTCATTGGGGAGGGAAGCGAAGATCTCCCTGGTTCATGACCTGCTCTATTACCCCCGTGTTAGGATCCATCTCCGTGCTGCAAACAGCTGGAATTGGCCCCTTCTCGAGCCCGTCGAAGCTCTCCTCCTTCAGGGACACCCCTCAGAGCCCCAGGGAGCAGCAGCTCCTCCCCAGGAGCCCAGTGATCCCGGGGCAGGAGCCATCTCCAGCTGAAGAGCTGATCCAGGCTACCTTGGGCACAGAAAATGTTCTTTCATACAACCGCGGCGAGGGATTGGCCCTGAAAAGCCCTGAGTGCCAAACAGTGAGGCCATGGAGCAGCTGTGCCCTCCAGGAGCTGCTCCACGGCCCCAGAGTGCCCTGAAGGACTGATTTGTGTTTGCAGTGCCTCTGCAGAGTTCCCCTTCTGTTGGGGAAGGTCCTGGAACAGGCAGGAGAAGAAAAAGAAGTTCCTTATTAATGCTGAAAGGAAAGAAATTTCAAATTTTCTGAACAAGGCTGAGGTTTCTCACTCAGAGCAGCAGCTCCCCTCCCTGATTGAGGAATTTTGAACCCTTCTTCAGCTTTCCCAATTATTCCCATTTTTATGCCAAATTCTGTTTCCCAAAATTGCTTTTGGCCCAGCCCATTGTGCACCTGGAATAGCCTGGGTAACGAAAATCCAGCCACGCAGTCTGAGCAATACAATTCTGCCTTAAAATCCATTTTCTCTTTTGAATCTCTTTTTCTCCATGGGTTCCTGCTGATACTGAAATCCATCCCCAAGCGGAAGTGGGATTTGGATCTGCTCCCCAGGGTTGCTGCCTCACGATCCAGTGGTTTTATTAATTTATTTAATTAATGCAGGAGTGAAGCAATACACAAAAGGGCTACATTTGCTGCTAGCACTGCCCACTGCCCGAATATTTAAAAAATAACCACAACCAGAGCTCACCTTTAGCATTTCTCATCGGATTTCACAGTGTTTAAGAGAGAAGGTCAACGAAATTAAATGAGATGCATCAACTCAAGAGGAACCCAAGAACTAAACAGGAGATTTTACAGCCTTTAAACACCCAGGACAATGTGAGCAGAGACCCCAGGGCCAGCAGGTCCATCCTACTGCCTGCACGCCCTGATTCCAGTCCCAGAGCTTTCCCCAAGAGTTTCGGACACGATCCTGCTGGATGTTGAGCTCTTTTGAGCATCAGGATGGAGCTGCCTCTCACCATCGGTGCTCCCAACAGGAAGGGAATTATCTGGGAGCCTGACTTCAGCCCCAAGTGCTGAATGCTGAAAATAAGAGGCCTAAGGAGGTGGGAATCCCTGTGTGTGAGGGCAGGGATGCAGAGGCTGCTCTGCAGCACCGGTGCCTCTCCCAGTGACGTGAAATCTCAGCTACGCTGGAACAGCCACCGATCGAGTCCCCTGCAGCTGGGGATGTCACCTGCGGGCACGTCTCAAGAGCCGGCCCAAATTCAGTGCCTTTGCCATCCCTGCCTGGCTCCAGCCACTCCAAATGATCCACGCCCGCTCCTGCGCTGCCTTCTCCGGCGTAAACAGAGGCACCAAATCTCTGTTCACAAGTGCAGGCCAGCTCCGAGAGTTAATTATTGTAATTACCAATTGAACAGACTCAGAATGCTAATCTGTTCTAAAGTGGCCCGTTAATTGGTGTTAAACTGCCATTAACCTGCCATTTCCCGTGTTTTCAAGCTGACCTGGAGCACAGCACCGTGGAAAAGCCAATCCATTTCTCATTCCTGGCAATCACTGAGTGCAGGTTTGGAGAAGAATTAGGAAAATATCTGCATACCTGGAATGGGAGATACTCTAACAACGGAAAACCTCATTCTACTGCTTGAAATTCCAGTCTTTTGATGGTGTAGGACTGCGGTCGTCCATGGCTTTCCATGGAATACTTTGTGCTGCACTCCCTCCGGCAGTGTCCGTGGTTTCTCCTGGAACTGGGCTCTGCCAGGCTGGATTGGCGTTGCCATCAGGCACTGACTCCATTCCTGAGCTGCCAAGCTGCAGCTGGAGCAGATTCCCTGCGGAGCCGAGCCCTGGGAGTCTCCATGTGCCAGCCCACCCAGCCCAGCCGTGCTGCTGGGAGTGCTCCAGACCTGGTGCTGCAGAGCATCAGCATCCAAACCCAGCAGGATCAGCCCAGCACCCCTCAGCAGGGCCCTGAGCCTCCTCAGAATCATCCAAACCCAGCAGGATCATCTCAGCACCCCTCAGCAGGGCCCTGAGCCTCCTCAGAATCATCCAAACCCAGCAGGATCATCTCAGCACCCCTCAGCAGGGCCCTGAGCCTCCTCAAAATCATCCAAACCCAGCAGGATCAGCCCAGCACTCCTCAGCAGGGCCCTGAGCCTCCTCAGAATCATCTAAATCAAACAGGATCAGCCCAGCACCCCTCAGCAGGGCCCTGAGCCTCCTCAGAATCATCCAAACCCAGCAGGATCATCTCAGCACCCCTCAGCAGGGCCCTGAGCCTCCTCAGAATCATCCAAACCCAGCAGGATCATCTCAGCACCCCTCAGCAGGGCCCTGAGCCACCTCAGAATCATCCAAATCAAACAGGATCATCTCAGCACCCCTCAGCAGGGCCCTGAGCCTGCTCAGAATCATCCAGAGCTGCCCCTAAGGAGCACCTGGACAAAAGGGGGCAGATCTCAGTCTGTCTTCTCCGCCTCTGCCTTCAGCCACTCTGTCACCGAAAATCAGGAAGAAAATAAAACCCCTCCAGCACTATATTTGACGTGATAGAGAATCAGGCATTACTTTATTTTCTGCCTAGGATGTCCCAAGGAAAATATTCCAAACACACAGGTTTTTACAGGATTTTCCTTCAAACTCTAAACAGTCCAAACCCATAGAGACGCACTGCTCCAAAGTTCATTGGTCCAGAGTTGAGCAACCCCCAGAATTCAGTTTCCCATTGGATCTGAATCTCCTCACCTCCGGTGTTCATCAGATTTTCATTCTTCATTTTTCCTGTCAGTTCTTTCCGGCCCAGATGTCTCCCACTCTGCCAGGGCTGGCGTCTGGGGTAGTTTGTGGATGGCCGCTGATGTTCTGTTGATGGCTTTTATCTCTCTGGGTGTCTCTGGGCTACTCCCAGTCTGTTGCTATGTTAAACCCATCTCCTTGGACTGATGCTACATCTCTTAAAAAAACTAAAGAAAATTCCTTTCCCCGAGGCAAAGTCAAGTCAAGCCCAATTAGAGAGACAAAATAAAAAATTTAGAAGTTCTGTTGTTCCCAACAACTCCACTGACCCATCTCTGCCTGGGCTGTAATTTACAGAAGTGGGGACTAAAGGGTGGCTCAGGGACTTTTCAGAGGTCAGCTATAAAATCCAGGTGCCCACCAGGGCAGTGAACTTCCACTTCAATCTGCTGCAAGAGGGAGAGCTGGAATTTCCATTTCAGACGCCCGTCAGGGAAGGCAGCTCTGCTGACTCTTCCCAAAAACTGACTCTGAAGTGGCTCGACCTGCCCGAGCCTTTCTCAGGTTATCTCACCCCACTGACAGTCATCTAGGCTAAGAGTTTTTCCTTTTCATTTTATATAACCAACTCTGAAAGTTCATGGGAACTTAAAATGACCTTTGGAAAGTCCCAAAATTATTCATTTCCTGAAAAGTTCCCCATTACTCACCAGCACATCGCCTCCCTCTCCATGCGAGATCCCACTGCACCCACTTCAGCATCCCTCACCAGAGGATGCTGGACAGAATTTCCCAATTTAAAAGATGTGCAAGAGTTTGAAAAGAGTTTGAAGAGAGTGAAGAGTTTGAACAGGGGAGCAGTGAATTTTTTATGTGCTAATCCAAACCCCTTGGTGTTCAGTTACCTTTAAAATCAGGTCTAGGATATTAGAGAAGGAAAAAAAGGTCAGCTATTCAGAAATCCTGGGGAAACAGAGACTTGCCCTGGGCTGAGACTCTTTCCATGGTGTTTTAGTGATAACCAGGAAAACAAAGCCTTTGTCATTTAGGATTACCTCCGGCTCCTTGTACTCCATCCAGGGCAGGGCAGTTGTTGCAGCTCATTTATGTCATTTTTCACTTTCCTTCCAGAATCCTTCCATCACCGGCCTTGGCATGCTGAATTTCTAACCAGATTGTCCTGAAAAGTACAAAAAACAAAGAAATAAAACCTGCAGTGCCATCAATAATAAACATAGGAAGCTTCTAGAGGTGAGAATCCATCTCATTCAATGCCTTCTGCTGTTGATAGCTATTATTCCTCCATTCAGGCTTTTCCAAGACATCTATTTATCACTTCCTTTCCTGGTGCTGGCAGCATGCCTAAGTCCACCTGCATGAGCCTCCTGTCTCCTCTTCCTCAAAATAATGTGCAGATCTTCTGTTTGATACCATTTACTGCCACTCAGATGCTCGCCCACAGGAAATTCCCATTTATTTGAGTCTGGAGAGGCCCTGTTCCCTTGATAAACCGATCCACGTGGCAAGCAGCCATTCCTTTCCTCGGGAGCAGAGAGGCTGAGGCCAGCACCAGCTCTGGGCAGAAACACAACCCCAGAAGTGCCCATCAGCAGGGAACTCTGTCAGCACTGACACCTGAACTGGAAGCGGGGCCGGTTCTCAGTGCTGACCCCGATCCCGGCTCCGGGTGTCACCTCCCGTGCTGGGAACGCTGTTCCCGGAGCAGCTGCTGCACCAAGCCCCACGTTGCCGGGTGTGTTTCCCACTTTCCGCTGACATTCTGCAGTGACCAGGGGTTTTTGGCGGGAGATGGGAGCCCTGTCAGTCCCTGCTCCCGGAGCTGGCCCTATCTCGCTCAGAATTTATTGTTGCTGGGATACTGTCAGCGCTGGCCGCTTTGCTGTGCTTATCTTTTACTCTTCGGTGTTACACATTCCCTGGCTTTTCTCGAGCTCCCTCATTGCCATTCCAGCCACCACTGACACCTGCACAGTCCCTCCTGTTCCCCTCATGTGCTCTTGCTGCCTCATTTTCTGCCGGTGACTTAAATTCTGCTTGAGTGCACGTTCCTTTTACAGCAAGAAAGGAAAAGGAACCCATCCAGATGGGAAGCTGCCTCTTCTGCTCGGGAAAATGAACCCTTTTCTTTTCATGGGATCATGGAATTGATGCCCTGCTCGGATCCAGCCCTCACAGGAATCACTGTCTGCTGCCACCTGAAAAGAAAACAAACACGGGCAGCCGGGCCCTTGGGGGCTGCCCCTTCCCAAGGCCTCCCTTCTCCTTTTGCTCCATTTTTTTCTCCATTTGCTCTCCACAGGGACCAGGCCCTCATTAAAGGCCCTGGGCAGCTCTGAGGCTCTGGGTGAGGAGCAGAGGGGGTGGCAGGACCTCCCAGGCTGAGCCCTGAGCCCCCAACGAGAGACAAGGGCAGCCCCAAGGCAGGGGGTGAGGGGCTGGGGATGGCCGGGAGTCAATCAGCAGCTCCACTAATTGCTAAATTCACTCATTTTCCCACAACACGAGGAGGAAGGAACCCGAGTAAATTGCTGGGGCAGGCTGTGTGTAACCCTTGGCTCAGGGCAGGTCATGAAACTACAGGTTGGCTTTTCACAACTCCCTGACCTCTCCAATTTTTTTTTTTTTTTTTTCCAAGCAGTAATTTCCTAATTAACAATTTCTCCCCTTTGAAGCCTTGCACTGCTTTTTCTCCTTTCCTGACAGCAGCAAAATTGTTTATCCCGTTTCCTCACGTAGATTTTCATTTTCTGTTCTCCTGAACAGTGGGGAGAACAGAACAATACAGGGAAATACTCAGAGTTACCCCCTGCCCAGATCATAGAGAAATTTCTTCTCTTTGACACCTGCTGGCAATTAATCCTCTGCATGCTTGGATTTACAATTAGTAGCCCTCCTGTAACAGGATTCTGCCCTGGATCCCAGCTGCTCTCTGCCTCCCTGGGAGCTGGAAGGGGCCAAATCCCGTCCTTATTTTAAAGCGTTTAAGGAGGAATTTCTCTCTCTCCTTTAGAGCATCCCAGGAGGAACTTCTCTCTCGCCAATGCCCATTAAGGGGAAACTTGGGCCCTCACCAGGTTGGAACCTCTGGGTTTGACATGAAGATGCTTTTTTGTGCATGGAAAGACATGAATTCTCCTACAAAAAACTTTTGGATCTGGGGCTTTGTCAGTCCCTCTGCGCGTCTGCAGCGGCCCCACATCAGCCGTCCCTCAGAACAACAACATCCCTTTCCAACTGATCACATTTTGAGTTTGTCCTGGGATCTGAAAGGCCAAGGAACCTTCAGCACCATCAAATTAGCTCCTGCCCTACCAAGCATTCAGTGCAGTTTTCAGCCCAGGCTTTTGTTGGGATATAACAATATCTCGATTCTGCCCATTTGAAAATATTTCCATGCTACACACAGCGAGTCAGCTTTGCCGAGTGCAGAAAACTGAATAGAAATATCGCAAAGAATGCCGTTCTTTGAAGTGCTAGTGGCGTTAGGAAGCCATTTAGGGCTTTAAAGAACACCATTTTATTAAGTATTTCAAAGGAACTTCGGAGCTATTATTTCTTATTTTGCTGTTTAAACCTGTAAGTTTGAAAATTAATCATTGTAGGACCTTTGATGCAAAAATCTATGAATAAAATAAATTCTGAGGGCTACTTTCACACTAAGTTATATTAAAACACTCCTTCATCTCCCTCATTAATTTAATGCATATCTCAGAAAGTACCTTAATATTAGCAATAACATTCTACTAAATAACCCAAACCCCCTATGGCTTCTTGAATTTCCTTCCTTTCACATCTAAGATATTTCTCATGGCTTTCCAGTGACCTTTAAATAAACTTTCGGGGTTACTAATTAGCATGATAAACAATAGATTCCCATTTCATGGGCAATTTCATGGTCAAGCAGCCCACCAGAGACAGTCTGTGCTCTCTGCAATATCCCAGGGTGACTTCCTCTTGTCTCTTCTCAATTACACTTCCTCTGGGTTTATCACAGGATTTAATTCGAAGCAGTCACTTTGCAGCTGAGTTGAAACAATTTTTAATTTTTTTTTTTGTTTTTTTTTTTAGGTTCCAAGCAAGGGAAGACAAAATGATCTCTGGGATTGAAATTAAAACTGGACCCTAATTAGGCTGGCATGGGAGATCACCACAGGGGTGCCCAGGGAAGCTGTGGCTGCCCCTGGCAGTGTCCAAGGCCAGGCTGGACAGGGCTTGGAGCAGCCTGGGATGGTGGAAGGTGTCCCTGCCGTGGCAGGGCTGGGATGGGATGGGCTTTAAGGTCCTTTCCAACCCAAACCATTGTGGGATTGGAAGAGAGAGGCTGGATCCCCCCAGGTCACCGGGATGGCTGATGGAGGAGCAGGGATGGAGCAGCAGGCAGGAGGATGAGGGCAGTGTGGGTCAGGGCAATGAACATTTGCTGTCAGGCAGGGAGAGCATTTCGAGGCTCGGTTTTGCCCTGATCTCAGGTGGGGACCTAATTTAGGGACCAGAGAAAGTGTTTCAACAGCAGCAGTGCAAAAAAAGAGAGCAATCGTGACAGAAGGGTCTATTTGGCAAAACAAAAAAACCCAACTAGGTAAAATCTGGGGGCACAGGGCAGGTCCCCCCATCCCTGGCTTTACCAGCCAGTTGCCATGGAAACCCATCACTGCAGAGCTCTGGGGCCCCAAACACTGCAGCATCCACTGATGCCAAGGAAACCCAGCCCTCCTTGCTCAGGAAGGGCTGCCCTTCCCACTCCAGCTCGGGGGCAGAGCAGGGCTAGCTCAGGGTGCAGCTGCTCTTTCCAGTCCTGATTTTCAGTGATTTACAGGCCAGCTCTCACTCGATATCCATATGCTCACGTCTGGGATAACATTATGGGCATCATTTTCTGGGAATGTACTTACAGCACAGTGCACTACAGAAAGTAAATAGTGTATTGATGGGAAAGAAATAACAGAATATTAAAGCAAAATCAATAAATGCCTTCAAATCTCATCCTTCAGCCTTGCTTAACTTTGTTTAGGGAGGCAGGGCAGTTCCCGGGAGCCCTGAGGGCAGGCACGCCATGGATCTGACCATGCTCCCAGCTGGAATGAGGAGCAGGAAACCTTGGAGAGACAGCAGCACCTTCCTGGTGCATGGGAAAAAAAAAATACTAAAAAGAGAAGCTGGGGTTTTATAGCCCAGAGCTGTATTAATCAGCAATGAGCGTTCTGCTGAGCACCTCCAAAGCAGCCAACTGCTCCCAGCCGTGGCTCAGCTCAGGCTGGAGGGCAGGCACAGCAGCCACAAACACTGTTCAGATCAAAACCCCACTTGTTTCATCTTTCCTCAGCTGGAATATTCGGTGCCATCTCCGTTTTCCAGGCGGGGAGTGCTGGGCCGGGGGCACACCAGGTTCCTGCCATAGATCCCCCTTGTCCATCCTCGTTTGAGGAGCGGGAGAAGGTGCTGATGTGCAGTATTTTTATACAGGCCAATTCTCTGTCAAAAGTGGGTCCAGAATTAGGTTAGTAAGTCGGTATTTCCACCCAGGATGATGTGCCCTGCTTTTCCAAAGTGCTGAATACCCAGCCCAGAAGTTCCCTCGTGGGGCTTGAAACTTTATTTTTGGCACCTGCTTTTACAGAAAGACCATCTGTGACAGCCAGCGCTGCCACGTAATTAATGCCAAGTTACATAAGCCATTCATGAATAAGCATTATTTTCCATATATTAAGCTTGCAGAGACAGGTTTCAGAACTGAACTGGAATTTAGCAAGGTAGGCCTCTGAAATTGTCCATTAATGCTCCTTGACATTTTCTAAGTATGTTAATTTATATTAAACCACTGCAGCCGACTCTGCCTGAGATAACTCCGAGGCTCAGCCATAAACTAAGAAGAAATACGGAGTTGAGGAGCGTTATGGCTGCTCTTTGTCATCTGCCTGACATAATGCACATTGTGTATGCAATGCAGGGGAGATAAACACATTTATAAAGCAGGCAATTACCTCAGTTCACACCGACCATCGTATTTATGACCATTTGCAGGGTTGGATGTAATTCATTGACTTTGGGTGCCGGAGTAAATACATCACTCTAACCCCACGAGCCAGGCTGGGAAGTGCAGGTATCAAGATTTGCTGCCATCTGCTCAGCCAGGAAAACCTCCACCCTCCATCCAAAGGCAGGGCACGGCAAGGAGAGGGTTACCTTGGATAAGTGCACAGATTAAAGGTGCTGCTCCTTTGCGAGGCAGGTTCCTCCTGCTGAGTGGCACTCGGAGGGGGTCAGGGCAGGGTCACAGTCTGATCATCCCTGGGTAATGGCACAGCACTAACAGGGCTGGTTTGGGGCTGGACTCGATGATCTCAAAGACCTTTTCCAGCCTGAACCATTCCACGATTCTGTGTTTTTGCAAGGAAATGGCCTGGTTTGAGTGTTTGGCTTCCCTCAGGGTCAGGTACCCACCAGGGGCTGAAGAGGACAGAGAGGCAGATTCCACATGAACACAGAACACTCCAAGAGCAAGGTGGCTCAGCCTGGAGAAGCGAGGGATCCAGGGAGAGCTCAGAGCCCCTTCCAGGGCCTAAAGGGGCTCCAGGAGAGCTGGAGAGGGACTGGGGACAAGGGATGGAGGGACAGGACACAGGGAATGGCTTTAAGCTGAAAGAGGGCAGGGTTGGATGGGATATTGGGAAGGAATTGCTCCCTGTGAGGGTGGGGAGAGGCTGGGATGGAATTGCCAGAGCAGCTGTGGCTGCCCCTGGATCCCTGGCAGTGCCCAAGGCCAGGCTGGACAGGGCTCGGAGCAGCCTGGGACAGGAGAAGGTGTCCCTGCCATGGCAGGGGTGGCACTGGATGGGCTTTAGGGTCCTTTCCAACCCAAACCGTGCTGGGATCTCTGCCCATGCTCACCCATCCTCCCCGAGCCCAGCCAAGGGGCAGAGCTTGCAGGGTCCCTTTCCCCAAGCAGCTGCTTGGCCACGGGCCCAGCAGGACCTGGGCACTTCGGTGCCGTGTCAGAGCCACTCCAGCCCCACAGCCAGCCCGGATAACGACAGGGGCTGGATTTCTCAGCCACTTTGCCCACTGAAATTGCCACTAATATTGTCCATGGCATCTGCCTAATGAGGGGCAATTAAAGCCCAGTTCCTCTCTCGCTGCGCTGGCTGCAGTCCCTCCACGAGCCCAGGGTGGGCACACAAATGGGCCACTCGCATTTGCTGTCATTTCACAGCCGATTTCATCTGATGCAAAATGGGGAAGGCAGTAAAGAATCAAATCAGAAAAACCATTTAACCTCCCAGATTATGAGAGGATATATCACTCAAAATGCAGCATTTCCCAGATCCTCAGCTGAACGGGAATCAGCCTGGCTGACTCGAATCCCAAAGACATGCAGGCTGTGGAGGCACGGAGCTGTGACCTGACAGCACGGGGAGCTGGAGATGGATGTTTAGTAAATGTAGTTTTCAATAGATATTCCCAGAAATTGGGAGCATTTTGCAGTTGTATCTTCAACAATCACTGTCTATTCTATTCCATAACCAATATGAGCGATTACTTGAGGAGATACAACAAATGCAAAGTCTTTCAAAAAAAAGATTGTAGGGAGTGATAAAAAAAACGAATTACACAAATGCGGTGCGAAAAGCAAAAAGAGAAGGGCTGCTCTCCAACGAGCACAGCTGATCCCTTCATGTTGTAGCACTTTGGGAAAGGGAAAAGGGGTGATAAATTAAGCACCTCATTCTGTAAGTGAGTGTTAAGGTAATCTGATTACAACAGCTCCCACTAGCACCATTCCACAGCAGCAAAGGATAAAATCAATAATGAACATCAGCATTTCCATTTTGTTTAGTGGCTCTGTAATTCAGCCACGAGAATCTGCCTTTCACTCGGGGCTTGGCCAAGGGAGGGTCAGGACTACCCCAGCTGGGATTTCTCCAGCTGATGCAGCCAGGAATTGCTCATTTATTGCTGAACAAAGAACAACACAGCTCCAAAGGTGAAACTCCGGTGTAATTATTAGGGAGAAACCATGGAGCTTTTAGGATTTAGGGCTTGATTTGGTGCTGCTGTAGATTTTGATAGCATTTGGTATTTATGGTCATCTAACATCAGGCTGCTGTTGTCTTAATCTATCCTTGAATATTAAAATCTCCAAGGAAACACTAATCCTTGTTCCCAGTGGTTTAAACAGATCAAACAGAGAGGAAATGGAGCTCAAAACCACGGCCCTGCTCATCAGTGGCACAGGGAATGGACACCAGGCTCTGGAGACATCATCTACACCTTCTCCCACCAGAATTTTCAGTCTCTGCCATCAAAGAGTTTCCTCTCACTGAAGTCAGAGCGGTGCAAGACTTGTCTGAAGACTACACCCAGCACAGAGATACCCCTGTCTGCACAGAAATAACCTGTCCACAGTGATCCATGGCTCCAATATCCATCCATTTCCATGCCCACATAGCTGCCCACATCTGGCCAGTGCTTCCCTGCACTGCTGCCCCAGCTGAGGGGGCTGCAGGTGCCTCACTGGAACATGAGCGAGCCCCAGGCCAGGGCTGCCATCTGCTCCTCACACATGGACAATTCAGGTGTAGCATGGATTTTACAGCCACCTCAAGGGCAGCAGGAGCATTTTCAAGGAAGCCTCCTCTGTAAACCCAGGAATGAACAGAGCCATCCCCACGTGCCGCACCGTGAATCGCCTCAGCGTCCTTGGGGTGTGCCACATCTCTGTTTTCTGGGGGACGAGCTGAAGGCTTAACAAAACCCTTTTGGTTTTCTATCAAAGGAGAAAATAACAACTGGAATGTGCACAGTAAATGGAGATTTGTATAGAAAGCCACTTACTTGGAGGTGAAGTATTTCCAGTTTTCAGAAAAAAAGCCCATTTTCCCCAATTCCATGTCTAGATTCCATGGCTCCCACTTGCTCGCCCTTTTTATTGTCATTTCCTTCCCCTGAGAAAAACTGAGGGAGAAAAACAGCACAAAGAAGCAGCTCTGCCCAGATGTAACATCACAGTGCATTCAGAAAAGCACTCACTCTTTGAAAGGCAGCTTTCTCCAGACCATTTTCCAGCAGGGAAGACAGGAATATCTGCTGAAGGTCAAATACTGTTGGTGCTCCCAAGCTCTGGTTTGTGGCTGGTTTTGTGCTTTCTTCACCTCGGGCAGTTTGTGTTCAAACCCAGCCAACTGGGAAATTTGGAAACCGAGGCCTGTTTGGATCCTTTGGGAGCAAGGACAGCTTGGAGAGCGGGATGTCCGAGAGCAGGAGATCCCCCAGGGCTGGGAGGGGAAGGAGCGATGTGGGACAGAGCTGTGGGCACCCACCACTCTCTGATGTGCAGCCCTGGTGGTGCTTTGGCTCCCACCCGTGTCCAGAGCTCCAGGAACCTGGATCTCCATGGGCTCCTGCCCCGTGGGAGCAGCGGGAGGGGAGGGAAGGGCGGGGGAGCCATCGGGAGGGACGGATCACAAGCAGCAGCAATCTGGAGGCTGTAAAAATGGATGGGTTGTGTTTCACTGGGTTTGATGTGGTCGTATCATCTGTAAATTATCTCCCCAGCCGTTTCTCCAGTTAGCCATTATTCTGTCAGGCCGAGGGCTGCCAATTCCAGCCCTCCCAACCATATGCACGGCTGTAAACCTTGAAAGCAGCTGTCTCCAAAGCAAGGCAGTTCAGGAAGAATAGGAAAACAAATTACATAAAAGCAGATTAACTTCTCTTTAACTTCCTTTAAAATATTTCTTCCCCACGGCCTCTGTAATCCCATTTTTTAAGGGAATTTGGTCTCTTTATTTGTTATTCTTATCGGTGTGACTTGAATTTAGAGCTTTATGCTTCATGTTTCTGCCCAGGGACCTGTTGTGATGATAATCCTCAGGCTTTTCCACGGTGGGAATGGCTCTCAGAGCAGTTTTCAGCCCATTGCACTGATGCTTCCCAGGAGACAAAGACAGCCAGGGAACACTCGGTTCCTTCACAGGAAGCTCCTTGGTGGACTGCAGCAATTTTTGGACAGTCTTGGGGATTTTATTGTTTTCTCTTTTAACTTTGAGCTGTTTGGATATGTGACACTCACCTGCCCAGAGCAGCTGTGGCTGCCCCTGGATCCCTGGCAGTGCCCAAGGCCAGGCTGGACAGGGCTGGGAGCAGCCTGGGACAGGGGAAGGTGTCCCTGCCCTGGAAGGGGTGGGATGGATGGGATTTAAGGTCCTTCCAACCCAAACCATTTTGGGATTCTGCGATCCCCAGTTCCCAGATGGGCAGGGGAGGCACCAAATGGGCACAGGGGCCTGAGGGAGCAGGACCAGCCTTGAGTGGTGCCCAGGGCAGGGTCACCACTACACCGGGCAGCTGTGGCTGCTGTTCCACTGCCAGATCCCATCAGGAGCCCTGAGCGAGGGCCAGGCACCGACCCCGGGAGAATCGCGTGCGGCGTGGGAGGAGAGGCAGCTCGGTCTCTTGGGGACAGCGAGAGATCAGAGAATTCAAACTGAATGAGCTCCCTGTGCCCTCTGCAATTAAAGGGAACTTGAAAGAGTTTCAATTTGGTGATATCATTAATTTCCCCTTCTCCTCCTCGCTCCCACTGCAGTTCAGAAGAGTCCTTCTCCACCGTTTATTGACTGTGTGATGAAAGACTGAGCTGAAGAGACCCAAGGAAAGGAAAGTTTGAAAAGTTTTCAGCCCTTTCATCAGTTCTTTAAACAATGTTCAGAAAAAACATGAGAGACAGGCTGTGCTTGAGAGAAATATTGTAATGAAAGCTGCGTGCAGTGGGCTCTGCTGTCCAAATGTGACTCGAATACTCGCAGCCCGATGGCGTGTGAAGATTTACTTGGCAATTTTGTCACAAACAAGGCTGTTAAGAAACACATTTATACTCACCCAGCTCTTTCCTTCATTTGCTAAGGAACAAAACTGCCTTGGTGCACCAGCCAGGTAGGAAATGTGGCATGCAAGGGTTTAAAAATAAACGTGCGTGCACAGAACGTGCCCACGGCAGGAACCCAGGGATCTCAGGGAGCACGGATTGTGCGTGTCACGCTCCTCCAAAATAAAACCTGCTGCAGAGCACCCCACACACAAATGTTTCCACACATTTCTGTCTTGTGCTTCTGTTCCTGTGATTCCTGGCGTTCCTGTCCTGGAGCTGGAAGGGAGCTGAGGCTTGGTCACCCCCAGGATGGTCCCGTAGCTGAGGGGAGAGCAGAGGGACGGGGTTCCACACCAACAGCACAACTGGTGTGAAATGCCACGAACACATCAGCTGGAATTTCTGCCAGGTCTCATTTTTTCATGGAATCACAGAATGGTTTGGGTTGGGAGAAACCTTGAAGATCATCCACTTCCAACCCCCTGCCTAAACTAAAAGAATGACTGGGAGCTGTGGGGCAGGAAGGGTTAACGTGGGAATCCAATTAGAAAGAAATCCTAATGATTTCAGCAATCAAAAGCAGTGACTCACCTTCTGAGGGAGCCAACAGATGCCATCAGCACAGACATTTTCCTTGTTTATTTTCTTGTCTTCTCAGACTGGGAGGAGAACGTGGGGGATCCCATTCCTGGCCATCTGGCATTAGTGTGAAAAATACAGTGAGAGATATTCCACAGTTGTCTCAATAACTCCCTTCTGGATGACAAATTCCCGTGTTCTCATGACAGCTTGGATTTTTTCCAGGCTCTGCCCACCCATGATACAACCCCAGGAGATCTGTCCATGTACAACCCCAACCTCAATCAGCTCCTGCTTCAGGTGCCTTATGAAAACTGGGGTCCAGGGAATGATTTTTCCTCAGAACTGAGCACTGAACCCACCGGAGTCCCAGGTGGTGGCTCTGGTGCTGTTGCTGTGCTCCCTGAGGGTGCCCTTGGTGCGATTCATGCACGGACTGACCACCAGGGACAAGCCAAGACTTGGCTCTGAGGCTGGCAGTGCTGCATTTTGGCACCTTCCCCAGCGCTACAGATTTGGCCAAACGCGGGGTAACTCCATCATGACCCCACTCTTTGCAAAGAGCAAAAATTCCTGAAAGCTGAGTGCCCAAGGTCAGCCTGAGGTGACATTTCAGGCACGATGCTCTCCTGGCACCTGCAGCTGCCTGCACTGTACTCTGCATTTGTCTCTGAAAAACCAAGAAATGAAAAGCAGCTGCCATTCCAATTCCCTTCTCCTCATCTCACTCCACGCTGCTCCGTGGATTGCCCTCGACGCCGCTGAGCCACCGAGGCAGCTGCGGGAGCCTGGCGAGCTCTGCATGCCCGGGAACTGTCTCCTAGCAATGAGGAAGATGCAAAAGCCTCAAAATAACTCCTCCTTCCATTTCCTGTCAGTGACTCACGCTCTGCAACGTGGGGTTTGGGTTTGAGGGGTTTTGTTAGGATTTTCCCCCTCACGTTCTTACAGCAAACGCGCTCGTCCTGCGCGGGCCGGGTGAAACAAGGCTCAGTAAAGGGCGTGGGTTCTGCCTTGATTTGAGAACCCAGGAACATCCACACACCCTGAGTGCAGCTCACAGCCTGCTGACACACGGGAAGAAGCTGTGAGAGCTGCGATGGTTTGCAGTTCTGAGGCTTTTTGCACAACCTGAGCAGGGAAGCCAGCACCGACTGCGCCCTGCGTGCCACCAGCACTCAGCGGGTGCCTTGGAAAGCAGAGGGGAAATGGTTCTGAACTCGCCTGGTGTTTGGAAATTGGGAATAGCCACATTAGAGGTGATGGAGCGTGCAGTCTGAAATGGGTGTGAGGTGGTGTCTGGCCTGACTGGGGTTTTAGCAGCAGTGCTGAGCTAAAAAGGAGCAGGTTTCCTGTTCTGCTGTTGGATTTACACCATCCCACAGCCAGGCTGTCGTGAGGGACTGGGGAATTGTCCAGGACAGAAGTAATTCTTTAAAAACCAAACACACACAGCTGAATGGCCAGATCTCAGTACCTAGACCCATTTCTAAGACCGACCCCCCCCCCCCCCCATTATTTTCTTATCTTTTCCTGAATAATCCTCACCCTCTACTTCTGATTGAAAAATACCTAAAAATAGTTGTGGAGAAGAACTCTAATGAATTATGCAATGGACATATGCTCTCACATCAAATCTTGATGTTTACTTTATCTGATGTCATGCAGAAGATTGAAGGCTGCGGCTGTGCTGGGAATGATCCCAGCTCTGCCGTGGGATTCTGGGTCACATCCCTTCATCTCTGAGCAGGCGTGGGAGCACCTGGGAGAGCAGATGGCTGGACAATGCAGCCATGGCTGCTGGTTTAATTTTCCTGGATTAAGGAGCAAGTACAATCCAAGTAGTTTGATTTGCTAAAGATGCAGCAGCAACCCTGGCACAGGAAAACCTTCCCGAGCTCCGAGGATGAGCCGCCTTCTCACAGAGCTTCTGGTGGCACTGCAGATCTCCAGGCGCCTCATTCACCACTCACTTCCCAGTTATTGCCACTTTTATTGCTTATCTCTAAGAAATATCCAGCCAAAAAAAAGGAGACCATTTAAAATCTACCTTCCAGCCACGCAAAGCGTGGAGCGCCGTATCCCGAAGTGACTGTAGAAAGGGGGAGAACAAAGATCTTTCATTTGTTTCATAATTCCTTCTGACTGCTTCTCCTTGCCAGTGTGAATCGGCAGATTTCAGAGCTGCTGGCTCCAAACCAAGGCTGCTTCCAGAACATCTTCATCCAGCACGGCCTGATCCAGGGAATGCCCCTGCAAGGCTGCGGCTCCCTCCTGCTGCCGTGGCCCAGGTGAGCTGGCTGCCAGCCACCTCAGCAGCTCCTGCCTCCTGCACTCCGCTCTCAAACGCAGCCGCAGCTCCTCAGGAAGTCACAGCTGGCAGCAGCAAGCCCTGAGAACTCCTAATCTTAACAACCATCTCCCGCCAGGAGTTTTTGAGGCTGAACCTGGACAAATCTTGTCCTGAGCGGTAAATGAAGAATGAAGTGTTGTCCTGGAAAAAAGAATTGCTAACCTTAACAGCTTCAATTTGACAGGAATTAATTAGCCAACAGCAAAAAAACCCCCACTATTTCAGAGATGGATACATGGGGTAAATTGATTCCAGTCGTAACTCCATTGCCTTCCACTGAAATCCATTAGGAGTGGATTTAGTCCAGCGTGGGCGCACAACATATCACTGCAAACTCACCCCTAGACCACAGGGACAGGTGTGAAGATTACCACGAGGGGGTCTGAGATTTAGAATTCATAAATGAATTTCTTGTTTCTCTATAGAGGGGCATAGCAGGATTATGTGGAGAAAATGACTCCTTCTTGTCTTGAGTTTTAGTTAGGAGCAGCTTCGAGATAAAATTAACCAGAGTGGCCAATGGATTATAATAAAACAACACTGATACTAGAACAAAAAGGGAATTACTCTCTTGCTTTCACACCTATCAAATTTAGAGGAAGAAAAAACCTACAGTAGCACTGTGTGTATTATCAGGACAGTCAATGAGACATGAAACAAGGACGAACTCCATTTGCCTGGGCAAAAAGCCCAGTTTGGAAGTAATTGCTGTAGTGGTGTAGCAGCTGCAGATATAGCCAGATCAAATCCAAAGATCAAACGCTTATTTCATTTTGATAAAAGTCATTAAACCACAAATCAACTTACTTTGGAGTACAGTCAGGAAATAACTCTGTATATACCATCTGCACATAACTCCCCCCTAATAAATTAAAGCAGTGACAGCAGATTTCTTTTGTGAAATCCTCAAACTTATATTTCATTAAGTATCAACATTTCTCGTTTGGATTTTATTTAGCAGATAAGCCCCTGCACCACGTTCCAAAGCAGAGCAGGGGATTTCTGGGCTGAGTGGGTGTGCTGGGGCCGTCTGCCTGCACTGGCAGCTCGGGGCCAGGCTCAGAGCACAGCTCAGCCTTTGGCTCTCGAGGCGACAGAGCAAGGGCCAGCATCGAGGGCTCACCCACAAAATTCAGGGAGCACCAAGGAAACTGCGGGAGTGGGGCTTCCTCAAGGATAGTCCACGTGTCAGCAAGAGCACGAGAGGGAAAATGTGGAATGTACATTGCACCAGAGAAATTTAATCATGGAGGTGCACTTTCTTCAAGGAATTGACTTGGCCATGGAGGGAGCCTTTGGAGCTCCTGGGCATCAATCACGGGGTGCTCCACGGGCATTTGGGAATGGAGGGAGACTTTGGAGCTCCTGGACATCAATCACGGGGTGCTCCACGGGCATTTGGGAATGGAGGGAGCCTTTGGAGCTCCTGGACATCAATCACGGGGTGCTCCACAGGCATTTGGGAATGGAGGGAGACTTTGGAGCTCCTGGACATCAATCACGGGGTGCTCCACAGGCATTTGGGAATGGAGGGAGCCTTTGGAGCTCCTGGACATCAATCACGGGGTGCTCCACGGCACAGGCTCTGCCTGCAGGGCTGGGGCCACCCCAGGCAAGCCCTGGAGCATCCCCTTTGGGATGGGATGGGATGGGATGGGATGGCTGGCAGGGCTTTGCCTCAGCGGATTCAGGGTGGGAAGAGGCATTTCCCAGCAGCAGCAGCGCTTGGATTTGGAGCCTGCAGAGCCTCCATCCCTTGTCTCATTCCAGCACAGCCCCTGATGCTCCTGTGGCTTCCCAAGGGGCTGGTGGAGGCTGGGCTCAAAAAGTTCCAAGTTCACAACAAAAAGCTGTGAACAAAGTTCACAAGGCTGAATAGGTTTTTGTTCTCCTTTTTAGCTCATCAGGGTTTAAGTGCAGTTTTTGTGCGCAGTTCTCTGCCGTTGTGCCAGAGTCTGGCCCAGTTCTCTGCATCTGCGACCCAAAATTCAGCTTTCCTGCTGTGATCATGGCAATCAATCTCCAGCTCTCACTGCCTATCAGTTTAATAGATTGTTCTGGATGTCTGGAGCTGCATTAATGCTCATCAAAACCCGGAGAGATCAAAGATCAGAACTTCACCTTAATAAATTAATCAATTTTTTTAGGCCAGGAATCAATTTGTTGATTTACTCCTACTGCACCTCCCACAACAGGTAATTCACCTGCACCCTTCAGAAAATCTCTGTATTACTGCCTGGTGGATTTAGAGCTAAAAAGTTAATTATTGAAGTCATGATTAACAAAAAGTTATCAGGATAAGGGGTAATTAACAGACAGATCATGAAATTTTCAAATTTTTTTTTTTTTCATGGTAACTCTTTCTTGCATTTTCCTGCTAAGGAAAGAAGGACTCACCTCCTGCTCCTGTGTTGAGCTGCCACCATTCCTGGGGTGGGTTCCTGTCTGCAGGATCCTCTTGGATTGATGACAGGAATATTCATTTTTGAGTGACTCTCTCTTCCACCTGCATCAATGATGGGATTGGAAAAATTTGCCCTATAAATGGGGATTATTTCTAATCCTCACATTATTAGAATCCTTCGCACCCAGAAACCATTTCTGAGGATAAAAAAAAAAAAAAA
>VZRN01005355.1:1017804-1034621 GCA_013397935.1 Dasyornis broadbenti
AAAAAAAAAAGAAGTTTTAAATGAGTTTTGAAATATTCTTCTGAAAACTAATAAAATAGCTCAACTATTGGATTTTTCTAATAAAACCCCATCAATTTGAATTCCTGGATATTAATGGATTCGCTGCCTGTGCTAAGCCTTGAGATGTCCTTACTTTAAGCCAAACTTTTCAAATATTGAGCAGGAAGGAAGGGACTCAGTCCACACTGCACAGCCACCAGGAGACTGAGGCAAAGTCAGGCCACCACAGGTGATGATATCAATAATGACATTCATGCTGCAGGAATTTAATTAGACTGAGAAAGGAGTTGTAGCAAAGATGTCACAATAACTCAAGACAAAATGAAAATCAGTCCAAAGCCATTCAGTCCCTAATTAGTTTGGGAATAGTAGATTAAAGATAAACTCAGAAAAATTGCTGGAGTGACTGGCTATTAGGGGCCACTAGAACGGAGGATGTCACCTTAGATTTTTCACTTTTTGATGCTTTTCGAGAAGACCAAGTGCAGAAAAGAAAATCCCAAATCCAGGAGCTGATTTCTTTTCTTTCTTTCTTCAAAAGATCAAACGTTTTTGCTTTTAACAAACCCAATGACAGCCACAAGCCTTGCTTGTTGACACTGATTTTTTTTTTCCCTGAAATAATGAGCTGCGTGACACCTTGGTTATTTATGGAAAACAGCAACTCTGTGTACAGACAACATTCAATTTCTGTGTACTGCTGTTGGAAAAGCAAGGGGGAAAAGCTCTCTCTGATCATCCACAATAAGTTATTTTCTCGATGCTGGCTTCTTCCGTGCAAGACAAATGAAAGGAATTACAAAGCAGGAGGCTCACAAAAGAACCGGGAAGATTTTCGAGCTCGGTGATTGATCTGGGTGTGTTCACATTTAGGCAGGAAGAAAAGGAGTTTATGCAAAACACCTTGCAGTTGCCACTAAATGGATTCTAAAGCTCTGGGATTCGGGAGGAGCTTTTCCAGCCCAGCCCTGGTGTCCTACCTGGAGAGGGCACCTCACCCCTGCATCCACAGGATGGATTCAACAAGCTGGTTTGTTAAATCCATCGCACACTGCATCCTCTTCTGCTTCATCCCAAGTGGAACAGCCCCAGCCAATCAGGGAAACTCAAAATTAGGAAGAAAATGCATTTGGTAGAAAAACCTAGCATGACACAGATTGTGAACACCCTAACAGAGGTAACAGAGGCTATTCGGAGTTGTCACTCAACTACATTCCCGCTTTAAATAATTCCTTCAAACACCACCTAAACCATGAATATAATGAACAAAGGAAAACAGGAGCTGTCCAAAATTTGCATCCCGAGTAGTGAATTGGCTGGGTTGTTTTTCCTGTAAACCTCATGCAACCCTATCAATCCTCATTTCTCCTCCAAAGAAATTCCCATGGCTGTGCCAGAGCCCTTCCTGCCCATCACGAACACCCTCAGCGCCTCACCACCACCAACAACCTGAATAAAACCCTGCGCTCTGGAGCTGCCCATCCTCAAAAATCCCTCTCTTTGACCTTCCTCAAGGGCAGGGCTATTTCCCCATCTGCAGGGCAGTGTGAAATGCTGCTCTCAGCCCTGCCGTGCATATGGTGCTCCCCACGCCATCCCTGCGCCACGGCCCTGGCTGGCCCCGGGCTGTCTGCACAGGTGCAGCACAGGCTGCGCCTCTGCTGCCGATTCCCGCTCGTTACTCACTCTCCCCACTGCTCTCCTTGGCTCCACTCACGCTGTTTTCATCTTTGCTGGATGGTTAAACCGAAGTAGAAATAGCATCCTTCAAAATATTCAATCTGTCAGGCTTTTCTTTCGACCTTCTGCGGGGTCACGGAATGGTTTGGCTCGGAAGGGACTTCTAAAGTCGTCTGACCAACCCCCAAACCAGGTCAAAAGAGGCTGAAGGTTTTTTTCATTTTTATCTAAACGTTTTTCATTATGGAAGAGGAATAAATTACATTACACACATGAGCAGGATGAAAGTCTGCTTCAATTTTTGAGTCCAATTCCCACAGCCAGGGAGAAGAGGGATTTTTGTCTCACCAGCACATGAGACTGATGACACTTCCTTTAGATCTCACTGTGCTGGGTTTCTTGGTTGGAACAAGAGAGGTTTCTGAGTGAGGAGCGGGTGGTAACCTGGGGGAGGTCAGCACTCACACCCACCTGGCCCAGGGCACAGCTCCAGCAGGGGCACGAGGGGATCAGCTGCGCAGGAAGCTCAGCAGGAGGGGGGAAAAGACAATTCCTGCGTGGTGAGGAGGCAGGGAAGAGGGCAACCACGGCAGATGGCAGAGCTGAAGCAGCACCCAGTGGCTCGTGCTGCCTGACAGGCTGTCAGCGCTCCTGGGAACAACAACCCCGCCGTTCCCTGCATCCCTCACACTGCAGCTCTCCCTGCGGGAGAATCCCTCTCCACAGCCCTCAGAGAGCACAGGCACACAGAGGAGGGTTTTACACCAGCAAGGGGCACCGGCCAAGCCTCCACCAGGGGAGAGGAGCTGGAGCTGTGCTTGGCCAGCCCAGCCCTGGCCCCTTCCCCGCCTGTTCCAAAGGAAACCTCAGATCTCCTTCAGCACAGCACAGCTCTCAGCACTGAGAGCAGCTCTGAAAGCCCAGCACACACAACTCTTCCGTTTTAATGTCAAGGTCCGAGTCAGAGCAGAGAGTTCAGAGTTTATTCTCTTTAACACCTATAAAATTAATTACTGGTCACTTGACAAAATAAATTGACCCTATAATAAGGTTTCTAAAAACGCAATTGGTGTAATTTGTTAAATTATGTTTGTCTACAGTATCAAGTTCTTCCCTGCCTTGCACCTCCCCTAATGCTCTCCTCAGTGAGTGTAACGCTGGCAGAATTTAACCTCTAATATAGAAGTGGCATGCACTTATTTCCCTGGGGAACTGACCCAATCCAGAGCATTGCCTATTTATAGCACTTTCGAAAATAAATCGTGAGGCAAGAGGGTAAAAAGGCTGTTAGGAAAGGCTGTATTTGTTGATAAAACTAGAAAAAAAGTAACATAGCCGTGTGTTCCCATCCAAAGTTACCTTCGGTGGGCGCTGTACATTTTAAATTGTTACTAAGACTGTGCAACTCAGAACTAAAGAGGCAACTCCCCACAATGGGCCCCGCAATCCCAGAATGGTTTGGGTGGGGAGGGACCTTAAATTTCATCCAGTGCCACCCCTGCCATGGCAGGGACACCTTCCACTGTCCCAGGCTGCTCCAAGCCCTGTCCAGCCTGGCCTTGGGCACTGCCAGGGATCCAGGGCCTGCCCACCCTCCCAGAGAGCAATTTCTTCCCAATATCCATTGTCCTTTGTCCTGTCACTCCATGCCCTTGGAAAAGGCCACGTGGGCAGACAAACCTCACAGCTGGACCCTCACCAGCCCAACGCTGAACATTTCCTCCTCCTGGGGCCATCAGGACTGGAGCCCTGGCTCGGGAGCAGCTCTGAGGGCCTGGAGGCAATCCCGATCCTGCCGCAGGATGGGGAGGGCGGGGCAGCTCCAAGGCGGCTGAGATGATGGCAGGGATGGTTCACAGCTCCGAGCTGTGAGACAGCAGGATGAGGATGGGAACACACCCTGCATCTGTGACAGCAGCCCTGCAGAATTCCCTGTCGGAGGGAAGGAGCTGCTCCCTCCAAGCAGCATCCAGCACGGACAGTCAGGCAGCAACGAGCGGGAGCAAACCACGGAGTGAAGTTATTTGGCAACACAGATGGGCCCTGAGTCATTCCTTGGATCCATCTCCAAACACAGTGTGACAGTCAGAGCTACAGTCAGGTTTTGGAAGAGCTCGGCAAGGAGCAGACAGTGATAAATCTGCCAAATATCCTCTGACCTTCTCCCTGTCCCGTTTTCCCATGGCTGTGTCCTGCCTGTTGCTGCTTTGCCGTCAGCCGAGCACGCAGCACAGCACTGCAGCCCCAGAAACCACTTCAACCCTTCATCTGGAGGGGTTCGAGTCAAAAAAAAATCCAGGATACTTGAGGAAAGCTCACTTTAAGCTGACTCACTGAATAATCTTTCAGAATTACATCTGCATTTGGCCCGGAGCAGAGGAAAGATTAGACATTTCCCATCTCTGGTTCTCATGAATACAGATTTTACAGCACTCCTCACCAGCCCAGAGCCTCACCTGCCCGTGGCACTGCGCTTCCCTGCCACGCTCCAGCTTGGTGAGTGCAGGAGGAGCTGATCACAGGGAATGTTTGCCCCCAGGGAAGCGTCCCCGGCGCCGGGAGCCGCCGGCAGCATCAATCGCGGGGGACGCGTGATGGGGGCAGCCAGGAGGGAAGAGCCGTGCTTTCAAAAAGAACCACAATCCTTTCATTCTCGGCGTGTTCTGCTGCAGAGCTGCGAGCGTCTGTCCCCTTTCATTCTCCCTGCTAACTTTTATCAGCAGAGAAAGCCAGGCAAGAGTGACACTTGAGCAGAGCAGCTTCCCCGCGCCAGCACAGCCAGACTTCCTGTGATGAAATATTGATCCAAAACTCTGTCACACGAGAAGCAGTTTAAAATCACTCTGGTTTTTAGGCACAAATCTCTTTTTTCAAGCTTTTTTTTTTTTTTTTTTTCACCAGATCACTTTTCTAAGTCACATACGAAGAAAACTGGCTTTAAAAAAATAAAGGCAAATACACCTCGTGAGGAATTTCAAAATAAATTACTGTTTTCACTCTGAAATTTTTTTAATTAATTGTCATTTTCATCACTGGTAAGATAAAAGGTCCAGGAATTTCTTTTTATTATTCTGTAGACATTATAACTTTTCAATCTTCTCTTCTTTATCCTTTGGCGAAACGGAAAAGGCCACAAAATAAATGGGAAGAAGAATTTTCTTGCAGCAGAGTTACCCAAAACCATGATCAATGTTCTTCGAACAGGAAAATCTGAGGGAATCAAAGGCTTCATGAAACATTCATAGGAACAATGTGCTGACAAAATAGTTTCTCAGTCAAAACTTTTCCCTGGCTCTACTTAACATGGCCTGTGTGAGTTCAAGAACTCGTTTCTGGAGCACCAGAAGGCCAGAGGGGTTTAGCTCACTGAGCTGGGTTTTTTTTTTCCAAACAAACTCCACCTATCCCTTGAGGTCCCTTTCTGGGGATAAAGAAACCCTCTGCTTCTCTTGGATGCGCTGGCTCGACTCCCATCCCAGCCTGGGGTGTAGCCCCAGCCACGGAGCTTGCTCAGCTGAAGGACAACGCTGCTCCCTCACCCCCTGCTCAGCCTCCGTGAGCAGAAATCCCACGTGGATCCCGCCCTGTCCCCGCTGCTGCACAGACCTTCCAAGCCTTGGTGATGCGGATATTTTACTCCACATCTGCAGGTTTGATGAATTGTGAGACGTTTTGTGCTGATCATTAGAAAAACTTGCTGTAGCCAGGTAAAAATCGGGATGAAAGAAAGCAAGAGGAATCCCAGGAGCCATCACTAAATATTTGGTATCTAATGAATGACACAATTTGCTTGTTGACCTCGTCAATCTATGCAGAGTTCTAGCTAATTAATTAGAAAATGAAACTACCAAGGGTCTGAGATGTTTTTGGTCAACTTTGCCCCAGGGTGGCACCTCCACTGACCCTGGCACGGTGTGCAGAGCTCAGTGACACGGAGACAGAGGCACCAGAACACAAAACGCTGCTCAGATGAACTTGGCAGGATTCTGGGAGTAAAATCTCACAGCCTGAAGCTGTGCCACCTTGCTGGGATGTTGTCCAATGTCTCCTGTCAAGCTCCATAAAGCAGGGCGATGAGTGAGGAGCACCAGACTGGCCCTGGGCAGCCAGCACAGGGCTCTGCTCTCACCCCGGGCAGGGCCACAGCGAGCCCTCGCCAGGAAGGGACAAGTGGCCTTTGCAGGAGGGGTAGGACCCAAGGGAAAGCTGAAATGGGACAGCTCAAATCATTACTGCTGCTCTTGTGGGAGGTTTTTCAGTTTTCCATGGCTTTTCACGGCGTGAGGATTGCTCAGAGACTCGAGAGCCCTCTGGGGCTCTTCAGGAATAAATGAGAAGCTGTGAAAGCTTCCAAGGTGTTTCAAGTGAATAAAACTCAGGCGCACAACTACACCCTTGAGCCTGAAATCAAGAGGAGACAAAGGATGGCCAGAGTGGAAGACACCTTCCAGGGAGGATGTACTCACCTCGTTCCTTGAGCTCTCTCTTTCTCAATTTCACCTTTTATTGACAGATGCAAAGTAAGACTAATGAACTATTGATAACCCTGGCACAAAGGATTATTAGACAAAGCAATTTCATTTGGGGGACATTGATTTGTATGTCACAACCAGAGTACAAATGGAAATGGTAGTTAGGAAGGATGAAGCTGAATGCCGAACAGGTGGGCATCCTGTTTATCCCTAATTCCTGCCCTAAATGCACTCACAGCTACATTTGCCTGTACCTCTGGATATCCTACGGTTACAGATTTTCCAGATAATTAATGGCACTTGGAGAGAAACCTAAAGCAAGCCAAATGTTTAAACAGGGCTGATGTTTTGAAGGGCCTGAACCTTGACAAGACATCAGACTGAACAGCTGAGTTTGAACCAGTGATTCCCAACCACACACGCACACACAAAAGAGATGTCCAGGCACAGAGGGGATCCACAGGGAAAAACAGGTGAAAAGAAGGGATTTGTGCTGGCCTGAGCTGGAGAGGCTGGAGCAGAAGGAGGGGTTTCACCACGGCATGCTCCACTGCCCTGCCTTCCATCAGCCCACGGCCTCTGGGAGAGCTGGAGCCCAGCCAGAACCAGCGGAGCTCCTGCTCAGCATCTGGGAGGAAATAACTCTGATCCCGAGCACCAGGCACACACCGCTCCCAGATTTAAATCCTCGTTGTCTGTGGCACTCGTGTGACATTTAATGTGATGGCAGCCACGGCGTTATTGTGGAACCAGGGGTGAGATTTGTCCTCTGCTGGTGGAACCACAAGGGAATTTCAAGGTATAAGACAGAGAGAGCTGATTTTGTGGGCTTTCCACTGGCAAAGAGCAGCCAGCCCCCATTTCTGTCTTCACAAGCTCTCTGCAGCTCTCGTGGCGAGCAATCAATCACCTCGCAAAAGGCACTGCCGTGGCCTCTCCCCCAGCACAACTCATCCCTGCAGACCCCAAATGCGGTACCCAGGTGATCTGAGAGGGCCAAGGCAAAAACAACCCCAGCACTTCCAGGAGAACGCTGCTCCGCTTGTGGTTTCAGCCTGGAAAATGGTGAAATAAAACCTCAGTTTAATGAACTTGCAGAGGAAAAAGGTTTCTTTTCTTTTAATGAAAGCCACGACAAGAGGACATTGCCCTACCTTGGGCTCTGTTGCACATGACACTCCAAACCCATCTCCAGTACTCCAGGGATTAAATTATTTTCTGAAAGCCAACTCATTCCCACCATTATTACTGGAATAAAGCTGTGAGGTCTTTTGCTGGCTCCCTTCTATTTTTTTCCAATGCTAGAAATAGATTGAACTGGCACTTCAGGATGCTGAGCTGCAGTTTCAGTTGAGCTCTGTGCTTCGCAGAGATTTATCAAAAATGACAAGATTCAACATCTAGGAGATGTCTTGTAGTGCCCAGGAGCTCCAAGAAGATGCAGCAGTTACAGAGAGAATAAGAAAAGTGGTAGAAAAAGAAACACGTGGTCCTCGGAAAGAAAAACCGAGACAGGAATGGGCAGTTGTGCTGGTCAGCACTGGCCATTAGTGGGCAAAGAACCACTGCCTGCCTCCTCCAAATGAGAAAACAGGGAAAGCTGCCCTTCATTTCACCCCAGGGGCTGTTACAAACCTCCTGGCAGGTACCTGTCAGAGCCCACGAGCTGCAGAGGTTTCCTCCTGCTCCATTTGCAAACAGCGTGGAATTGGGTGGAAGTGATGAGTGTCTGTCTGCGATCACTCCTGAGCTAAGCCATCCCTGGAATAAAACATAATATTCTGTGAGTGCATTCTCCTTTTCACCCACATGTAGAGCAAATTATGATAGATGTGAAAAAGACTAAGGAGAAATGGGAATATCTGGAGAGTAAAGGCTTATGAGCTACAAAATCGTGTCCTGGGCATGATCAGCCTTTGCCTGGATAACTCAATAAACCTAAACAAACACTCCTGGCTGAGAACCACCTGCAGCCAGGCTCCATCATTCCCACTCAAATGGAATGCAGGGAGATGGAGGCACTGATGGAGGCTGGATCCCACCCTGCAGGAGCAGCAGCATCCCGGAGTGTCCGGAGCAGGGCCAGGAGATAAAATACAGAGATAAAATCCCTGGGGCTGTTTCCAAATCGTGCAGTCAAGGCAGGTCTGTGCAGAGAGGGATTAGAGCTGGGGACGAGGGCAGCGAGTGAAACCTCAGCAAAATACGAGCACACCCAGGATTCTTCTCCTCCATAATGATTGTAATGAACACCCGTCAGAGACACCACTGCCAAACGTGAAGCTTGCGCAACGAAAAGGGATCTGAAAAAGAAACCTCGCAGTAAAAAGGTCCTGCACTCACGGAGGGGCTCGTAGGTCTCCTCATTCCTTCACAGAGGTCAAAGGCAAATTCCTCCACGAAGAACCAACACACCAAGTGTCCTCCCCTCCCTCCCGTGAGCCGGGACCTTCTCCTGCAGAGATCTGGGAACAGCCTGAAGGAGTTAGGCTAATCCAGGCAAGAGCAAAATGGAAATAACTCCCACAAGACCCTTGGGAAAACTTAATCCAATCTTCTCTTGTGAACCAGATATTATTCCCCTATTACTTGCTTTCAGTGGCGATAAAGTGCAGACAAAGGAGATAAGGGACTCGCACACCTCACATTTCACCACTCACAGTAAATACACTCCTCGCTTTCGCTTATCTTCCAGCCCGGTATGGATTTCCTTTTAGTAACCTCCTGAATTACAATCAAATTATACTTTCAGGGCCATTAAATTGCATGGCTTGCAATACCTTAATGGGTTTTGTTCTGGCTGCTCAGGAAGGGCTTGCAATCCCTGTCTTCTTCTGTATTTCAGGGAGCCTCAAGGATGTGCTTCAGTGCCGTGCAGAGCAGCCCAGGCCTTTGCTCACTAGAGCAGGTGCCACACCAACACAGCCTGGGCAAGTGAGCTGTGTCCTGCAGGGAAGATGTTCACAGGAAATGTTTGTTCTTTTGCCTTGCAGCGACAGCCAGGGTTTGGGTGGCACAGGAACTCCAAAACTCCCTCAGACACGAGCTCAGTGTGATTTCATGGCACGGTCGATGCACCAGGTGCCGGCTGCTCTGCAAAATAATTGAAAATAAATGGAAGTTTTAGTGCCCAGAAACGGTGGAGAGGGCTACATCCCTCCTGACAGCTTATCTCTTAGATGGGCCTTTATCCTGCAATGAAGAAGTTGTTGCTTTGTTAGTTATGGGCTCTGCAGCAAACAAAACTCAGAGCGTGGTCTGGAGCTTTGCTGGGCTGCAATCAATTTTTGAATGATATAAACATTCAGGTAATTGAAATAAGAGAGAGGGAGAGCAAACACAATCTGAAAGCCTAAAGAGCCCTCTTGTTCTGGAGAGGATCTGGGAGGATCTCAGGGATGCAAAAAGCCCCTCCTGCACCTGCCAGGGCAGTTCCTCCAGCTGCTGCACCGAACCATCCCCAGGGAATGGCTCTGGATCACCCCATCCACCATCCCCAGGGAATGGCTCTGGATCACCCCATCCACCATCCCCAGGCAATCTGGATCACCCCATCCATGAGTGCACGGAGGAGAAGTGGGGACACTCTGGAGGAAGAACATCTGTGCCTTTGAGGAGCAAAGAACACAAAGACCACGGAAAACAACCAAGTCTGAGCAGTGGGGCTCCCTGCTGTGCCACAGCCCAGGGGACAGCGGGACCTTCCCCGTGCCAGCCCCGCGCCCTTGGGAAGCCGCAGCCTGTGACTCTCGATGCTTTCCAGCCAAACCCCTGATCAGCAAGTTCAGAGAAAAACTGCCCACTGCAGATAATCAGAGCAGGAGCTGCCTCTGTCTGCAGCTCCTGGGTGGGAGATAAAAGACCTCTCTCCTCCCTTTTTTCCATCCTACTGTTTGCAAAACCTTATCATGTGTTTTCCAATTGTATTCCCAATAAGCCACCAGGTAAGAAATAGTGTTTGCCAGCCCTGAAGAGAAGTAATCTTTGTTGGCAACATTTCTCAGGGAAAAAAAAAAACTGTTCCAATAAGATGTGGGAGGAAATTTCCCCCTCAGACAATTTGAGGAGCTGTCGACAGGCAGCAGATGAAAGCCGAGCAGCGCTGGATGCCGCAGGCCGTGCAGGGAACACGGGGAATGGCTTCAGCAGCTCTGGGTTCAAATGGAAAATTAATTTCTTTCTGAGGGGATCCGAAGTGCTTTTCATGCTGTCCTTTCTTTAAACACTTGGTGATTTCATTCTGCTGAGTGCAGCTGGGATGAGAAGCGGCTCACTAAAGGAGGGAGCTCTCCAAACGCAGCTCCTGAGGCAGCTGTGGGGTCACAGTCACCCTTCCAACATCCCCACCCTGGCTGGGTTTGACCACAATATTCACTATTTTTGCCCTTCACTTGGAGGGGGCAGCAACCTCTGCGAATGAGGGGTTTATTTAAGGCACACAGCAGGATTCTGCTGGCAAATTGGGGTTGGAAGGAGAGGATCTCTAAGGTCCCTTCCAACCCAGCCCAGTCGACCATTCTGTGATCAATCTCGCACTGGTTTTCCCCAGCATTAATGTTTCTGGTAACAAAACAAACTGTGGCAGATGTGTTCTACCTTAAAACAGCCACGTGGCCTTAACAAGAGGAGAAAAGTGGATGAATATGAAAATAGGCGTCATGAATATTCAGATCCACTTGCAAATTAAGAGACTTCAACTGTGTCCTTGTCCTTTGTGCGTTTTCCACAAATATTGAAAGGGGAACTCTCCTGGGAGAAATGTTCATCAGCACAGCGAGTTTTGAAGAAGGAACCCACTCAATGTACAGCAAATATGCACAACATGAATATTGTGTGTATTCACAGGAGAAAGATGGTTCTGGGAACCTCCAATTAGGCAGCAGAAGCCTTTCCTGTGGTCTCAGAAAAGAACTAAAGAAAAAGGCTTATTTTGATAAATTTTTCAGCAGATTTTTGACATGGGAAATACAAACATGAGAAAAAGACAAACTTCACCCATGAATTATTCCCTCAGAATTGTGACGGGGGGGGGATGCCCCCTGGAGCCAGGCTGGGAGCAGCAGCCACTCCAAGTCAAGTGTGTTGTTAACTGCGTGCAGGCAGAGGCTGAACCCGTGTGTGCTGACCTGCCTGAAGTCCCGACTCAGGGCCCCCAGCTCAGGAATCTGCCTAATTAATCCCTAATCACCCGATCTTCATCCCTCTGTGCGGCCTGGGCTGCTCCTGGGCTGTGCTCAGACAGCACCACCCTGCCTTGGTGTCAAGACCCCTCCCGGTGCCACATCCGGCGGAGGGAGCTGCATCCTTATCCCAAAGCCAGGCACAGCCACCCCCTTCCCTTCCTTACAACAACAGGAGGCTGCTGTTCACCCCAAACACTGGCAGAACCCAAAGCATCACCAATATCCCACATTTACCCTCTGGGTTTAACCATGGCAATGCAGGGACACGAGACCCTCTCCACATAATTCCACCTGGAGCCTTCCCCCTGCACTGAACCATTGCACACTTGTCCGGTTTTGTTAGATTTCCCTCAGAGATGCCCGCCAACCTTCAAACAAACCCAACCCACGACACCGCCGGATGCGCTCGCTTTGCGTTTCACGGGAACGCGCCGCGAGAGGTCTCTGGGTAGGAGGCAACAACCCAAACAAGAGCAATTCCTGTTTCGCTGCTTTGAAAGCGGAGCTTTCAATATCCTGGCCCGTCTCGGAGTTTGTATTGAACCTGGGGAGTTTTTCAGTTTACAAAATGGCCCAACAAGGATAATTAGAGTCGAAACATGCCTGACAATTCCAAATGCTCCCTGTCAAGCATACGGGCTAACACCGATTTTTATTAATTCCCTGGTTTTCAAGGAGTGATAC
Organism: Dasyornis broadbenti; assembly: GCA_013397935.1. NCBI lineage: Eukaryota > Metazoa > Chordata > Aves > Passeriformes > Dasyornithidae > Dasyornis > Dasyornis broadbenti. The sequence goes on from VZRN01005355.1 coordinate 1,029,845, forward strand.
AGTTGTGTTAGAAGCAGTGTGTAGGTGGCTCATTTTTCCCCCCTCACACTCCCTTTGACAGTAGTTTGAAATAACATTCATCAAACAGTATAAAAGAAGTCGAAAGAAATTAATTAAGCAACCTAGAAGGAAAAATAAGATGTCTTTCCAAGAGGACTTGCATTACTCAGGTTTATAGTGCTGCACAGTGTAATCTTCTGGGAAGAAAAGGCAGGATAATGGTGCAGCCCTGCTTGACGATGGAACAGCACATTTGGAGCGTCGCTGGAGATAAGGAAGTTCTGAAACAGAAGAAGCTGGGAGTTTCCTGTTGAAGATTCCCTCTGAATACCATCCAATATGTACATATATAAATATATACATGCTCATTGCTGGCACCTCCTCCAGAAGGAACTGGGGATTTCTGATTCTCTCCCATCTTTTGGCATTAAGGGCGGGGGGCAGAGGTGGTAATACCGGATTTAATTTAGTCTCATCAAATGAACAAAATCCGGCTTTTTAAAAGTCTCTGTTGTTCAAGGGTGTTTGAACAAACCTGGTCCAGGTTCTGCCCAGCAGCCACACGTGGCACTGCAGGGCCGGACTCCAGCTCTCCATCTGCAGTGAGGATTATCCGTGGGCTGCACGCTCCCATTCCCCTCCTAGTGCTTCCACGGGCTCCTCTGCCCGTTTCTGCTTCTCCAGCTACGCCAGCCTCAACCATGCAGCTCTCCCAATCCCAAATTCTAATTTAATCCAACCCATAACACCACCAGAAGTGGCACAGGGAATTACTCTGTGGCCTCTCCAGGCACGGCCCTGGTGAGAAGTTGCTCGGCCATTCTACGCCATGGCACTGCTGCCAGCTCTCCCTCGGTCACACGGCTTCGGGAAGACGAAATTCCAGCTGTCCTGCTCTGCTCCCGAGGGATCTGCCCTTCCTGCCTCCAGCCAAAATAACCAGAGTGGGCCTGACATCCCATCAGTCCCCCAGTACTAAAGGGATCCTGATGTAACGAGAGAGCACTCACCAAATTCATTCCCAGGTATTCAAATCAAATACCCACTGAAATCCAAAAACCTGGTTATGAAAACAGGGATGTAAAGAGCTTGGAATCTCTTTGTGACTGCTGGCAGCCTCCCAGCTACTTTACTGAACACAATCCTCAGGTAATTCTTAATTTCATGTTCATATTATCAGTTCTCAGGGTAATACCACAGGAAAGGCCATGGATAGAACAGCACCAGGTTCTGTCACTCCCAGCGAATCCGCTGGGTACGGAGGAGCCACAAGGAAGGGATCAACTGTGATTCATCCAAGAAACTTCCCAGCACAGCCTCAGTCCTTCTCATCGGATGCTGCTTTTACCTGAGCAATGACTCCAGCATCTCCTTGTCCTTCCACCCACCTGGCTCAAAGCCATCAGTCAGAACAGACTCAGGGCTGGCAGCAGAGGGGCTCCAGCCTGGTGAAATCCAACTTCCAGGGCAGGACTGAACCCTGGATTCTCCTTGTCTGCCTCTATTCCCTCAGGCAAGGGTCCTACAGCTGCATTCCCACTGGGACCCCATCCCTGGTGCACCCCATCCCAGGGCTGGGTGCTGCCAGCAGGACTGACCCTCTCCACATCCCCTTCCCTCTGGACAGCTCCACGGGAAATGCTCCTTCCAAGAGGCTCCGCAAGGCTTAGGCTCTAATTGCTTGTAAACCACTTAGGCAGTGAGTGATACAGAAATCCAAGTGGTAATTGTGGCAGAGGCTTGAGATTAATCTATTTTTGGCTTGTCAGACATTCTCGTGGACCTGATTCAAGGCAGTCACTGAGAGCTATAAAGTGTCCAAAAAGCGACAGAAAAAAAGAGTTTGATTAAAACCGTTCTAGAGGCAAATCCAATCTTCGAGACGCTCTCTGACACCTGTTGGTGTGGCCTGCAGATGAGGCGCTGTCAAATAAAAGGCACTCAGGTTTTGGATTCCCAAAGCAAAACTGTGCAGTCGAAGTCAATGAAAAAGGTAACAGGAGTCTGCCAAGAGGGGAGAAGGAGCCCAGTGTTCAGCTTGTCCTGATCCAGGATCCAGGGCTCTGCTGAGTGAGGAACATCCTGCAGGTCCTGCTGTGCCCACCTGCCCTCAGAGCAGACACTCAGCGGTGACAGGAACTCCGCAGGCTGCTCTCATTTGCTGCTCTTCTCCACAGGACGCCTGACTTTGATGGACTTAAAGACCTTTTCCACCTGCAATGATCCCAGGATTCATGCACCGATGCGCGGTGGGACTGAAGAGCCCCAAAACTCTTGGTTTATCTCTGGAACTCCCAGACAAGGCAGCACCAGTTCATTATTAGGTACCAGAAACATCTTCTTTCCCCACAGAGCTGCAACTTTTCCAAACTTTCCACCAACTTCCATTTTCCATTGCCTCAAGGTCAAGATTACCCTTTATTATTTTCTCCGTCATTTCCTTTGGATTAGTGGATGTTCTGTCAATAAGGAGAAATGAAATTCCAGGCCAATATTAACTCTGTCTGCTCTACGAATGGTTCTTTTTTTTTTTTACAGACTTTCTGTGAAGTAAAAAGTGACTGATGCCACAATATGCTTTAATTATTTTCTTCATAAACTATCAAATTAAATTTTAAGAAGCTGGAGATGTTATCTCTTATTAAATTGAGTCTGAACTCAGAGACGTAACTCTTAATGAAACTTCCCACACCAGAAAGCTTTTTCGTAGCATTAATAATTTTCAGCAGCCTGCCATGTACATCACCAAAGATTATTTTCACATTCCACCCCTGCCATGGGCAGGGACATTTTCCACTCTCCCAGGTTGCTCCAAGCTCCATCCAACCCGGCCTTGGACACTTCCAGGCCCTTCTAAGCCACACCATTATGCAAAGGCTCCGATATTTTAGCTGGGATTTCCCACTCACTGTATCAGGAGGTTCAATCGCAAAAAGCAGCACTGAATATCCCAATGATGAGCAGGAAAGTCACAGCACACCTGGAAAAGAGACTTTGATCGATACCAGCTTCAACGGAAAAGTATTTTCGCTAATTTAAGCAGCAAGAAAACCTCAAATGATCAAAGAAACAGGGAGAAGGGGGTCTGTGAGCAGAATCATGGAATCGTTTGGGTTGGAAAAGCCTTCAAAGATCACTGAGTGCAGCCGTTGATCCAACACTGCCGAGCCCACCACTAAACCCTGCCCCAAAGAACCACACCTACACGTCTGTTGAACATTCCCAGGCATGGGGCCTCAACCACCTCCCTGAACAGCCTGTTCACGGCCTGGCCACCCTTCCAGGGAAGCAGTTTTCCCTGCTATCCCATCGAAACCTCCCCTGGTGCAACTCGAGGCCATTTCCTCTCATCCTGTCGCTTGCTCCCTGGGAGAACAGGCCGACCCCCACCTGGCTACAAGGTCCAGTTTGCTTTTCAAAGCACCAGGATTGAACTGGGGCACATTCTGGGGCCAACCAGCAAAACGCAGAACGCGCAGAAGTCCCTGGATCGTATTTTTGGATCCTGCCTTAAGGGAAGAAGAACAGAGTGAGAGATGAAAATGCGGCAGCTGGTAAAAAATCATTAAAAAGAATAAGGCAGAGATGAGGAAATGCTGAAGTTGCCAGGAGGAAAAAGAAAGGAAGAAAGACACGGAAAAAAGACTCTCAGTCTGCCAAAGTTTGCACAGTTTCACAAAATGTACAAATGCAGCAGAGAGAGAGGGAAGAGAGCAAACAAAGCAGCTGCAGGCCGGGCTGGGAGTGCAGCACGCAGGGGATTCCCGGCCTCATCCCGGCTCCGTGTGCTCAGCTCAGCCTGTCCTGCCCTCCCTGCCAGGGCCCTGTGCCATTCACTCCAGCTGAGCTGCTCACCAAACTCCCTCTGCTCACACAGGGACACTCCCAAGGGCTTCATATCCATGTCCCAGTTCAGGCCAAGAACACCTGAAATGGGATTCAAACAAACCATCACTCATCCAGTCATGGACAGAAACATTGATTTTTCCAAATGGAAATTTCTCTGTTGGTGGTGGTAAATCACTGCTGTACCTTTTTTTTTTTTTTTCCCCTCCCTGTTTAATTTTATTCATGAGCTGAAGTGACTTTGGGCAGTCACAAACCAATTTTTCACTGTGTTCTGAACAGATGGTTGTTCCAAGAATACCAGCATCCTGGCAGTGTCAAACAGCCTTGACCTTCCCAAGCAGCGCTGCAGACTTTTTGTTAGAAGGAAAGAAATAAAGAACCGCTCACATCGCCCCAGTTTTTCTTCTGGATTATTAAACACAGTGGACAATGCAGGCACAAACTGTGCTCAAGGGAAAGCTGAAATTCGGCCTCACAGAAGCAGGAATGGCTTCTGGAATCACTGGTGGTGCACAAACAGCTCCAAGGTGACACCAGACCCTCCCTGCAGAAGCAGAGGAGCAGAGGGACGTGGTGGGAGCCCCCCACCATCTCCAGCTCATCCTGCCCCAAGGAGAGCTGCTGTGATGGGCTGTGCACAGCCCAAAGGAAAAGCACAAAATATCCCAATCCTCGAGTTCAGGCTCTATCCAGCAAGGTCCAGTTACAATTTCCTGGTTATAAATAGCTGGAGTTCACTGTGAGCCTTCAGCAGCCGTGGGCTGGCACAGCTTTGGGGACCTTTGCCGACAGAGCCTTCAGAGGGAAGGCAGCTCATTTTGTTCTGCTTTTGAATTTTTTTTTAGAGATATAATCCTATTTTTAAGATCATTTAAATATCATCTATGCTTAGTTCTCCAGAAGCCACACAAAAAAAAAAAAAAAAAAA
>VZRN01005355.1:1041161-1085724 GCA_013397935.1 Dasyornis broadbenti
TTTTTTTTTTTTAAACTCAGTTTCACTGGGTTTTTTTTTCATAAATCAAATGAAAAATTTAAAAACCCCCCCAGGCCATGTGTGCACACAGAAGTCGCCACTGATTGAGCTGGAATGGGGCCAGGGCAGGGATGAAGGATTTTGGGAATGCCACCAGGAAGGGGCTGGACAAGTTGGAAATGCCTTGTATAACACCAGTCCTTTGGAAACAGGGCCTTTCCCAAACTTTTTGCTTAACAAAAGAAACAACAAGAAGTTGTCACATCAATGGGCCCGAAATGACGAGCTCAGTGTCCAGAATTTAACCAGCAAATCTGTAAAATTTTTTAAAATAATCAGGCTCTAAAAGGACAACAATTTGGAGAACTCCTGAGATTAAAAAATATGAATGTCTCCTTTCATTTTGATTTCCAAAAGGAATCCACAGACTGCTCTCCATGGATTCCATTGCTCCAGGCACACACGACATCAAGTCGCAAAACCACACATTAAAATTTGAACCACAAAATTCCGAAAGTATTTTTTTTTCCCCCCCCCTTTGATTCTCCAAAAAGGTCACAAGAACTCCAAACTTTTTAGTGCCAAAACCTTTCATGGGAAATTTCCTCTTAAAAAATAATCCGTGTGCTGAAAGATACATTGAATTCCTGATCTTTAAAGTCCTGGAGACGGCAAAGACTGACTGTGCCACGTCCAAGGAATCACAAAAATAGCATCAGATATTTCATTTCAAAATTTGTCTCTTGCAGCAACAACAAAATAGGTTGAGATGGGGATGGGATTGGGCTAAAGGTCTGAGCTGAAAAATACAAACCCTTAGGGGGACAGCAGAAAAAAATGGAATTATTGCAAGAATTAGTTCCTTCTGGAAACGGAGCACGTGCAAAGATGAGTTTTTGCTGTAACATCCTGGGGTTTGTTCCTGTTATTGCTCAAGGACTTTCAGCTGAAATTCAATCAATGGACGGGCAAGGATCTTCTCCCTGCTCAGGAGCACAGAACTCCTGCTTTGAGCTCTGAAAACCACCAGCATTTCCTTCCTGCTCATGCAACAGCTCGAGAAAGAAGATTTTTGCCCAAAGCTGCCCGTTTCTGCAAAGATTTACAGAACAGCCACTGGTCTCCAAATATTTACAGCATCTGAATATTCTTTAATTGGCTCCTTTTCTCTGCTGACCTGCGTGGTTGCTCAGTTGTTAAAATTAATTATCTGTGGAGCACAATCACGTTTTCTGAGAGGAATGAAACAAAAAAAGGGCTGTTCCCGGGTTACCTGCATTTGCCCTCTGCCCACCCAGGCCGCACCTCCCTCTCTTTTGTCCAAAACACATAAAAATCTGCAGGTCAGGAGGCTGCTAAGCAGAATGGAGGTGGGTGATCTGTCAGGAGCACAGGAGACTGTGAAACGCGAAAGATTCTTATCCAGCAGGGCTGATCCTCACTCTGGAGCTCCATTTTCCATCCATCGCTTCCCCCATGGACGCTGCAGCTTCAGTCTGAAAGATTTTTTGGTAAATCACAGAACATCTCACAGGAGGGAGATGAGACAAATAATCCTGCAATAAAAATTCATCATCTCTTGCCACCTGGGCTGCTCCTCTTTCTCTGACACGGCTTTCACACCGATCCCTCGGCAAATGAAAATCCTCGCATGAGTTTTCACTGAAAGGATCGTGTGGCATAAAATTCCACTTAAAATAAGGAATGGTCTATTTCCCTGCTGTTTGTACTTATCTCCGTGACAGATTATCATCAAAACACCCTGGGATAGGCTGTCCCACAGGGAGGTGCCCATGGGATTCTGGAATGAGCTCGGGAAGGAGCCTGGACATTTTAGCCACCGCTCTGGATCCTTTACAGGAGATTAATCGTGCATCATGTTTATGCAAATAGGGAGGCAAAGATTCCCGTGCATCCTTCTCCATAAATTAAAAACAATGCCTTCCCGCAGTTATGGCTGTAAAGGGGAAATAGACCTTGACTGGATGTAATGAGGCATTTGTGTTTGCAGTAACCAGAATTTACTGTTACTGCTCCAAGAGCCATCACTCCTTGTTTAGGCTCTTAAGTCACAATGAGTGTGGCTAAAATAAATTCTAACCAACACTCCTGGGTCACCTTAGTGAATTTATGGGGCATCATCCAGCATTATTTGGAATAACTGTGGTCGTTGGTGCAGTTCCAGCCGCCGATCCCCTCGCTCAGGTCAGACGTGGGGTCAGACGCAGCAGTTCCTGAGGGGCCTGGCTTTGGAAGGGTGACCTCCAGCTGAGCCCTGGCTCCCTGGAAAGGCCAGGAAAGGTCATTTCAGGGATGGCAGATGGAGCAGGAAGCTGCTGCTGTGTCTCAGAGAGGATGTTGGGCAATGCTGGGGCTCAGCGGGTGCTGCTGGGCCGGAGGGCGAGGATGAAGGACCCAAGGAGTCTCCTTTACCCTCCCAGCAAAACAAAAAGCTTTTTGGAAGATCTTTAAGGAGTTCTCTCCACAGACCGAGCTGCCACTGCATTTCCCCTTCCAAGCAGGTGCTGAGCAGGAGTGAACGATGCACGGAGCCAGGGATGGGCAGGGAGGGAACAGAACCCCCTTAGATCCCAAAGCTGAGGAGGGAAATCCAAAGGCTGAGTGAAATAACTCAAGAAATCCTGCTGACTCCAAGGAGGCAAGATAATCTCCACAGGGAGAGATGGTGGCAAGCCCTCAGTTCCTCCTTGCCCTCGCAATCCATGACGGAAGCAGTTCCCAAAAAAGGTGAGGACGTTTTGCCTTTCAGTTAAAATCATGCCGTTACATAACACTCCTGCTTTTCACTGCATTGTGCCTGGTCTTCAGGAGCTTATCTCTGTGATCCAGATTTCTTTATCCACCTTTCTATCTTGATCCAAGGGAGCTGGACACAATTTCAATGCAGGCCCAGAGTGGCTCTTTAGAAAAGCTTCCCAGCCCCATTTATGGATCTGAGCAGTGGGTGTGAGGCACACACCATTGTCGTGCTGCCCTCCTTCCTCTTCCTGAGGTGAAAAATAGAAAAATGCCTGCATTTTTAACCTATTTCTGAGGAAAATAAAAGCCTGGCCTCTATACAGCGCCTAAAGTCTAAGCTTGAAATAATGAGACTCTTAATTCTGCTGCAGTTAAGGGCCATGGGATATTGCACAGTGAAATGTACTCATCACATGAGCCCTCATTACGAAATGTGCTCTTATATTTATTAAAAATAATATTATCACTACTGCCTGTTTATTTAATGCTTTTCCTCTTCAGAGCCCTTTCTAGGCATTAGCTAATTAACGTAACGACCGGGGATATTTCAACAGCGTCTCTCCTCAGCGCAGCTGAGCGAGGGCTCCGCTCAGGGCGAGGAAAGGAGATGTTATTTGTACACCGTGGTCTCTCTGAGGCAGCTCCACACCTCCAGCTCCTCTGGCCTCTTCACAGGAGTCTGGCTGAGGACAGGGCTGGGGTGTTTCGGCCTGGCTGGTGCAGCAGAGGGAAGCAAATGCTGGGAGCTTGGTCCATGTGCAGCCGTTGGATCAAAATTGCTGAACTCAGAGCTCAGCACAGCCCAGACAGCGCAACCAATCCCTTGCAAAACCACCTTTACCTGTGCTGCAGAAAGGTGACGTTTACCAAACCCATCACCTGTTAGCTGCTTCGTGCTTTACTGCGGTTCCTCAGACATCAGCTCTGGGATTTATTCCCTCACCAAAACCATCCAGGTCCTTTAAATGTCATTAATCGCACCGGCTCTGGGGACAATTTAAAATACTAGGTGCAAAGAAAAGGCTTTTCCCAACTTGCCTTATGTGTTAGAAAAGGTGAAACTTTGCTTTAAACTACGTCCTAGTTAACACAGCAAGAACTGGGTGTGTTTTAGGAACTGGATTCGAGTGCCCAGTTTGTTGAATAGAAAGTTTCCCTCTGGGAGAGCCCTTTGAATGGAAATTGGAATTATCATGAGCTTGATCTAACACTGTCCTCGTGCTCTCCCATGGCTCACAGACCCCATCCTGCACTGAGCTCTCCCGTGATGCCCTTTGCCACCTCTGGGGCCACTCTGACTGCAGTCCCCAGTCACTGATAATTCACCAGGCACCCCCAGCCAGGATTTCTGCGAGCCCTGGCAAGGGGTGGCAGAGCCACTGCAGGCTGGGTGTTCCTGGAACATGCACCCACCACTCCCAGCTCCCCCTGGCAGCTCCCTCTTCACCTCACTCAGGCTCCAATTGCAAAATCAATCTCGATTTCCAGGTTCCTTCCCACAGCAGTGATCTGCTGGAAGCGGATCCTGGCGGTTCAGCTGGAATCTCACTCTGCTCATCCCTTCCCCGCCGTGGAAGTGACAGCAGCAGGAGCACGGGACCTGAGGGAGCCTTGCTGCTTCCACTGCTCCGAGTTAACCAAATGGAAAGATTCCAGCTGGCTCCTGCCCAGGAGCATTTGACTCCTAAACAGAGTCACTCCCCTGAAAATATTTTTTTCTGAAGGGAAATAAAATAAAATGAGGCACTTCTAGCACATAACTGCTTGAGATCATCTATTTTCCGTATTGTTCGTGGCTGGAAGCGGCAGCCCGAGGGAAAAAGCTGCCTTTCCAAACAGCATCCTACAAACCCTAAACTGCTCAGAGCATCCCCGCCTCTCCCCAGCTCCCCTGGGAGCAGGAGGGGGAAAAAAACCCAAGGCCTCACTGTTCAAAATGTGGGTTTCTGGGTTATTTCCACTCTCCAGGTTTTAAAGAGGAGCATTTTGATTTCTTCAAAATGTCTCGCTATTGCAATTTATTTAGGGAATGTTTGGGTTTGGCTTTTTTAATTCTTTCTTCCAGTCTCTTTGTTTTATCCTTCACTAAAACTTCCCTTGCAGAGCAGGAGGACAGAGACCAGCACAGAATATTTGCACAAAATGTACAAGCGTCCTCACCTACATCTGCATAATTAATAAGAACAGAATGTGAGACCACCCCTCTGCAAAATGCACTTCCAGACCATCTTCTGATGCTTCTTCTTTGCAGTTTTATTTTCACCCAAACCTGACTGGGTGCCCTGAAACAAAACCTTCAGAGCAGCACCGCCACCGCCACCACCACCCCTTCCCAGCACCGTTTCCTCGGAAGCTTCTGGCACCTGCACACTCTTCATTCCACATATCTTAATCGAGACTAATCAGGCCTTCCTGGAAGATTCCCCAAACCATGACAATATAATCATGACGTGATCAAAAGCCTGAAACACGAGCCATAGCCTCGAGCTGTGGGGAAGGCAGCTACAAAACCCGTCAGACTCGGAGCCATCCTGCAATTAATTCCTCGTGGCCTGGGCTCTGGAGTCGGTAACTGGGAGCAAGATCCCAGTGAACATGAAAGAGATTATTTGGGATTAGCGGGAGAGGCTGCGCTGCCCCTTGGCCCCGGTGAATATTAAACATGAGAGCTGCAATGCAGATTAGAAGGTTCATTTTAAGCTCCTGGTTTAGGGCCTGCTGGGATGTGGATCTGCTACTCTCCTTGCTTTGGGTCGTTCCTGGTTATTAGTTGTTATTTCTTCATTTCCGCTATGGAAACTCCAGCAGATGAAAATTCGAGTTATTTTTTCAAGCCCGTATCGACGCATTTTTGCTTCAGGATTTTACCAGTGCAATCCTGGACTCGGATTATTTGGGGCACCTCCACCATGTCAGCAGCACGGAAATCATCATCTTCACGCTTCTGCCACAGTGAGCAACCGCTGCCCTGAAATGAACACAGCAGAGCAGGGCAAAGCCCCTCAGCTCATCACGGATGTTCCCACGCCGATTGGTACCATTTAAAATGAAACGAAACAAAGCCAGACTTCAGCAATCCAGGGAAAACGCCAACCAGGGGAGGAATTAGAGCACAATGCAAAATTTTGCTTCAGTTTTACTTCACGAGTAACTAATGAGACTCTGCGTCCTCAGAACAACCGTGTCCTGGCACAGCCACCCTCAGCTGAAATGTCTCTCCTCGTTTCCTTGGTTTCAGGGAGGTTTTAACCTTAATGACTCCCTAATTCCATGGAGATGGAAGCCATCTGGGGAGCTGTGATCAGCAGAGCCTCTGGGACCCTGCAGCCCAGGAAGGAAGGGGTTAAGGGAGCCCCACCCTGTGTCCTGTCCCAGGTGAGGCTCTGAGTGTCCCCATGGGTGCAGAGGGGACAGTTTGGGGCACAAACCTCCCTGGGGATGAACAGCTGGAACAGCTGGAGCAGCACACGCTCTGCAGCTCCCGGGCTGGCGTCCTCTCCCTAAATCCCAAGGGCCACGCTCTCCTCGGGAAGTTTCAAAGCAGAGCCCGTCCTTGGGAAGTTTCAAAGCGGAATCCACTGGAGAGAGGCCGCAGCATCCCCCGGGGGTCAGCAGGCCCTTCTCCCAGAAAGTGCTGAGCTAACGAATCGCTAATTGCTCCCTGCTCCGATGGATGAACGCTCAGGACACACAAACCCCCGTGGTTAGAGCAGGAGCTGGGGAAGCCAGGCCACACAAATCCTGGGTTCTAACCAGATCTTTGGAAATCCAAGGGGTTACTTGCATCCGTACGTTTGTCCCCACTGAAACAAGCGTGTGGGAAGTTTGTTTAATGGATTATAATGGATAATCCCTCATGCCCCGAAGAGATCTTCAGTTCTTGGTCACCTGAATGATGGGGCTCACCCAAACTCTTTGGGAATGCTTTGCTCCAGTGACAAAGCAAAGAAATGTATGGGGGGAAAAAAGAAATCTCGGAAATGCCTCCCAAGCAGACAAAAAGAGAAATTCTCCCCAAAGGAAACGGGGAGCCAAGATGCAGCTCCTGGACCTGGATCCTCCCCGGGAGCAGGGTGTGCGGGAAGGCAGCCCCAGCACCTGCAGGAGCACCTGGAGCCATTCCCTTGTGCCACAGCTCGTGGGAAGGGAGGTGCTGGAAGCGAGGAAGGCTCCAGCCGACATTCCTGCTCCGGAGCTTCCCTGCAGGACTTTTATCCCGACTGGAAGAACACGAGTCAGACTTTTCCTCTGTAACCCAGCGAGGAAGATTCAGCTCCACTCCAAACCCACGTGCCACCCCCCTCCCAGTGTTGATACTGATCTAAAAATGTTTAAATTGAAAAATAATATCATTATGCTCCTTTCTTCTTCTCTCTGTTTGTATTTGGAGGCTTTTAGAGGAAATTTTTAGATCTATCAAAGTATCTGGAAATGTACTAATTATTTCAATGATGATACGATCCCAAGTGGCAAAGTAAACATAATTACCCGTATTAATAGAAAACAAAATCAGCAACACTTCAAGGCTCTGTGGGCTTCAGCTGGCAAATATTGTCACAGTCGATCGTTCACCACAAAAGGGTATTTATTATTATTTTAGGTAAAACTCCATCAATTTAACCAGGAATCTGAATGACCCTATGGCTCTCAGGATCTCCATTAGTGGGAAAACCTCAGTGGGAATGGAAAGCCCCCAGATTTTACAGTCAGATTATTTTGACTTGGTTGCGACCAGCTTTGAAAACCCTGCAGCTGTGTTTTCTTTTTCTTAACTTTTCAAGCAAGTTCTGGGTGTCAGAAACCTCGGGTATGGTTGTTAAAAAGCTAAGAAAGAAAGCGAAAGGACTTCACTGATTTCACTTTCTGCTGAAAATCCTCCTTTTCAGGGAACTGACAGGATATCACTGGATCTTTTGTTACTTTTGTGAGCCTGTAGAGGTTTGCTTTAAGAAATAAAACAAAAAGAAAAAGGAATACCAAAATACATAGACTGATGCTTAAACTCAGATTTCTTCCTCTCTCCTCTCTCCAGGGGCTGTTCCGTGTTTCAGGGCTGTATTTACCTCTGGCTTTGAAGCACCGGGAGATTTCCCTTCCATTCAGGGAGCACCTCCCGGGGCTGCAGCAGCTTTTGTTTCGCAGAACAGCAGCGCTGCCCCTCAGGAATGTCCCGGGGATGAGCGGGGGCTGCCCTGGGCGAGGGACAATTCCTGGCCCCAGCCAGGACGGGAGGTGGCCCAGGAGGCAGCGGGGATGGAGCAGCCCCCGAGCCTTGCCAAGCCCTGGCAAGAGCTGCTGCCGCTGCCACCAGGCACAGGGAACTCAGAACCCCTGGAGAATGTTTCCTTCAGCCTGGAATAACTGGCAGGGAGAAAAAGCCCAGAGCACAGCCGAAGGCGGGAGGCTCCTGTTGGGAGAACTCGAGCGCTGCAGCCTCGGTGGAGCAAGGACCTGCCCCAGGCTCTGTCTCCACACTGGTGCTGCTCCTTAGGACACGGAACTGCCCAAAAAAATACAGGAATTTGTTCTTTTGCTGCTCATATCCTCTGCTTTCCACGATTCCTCCCCCTTGGACCATGGAGAGGGCTGGGTGGCCATCAGAGTCAGCAGGACACCACACACCAGCCCTGACCGCTCCGTGCTTCCCCAGGGCCAGAGTCAGGGCTGGAATCGCACCTCATCGCTTGGCAGGATCACGGATCTGCCTTATTCCCGATGGCAAAACGCAATTAGAAATTTAAATAATAATGAAATGAAAACCGTTTAAATCCCGACTTTGTGTATTCCCAATTTTCACCTTCCTTCCCCGTGCCTCCCTGCCAAGCTGGCTCTGCCACTGTCTCCTGCAGTCTACTTTGGGTTTAGCATCAGGTGATGAAGCATAAAATGCTATTTAAATACCATAATTTCAAGAGCAAGCAAAGAACATCGCATTTATCTTCACTAACCTTGAATATGCCTGTCCCATCTAATGAAAAAAGTGATTGAAGGGACTTATTTCAGCTTACCATCCCAAGGCCCCCATAAAAGCTGAATGGTAATTTAATTAGTTTCCTTTCTGGTGATTAACTAGGAATTTCTGATCATTTAATCTGAGTGCACTTTGATTCATTAAGTATCTGTTTCCATTCTTTTATGAGGTGATTAAATAGCCCAGCCCAGGTACCGCTGCCGTTGGGGTTCAGCAGTGCCGGGACTCGGAGCGAACCAGGCAGGAAAGGTGCGGGATGGGAGCTGCGTTCCCAAAGCTTTTTGGGCCCCAGCTGACCAATGATAAATCAGCAATTAATTCAGCCTGACAGAACCCTCAAACCATCAGTCAGAGCCCGTGAGGAGGGAATTTGGTGCAGATCCTTGCCTGGTGTGATGCTTCCTCCACTTTGAGCTTGATCCCGGGCAGGCAGAGGAGCAGAATCTGCACCAAAGCAGGGCTGGGCAAATTGGGGTCGTTAAGAGGGAGATTCTCCCCCTGCCCTCCTGCTCCAGAGCCATTTCTCCTGAGCACAGCAAGTCCCTCACCCTGCTGATAAATCACCCCCCGTGGTACCAGGGCGGCTGTAACTGCTGGCCTGGCTCATAAAGGATGATTAAATAAATCTATTCTAGTGCTCTGAAGACTGAGAGTGCTGTATACTTAACTTTTTATTTAGATTTAAAGCTTATTAGAAAGGCTGTACATGCTCTCCAGACACCCATACCAAAAGGGAAACTCACAATCCGTTAAAATGTTGCTTAGCACCATAATGGGATAAGGGAAGTTAAATTATCAGGCAGCTGATGCTGCAGCAAAATTTACTTCATCAACTCCACCCTAGGAGAAAATCTAAGTTTCTGTATCAGGCAAAAGATACCAGAGTGGGTTTCTGAGCACAAATAAACCATGGTTTATTTTAATCCATTATGCCAGAACAGTAAGATGGGATTCGATCCCTTGTATGGAAAAGAAAAAATTTAAAAATCCAGCAACTGGACGGTGCCTCAGTTCTATTTTCATTTATTTTAGCTCCCAGCTCAGATGGGTGTAAGGGCACCTGATGATCCTGAATGGATTCCAGGGATTCCTCTCTAAACGCAGCCAGACCCACCTGGAGCCTGGCACACGCCACCCCTCGAAACGCAGAGAGCAGCGCTCCAGGGAGGAGCAAACCCATTCAAGCCATCCTCCCACTCCTCCCAGCACTTCAAACGCTCCCTGCAGCACACAGGTGCCTGGGCCAGCTTCCCACCCTGCGCTGCAGGTCAGCAGCTCCAGCTCCCTGCCTGAGCTCTTTGTCCGCCCCGAAGCCGCAGCCAGAACGGGTCAGGCCCCGGCTGCTCCCGGGAGCCGGCGGCTCTGCCCCAGGAGCTGCTCTCCGCCACAGCCTCGAGGGGAGTTTCAGGGCTTTCCTTGAACTCAGATTCCCGTGTCGGGTGAGGCTGTACCAGGTGAGAGGTGTCAGGCAGGCCAGCAGGAGCACGCCGCTGTTCTCACCGCTGCTGGACGTTGTGGCGAGAACTCCGTTGCAGTTTTAAGAATAAAGAAAGATTTGTAAGGGCTGTAAAAGTAGGGTAGGAACAGGAAAATCCCAGGTAGCATGGAACCACCTATAAATGCTGCCTTATTCATTGTAAAGACTTCCTGGACTTGAAGTTGGACCTAAAATTCATTTCACTTAGAATCTGACAAACAGACAGAAGCTGAAAACAGCACCCAAGGCATTGCCCTGCAGCAGCTGCCAGCTCTCAAACCAGGCACGAGGCTGTGCTCCTCCCAGCCCTCACCAATTCTAGGATTACCTTAACCACAGCCATTTTTATTCTTTTTTATTTAGTTATATTGTCTTTATCTCTCTTTGGAATTCTGAGCCACCATTTCTTCTCCCCTCAACAACTGCAGGGAGCAGAAATTTGATTTTATCTTGAAGTGGAAGCTGGGACACCCCCATGGCAGCACATTTTACAGGCCCACAACAACATCTTTCAACTCAGAGAGGCTGGGAATGGTGCTGAGCTCTGGGACCTGCCTGGTTTCCTTTATCCCAGCCCAGCATCCCAGCAGGAGCCCCCTCCCTCCACAGGGCAGTGTGGGATCACTTGGGTTGCATTTGTCCCCCTCGGCAGCTCTTCAACCTTTTCTCCGCCCGAAATCCTAGCAAGGGCGATGGAGTAACTTGAGGAGAAAGGTGCCAGCCTCAACAGGTGGTGAGGTGGTGTCGTTTTATTGAAACACGGCTTCCTAAATCAAGGTTTCCCCCTCCAGAGCTGGAATCAGACAAATCTGCACGAGGCACAAAGGAAAACTGACAACAAATAAGGAATGTGTCCTACTTCTCCAGCCTGAGGTACAGCCCAACCTGCCAGCACAGTCTGCCTCCAGAATAATTCATCTGTGCCACTGTCACTTGCCAGAATATTGTTATTTCAGAGGAAGGCTGGCTTTTTAATTATATAGAATGCTGTAAAAGGTGTTATAATTCTAATTGTGCATTAAGAGAAGTGTCGTGATAGTGAAGATGTATCAGGTGATACCCAGGAGAACAATGCCAAGATGGAAGCGTGGAGGAAAGGCTGCAATTATTCCATGGAAGCTGGGACAGTTAATCATTGTGCTGGACTGCTGGAAGGTTCCTGGTTTGCATTTTAAAACAAGTTCTTGTCTCTCCTTTTGGCAAAATGTCATTTTGTAGGAAGAGAGCCACAAGTTCTTCTCACAGGCCCTGCAAATGAAGTTAAAAACAAGGCCAAGGCCATTCCCGCAGCAGGAGCTGGCAGGGCACAGCCAGGTCTCCAAGGACAGGCACCAGCAGCACTCAGGGCTTGGAGGGCTCATGGTGCTGGAGGGCTGAGCAATGGGGTAACGTTCCCAAGTTCAGGAAACAAATCCTTTTATGCACTGAGTTAAGTGCACGACCAGCTCTTCTTGCTGACTGGCTCAAAAAAACCCCAAACTCAACCTAAAGCAGCTCCCCCCTCGAGAGGCAGCAGCCTCAGCCTCCGTGAACAGCGAATTGGAGTGGTCTTTGGGGAGGCAGGCACGGGGAGGAGAACAAGAAAGCAGAAAAGCCAGGATTAGAACCAGGCAGGCTCCACTCCTGGGGCTCGGGTGGGTTCTGACCCTGACTGGAGGGGGAAGTAACCCAACTGCAGTGGTCAATAACGCAACCTTAAATGCGTTTTCCAGACGCACCTGCAGGAAGGTGGCTCAGGACAAAATGATACAGAGGTGAAATTGGCACCACTGGGGAATAAAACTGTTGAGAAATTTGATGTTGAGTGGCAAGTGAACAACCCCCAGAAGATGGGAAATGACTGCGCTGCACGCAGGGGCCAGCGTGGGCCAACCCCACGAAGCAAAGGCAGCCCTGTAGGGCCAGGACAAAGCCTGGGCAGGGTCACCTCAGTGTGCTCAGGGATGGGCTCTGGGGACAGCTCAGGAACAGCTCAGCCTCACCATGGAGAGACTCAGCCCTCACAAGGATGAGCCTTTCACGGGAAGCAGCTTTCCTGGGGATCTGGGGTTCCGGTGGCACCGGGACCACGGAGAGCAGGTTGGAGGAACACAGGCTGGTCCTAACGGCGGCCCTTTGGCCACTCTGCTCTGAGGACACTGGAACAAGAGCTCGAATGAAATTCAATTGTTCCGCCAACCTCCTCTTGCCAGCAGGGATTTCTCCCGAGCAGCTGCACTGCAAAGCTGCCCAGCTGGGAGCAGAGTGTAAAGCATGGCTAAAAAGGGAAGCTTGCACGAGTCCTTCTGCACTCAGACACCCTTCTCCCGTTCCCTGGGCATCCAAACCCACCCAGCACATGGAGCCACCAGCCCTCGGAGAAGGATTCCCTCTGGCAGGAACAGCAGCGCCTCTTGCGAAGCGCCTGCTGAAGCACAGGGCTGGGGCTGGAGCCTCCAGGAACAGAGCTGCTGGAAATGACGCTTCAGAACGGCCCAGCGTGGAGTTCCACGAGGATACAGCAGCAGAAGATGAAGACGAGAAAGAAATTGCAGCAGGGACGCATTGTTCCACAGCCCATAAATCCCTTCTGGGTCATAGTCCACTTGCTGCTAGCGGATGCACGTTACTGGAATCCATGTGAGGAAACGCAGGAAAGAGATTAAAATGTTCAATCATTTGCAAAGGCTCCCCAGATGAACACCAGTGTGTGCTGGAAGAGCAGCTCTGACACAAAACACTGCACCGAGCTCGGATCTTGCTGGGAACGCAAAATGAACGATGGGGATGGATGCAGCCAGGGTTTATCCGGCTGAGGAAGAACGTTCCTGGAGCCAGCTCGGGTGGGCAGCGGGCCCAGCGGTACCTGCAGCACCAGCAGGGTCGGGGTGCCACAGGGGGCCTTGGCACGGTCCTGCCGGGCTTGGAGGAACAGCCAAAGCACACCTGGACCCACCTGAGCCAGCAGGAATGGCCAAAGCACACCTGAACCCACCTGCCCTGTCAGGAACCACCCCCTGCCAACAGCCCGGGCCAGGCAGGGCCCACGTGGCCACAGAACATCAGAGATGTCACACACAGAGAACCAAAAGATACATTAATATAAGGAAAAAACATCATCAGCATTGGATGGAAAGTTTCTTTGGAAAAAATCTGTTCTGAAATCCTTTGGCAGTGCCTGGAGGGAAAAACTTCCACCTACATGAACTCATTTCATGTCCATTGATTTTTGTTTTACCAGCTGGAATGTAACCACCCCACACGGCTCCTGACCACCTTCCAAATGATCTCGGAGGGCTGGACACCTCCCAAGAGAGGTTTGTGTTTGCTTTGTTTGTACTTTTATAAAGCAGTGCTGCTTTTCCCGGGGATTTTATTGCCCTGTAAATGAGGATGCAACACTGAAAGCTGCTTTTATTTTTGCTGGGACAGAGCTGGGTGGGAATAAAGCCAAGAGGAACGCACTCGGCCTTTCTCATTTTCCGTGGTGAAACACTTGACAGCGTCCCTTTAAAAGCTTTCCTCGCTGAAGACTTAATTTATCAGATTATTTTATTTACTAATTTCCTGTGATGGAAAAGGTCTGTAGAGGCCATTCCTTCAAATGATGGAGAAATCACAGCCCACTGGCAAAGCCTCCAGTCCAGGGCACAAGAAACTGGTGAAATCCCATCTGCCTGAAGAGCTGTGGGAGCTGCATATTTGGAGGTGCCAAACAGGAAAATCTGATTTTCAGAACCCTTTTTTCCCTTACAAGAAGTGTCAGCATAACACTCTGGCATCCAGAAAATTATCAAAGCTGGGCAAAACCTCTTCCAATTCATTTCCCCCGCATGCAACAGGTCCCTGCCCTCTCCATGTGCTTTTCCTTTTTATCCCCAGAGAGAGGAGTGGGAGTGGCAAAGCGAAAAATTTAAATTTAAACCCTAAATTTAAAACTCTTCAAATGCATAAAGCAGAACTTTCTGCTGGTGGCTGCCAACACACATCAATCACTGCTTGTCAGAGCAACCCAACAGCACAGCCACAGCCGCTCCTTGTTACTGCACTCGATCCTCGTGGGGCCTTCCAATTCCAGTTATTCCATGATCCACCACACCAAAGTCCCCTCACAGCAACTTTACCAGAAGTTTACAGAACATTTATTGGATGTAATGCCGGTTTTCAGCATTTCTATGGAAAGGGACGCAGCAAGTTTGAATTATTTTACCCACATCTGTTTAATCAGAGGCAGCTCCTGAAAGCTTCGTTAACTTGAAATGCCATTGCAGCTTTTGGCTGGTTTTTCCCACTCTCCCACACGCAGTATGCCAGGGAGAACAACATCCTCCCACACTGGGGAGGGACGCGGCACAGGACCTGCCACACGCTCGCTCCACACACAGGGATGAGCCTGGCAAAGGCTTGGGGTTGTTTGCTGGAAATAACGGAGTGGAGAGCCCAGACAATGGGCTGATCCCCCAGAGCGTGGCATCCACAGCCTTGGGGTTTTACAGAACGTCCCCAGCTTTGGGGATGCTGCTTTAAGGAACGTGGTGGATGGGCAAGAAAGAACTTCCTTCAGCTCTTTGATGGAATTGCTTGATTTCTACCCGTGAAATCACTTTCTCATTAAAACAACTTCTGTGCGTTTAAAAATAGGAGAGTGGAGAAATGTAGCTCCCTCCTAAAGGAGAGCCCCCACGGATTAGGAAAAACAGGGATGCTGCAGAGCTTCCCCACAGAGGAGGAAGCTGAAACCCTGGAAGCCTCAGCCCCTATTGCCCATCCCTGTTTTGCAGATGTCTGTAATTTCCCCCCACCAATTCTCCTTCTTGTTGTTATCATGGAATTGTTCGGGCTGGAAGGACCTTCAAGCTCATCCAGTGCCACCCCTGCCCTGGGCAGGGACACTTTCCACCATCCCAGGTGCTCCAAGCCCTGTCCAGCCTGGCCTTGGGCACGCCCACAACATTAAATCCAGATCCCAGCATCAATAAAACACGAAAGTTTTTCATTTCCAGTGCATTCCACAGGTGTTTTAGGCCGCTGGAGGTTTTCCTCCATCGTGCTCCTCCCCATTGATGCTCCCAGGGAGGCAGTTACTCCACTGAAATGTCATTTCTAACAAGTTTATTTTATATGGGAATCCTAAACGACCTTGATCAGGCGCCTGCCCGATCCCAACCTGCTGAAAAGCTCTTCTGGCACGAGCTGCAGGTTATTCATCTTTTATCCAGGTGCACACACACGGCCCTGAGTCATGCACCATGAACAGATGGGAAATATCTTATATTTATGACCTGCCTTTTTTTTTTTTTCCCCTAGAAATTAATTTTTCATGAAATCACTTTGAAAAATCTTTGAATTTACTGAATAACTTCATTCAAAGAGATAACCTGGAATGGACAGGTTTTAGCAAAACTGTGCATAATCAGTTAAGCAAATCAATTAAGCAAATTGACCGTCTGGATTTGGGACAAAACACCCAGGGCAGGTGTGGGATTTTCCCTTCTGGTTAGATCACTTTGCCTTGTCTCTGGTCCCTTCCATGGGAATTCCTACAGATATAATTACCATGAGTGTTAATTAAAAACAGGTAGAGGTATCCCAGGGAAGGTGTGACAGCAAAAAGGGGACAATCCCAGGAGCGGGACCTGTGCCTCTGCACCCTGAGAGATTTGCAAACTACAGATGATACACAAAGAACAGCTTCGTGGTGGGTGTTCTGTCAGAAGGTTTCCAGGTTTGGAGTGTCTCAGGTGTTTAATTGCAGGGAAAGCGCCCTTGATGGGAACTTCAATCGCTTGGGAAGAGCTGGAAGCAGAGCAGGAGCTCCAGAGGTTCACAAGAGAGCGCTGGGAGAAATCTCTTCTATGATATTGTCATGTGTTCAATAATTACTGCAGAATATAAAAATATATAAATAAGAGCCATTGGATGTTAACTTCAATGGCCTGGGAAGGGCTGGGAGCAGAGTCCCCAGTTGCTCACAGATTGCTGGGAGAAATCCGCCTGCATTCTATGCTCACACACATAATATTACATTTACTAATTAATACATAATAGATGAACATGTAACGAATGTATCATAACATAGATAATCTTTTCGCTTCGTTTATTACTTAATCTAGCATATAAATAAAACAACTCTTAAAAAGAATCAAATGAAATACGTGTTTCTGAAACTCTTAGGAATCGGTTCCAAGGGAATGGGTTTGGCCCAGTCCCACCCTGGCACTGGTGGGAATACAGAGTGTGCCACCATCGGGGCCGTGCCACCATCAGGGTGATTCCACCATCGGGGCCGTGCCACCATCGGGGCAGTGCCACCATCAAGGTGATTCCACCATCAAGGTGATTCCACCATCAAGGTGATTCCACCATCAGGGTGATGCCCATCGGGGCAGTGCCACCATCAAGGTGATTCCACCATCAGGGTGATGCCCATCGGGGCAGTGCCACCATCAAGGTGATTCCACCATCAAGGTGATTCCACCATCAAGGTGATTCCACCATCAGGGTGATGCCCATCGGGGCAGTGCCACCATCAAGGTGATTCCACCATCAGGGTGATGCCACCATCGGGGCAGTGCCACCATCAGGGTGATTCCACCATCAAGGTGATTCCACCATCAGGGTGATGTCCATCGGGGCAGTGCCACCATCAAGGTGATTCCACCATCAGGGTGATGCCACCATCGGGGCAGTGCCACCATCAGGGTGATTCCACCATCAAGGTGATTCCACCATCAGGGTGATGTCCATCGGGGCAGTGCCACCATCAAGGTGATTCCACCATCAGGGTGATGCCACCATCGGGGCAGTGCCACCATCAGGGTGATTCCACCATCAAGGTGATTCCACCATCAGGGTGATGTCCATCGGGGCAGTGCCACCATCAAGGTGATTCCACCATCAGGGTGATGCCACCATCGGGGCAGTGCCACCATCAGGGTGATTCCACCATCAAGGTGATTCCACCATCAGGGTGATGTCCATCGGGGCAGTGCCACCATCAAGGTGATTCCACCATCAGGGTGATGCCACCATCGGGGCAGTGCCACCATCAGGGTGATTCCACCATCAAGGTGATTCCACCATCAGGGTGATGTCCATCGGGGCAGTGCCACCATCAGGGTGATTCCACCATCAGGGTGATGCCACCATCGGGGCGGTGCCACCATCGGGGCTGGTTGGATGCAGCACCCCCATCACCCCCAGCCCCTGCTCCCACTCCCCCCGGACGAGCCGAGCCCACTCCTGCCGTTCCAAATGCCAAACGGAGCTTTCCCAAGCGCTGTAGGAACAACCACCCGCAGCAAAGGCACTGCTGAGGCCCCTTGTTCACAGAGCAAAGCCAGGGAAATGGAGAAACACCCCAACTGAAGGAGCTGCTCCCACTCGGGCCCAGCAGAGCCATTGTCAGTGCAGGGCCACGCGCGGCTCCTCGCCCTTGCCCTTCGTTAGTGCTCGTTCCGTGAGGGACGGGACAGGGGAATCGGGGATGTGCAGGCAGCCTGAAGGCTGGCATTTGGAGAGGCCGTGACCTGCTCAGCTCAGAGCACACCCATGCACGAGTGGGGTGGATAAAACAGGCACAAATGACATGGGAGCACAGGCCCAGGCACAGCTGGCAGCACATCTGGATATCCTGGGTACAGAAAATGCCCGAACTGCGCCTGTGACAAAACATCTCGGGTGTTTTAGCTCCACAGCTATAGGCAGAAGGGGGCCAGAGGAAACAATTTAGCCCTAAACATTTTCCCTGTTGGCTCTCCACCCTCGTGGGAGCTCTGTTATTTATATGCATGAATGGTTTATTCCTCTATTACCAGTTACCTCCTTTGATTAAATATATTAGTGCCTTTTAAGTTATTTCAAGGCTACAATCATTTTAAAATTAAATGATCCTTTGAGTACCCTTTGGGAGCTGAATGCTAAACTGACAGTTCCATAATGCAAAAAAATGGTGGTTGTGCTCATTTTATTTAATTAAACCGTACTCTTGATCACGCAAACCTAATGGGAAAATATTAACCCTGTTTTTTACATGTAGAAAAGGAGTAAAATAAAAATCTGGAGACTGTTGTCATGATCAAATCCAGCTGGATTCAGCTGAGGGCTGAAACTGTCGTGTCAAGCAGCTGTAATTTCATTCAGCTTCTCCAAAGGACCCCAAAAGAACATTTCTGAGTTTTACCTCTCTGCTGATCGATTATGTCCGAGTAGGAAACATTTTAAAAACTTTTCTCCCTTCGAGCTTTGCAAAAGATCTGAATTTAAATGGCACTTTCAAGGCTCTTTGGAGCCCAAGTACAACAGCAGCCTGGCTTTTGAAGAGCACACAAAAATACTTCTGGCCGGAAAGAAAGGAACCAAGTGACAAAAAGAGGAAGATAAAAGCAATTCCAAGTCCCAAATCTACAGAATCCCCTCAGTCTTGGCCTATTCTTTAGAACTAAACCTCATTTTGCAAATCAAAGGACCAGCTGCTAAACTTGCCTTAAAAAAGGAGGTGGGTCCTGAATGCAGGGCTGAGAGAGTCCAGGGGACACCGGCGCTGCCATCAATCAGTGCCCCAGGTCCTCCTGCTCCCACCAGGAGTCTCCCCATCCCTGCACCCCCAAACCCGGGGCTCCAATGCCCAGGGATGCTCTCCCATCACCGGAGCAGTGCCTGGAAAAGAACCTTTCCGTGAGGCACCGTGGGCTTCACCCTTGGGAGGTGGCTGAGCTCTGCAGGCCACGAGACGCAGTCAGGGCTGCACAAACGTAGCAAAAAAAAGTCATTGTCTAGAGACAGCAGGGTGTATCCTCACATATGGAATGAGGTGTCATGGGAAAGGGACAAAATAACAGGGGGGGTGAAATTTCTCTTTGGACAAAACTTTTAAAAATCCAAAATTTCACTCAGAAGCCTTCAAAGTCGATGAAAACCAATCCTCAAAACATTTCCAGCTTTCACTAGCGCTTAACGACGTGTCTCCCTCTGTGAAAAGACACTTCAGCTTGGATTTGCTGTTCTGCCTGGATGTTTTATTTCTCTTCGTGATCTAAGGGATCATTGCTTTGTAAGATTTATCCTGGGCAATTAATGTATCAAGCACAGAATCACACGAGGGATTTCCCCAAAGAGATTCCGGCAGCTCGGGGTTGCACTGGGAGCTGCTGCCCGTTGGTCTCAACCTTCTGGAAGTTATTAAACAGCACAAGGATGTCACAGAATTAAAGTCAGTCAGTCCAAATGAACGTGGCACTTTATGCACCCCAAGCCAACGTATGCTACACCTGATAAAAATCTCAGCTTTCCAGCCCCGAACAACAGGTGTTGGGTGATAAAAGTCAAGACAAAAGTGCTAAAGCCTCTCACATACTTTCCCCGATTTCTACAGCAACAGAGCTGTGACAGAGGGCTCCTGACTGCTCAATTTGATGGCCAGGCAGACTTACAAAAGCTGAGTTTCCTAGGGGAAGGCATAATGAAATCAATGCGCTCATGAATATGGATGGCGGGCCGGGGCCATCTGTTCGCCACCAACATCTTTTCTTAAAACAAGTTTCAAATATTGCGCCACAGACGTCGTATCTTTATTTCCATGGATAAAATTAGGCCCTGGATTTTCACCATCTCCGGTCATTAAGTGCTATTGTTATGGAAATGTGTTTTCTTTTCTTTCCTCCGCTGATAATCAAAAGATTGAGTGATAAAACAGTTTGACAAAGTTCAGGTGGAGATTGCATCGCGTCTGTGGAGGAGCTTCACAATATTGACAGTCAGGGCACGCCGTGTGTAATGTAAATATAACTTCTCTGTCCTCCCCCCGAGGAACAAGAGCCTGGCGTGCCCTGCCCTCATTTGTATCCTACATCCATGTGATTCCCTTTCGTTTTCACAGGAAACATCATAAGGCATTTTTATTCTGTATTCATGAGGCTGGTGCTGATTTGCGTGTGGGGAGCGGGGCACGGGCGGAGGAGCTGCTGCTCCCGGGCTCTGGGTGGAGATGGGCGAGATCCAGGAGTTCCTGGGGTTTGCCAGCAATGCCAGGTGGATCCTGGGCTGCGTTTGCCTGCATTCCCAGGTCCTGCTACCTCTCCCGGTGCTGAGCCTGAATCAAGCAGGGCTGATCCAGCCCCAGCTGGGAATCGCAGAGCTCCGGAGTGGCAGAAGCCACGATGTGGGAGGAGAAAACCCAAACCAGTGTGGGAACAGACACCCCAAACCCCGGAGGAGAGCTGCCTGAGAGGGGATCTCGTCAGCACGCCAATATCGTAAGGACAGGGGCCAAGAGGAGGGGCCAGGCTTTCCGTGGTGCCCAGCGACACAACTGGCGATGGGCACAGTCTGAAACGTGGTAAGTTCCAGCTGAATACGTGGGGAAAACGCTTTACTTTGTGACTGACAGAGCCCTGGAGCAGGCGCCCAGATTGTGGAATGTCCTTCCCTGGAGAGATTCCAACCCACCTAGGGTGATCCCGTGTGCCCTGCCCTGGCTGAACCTGCTGGACTTGGCGCTTGGATCGGTGATGTCCTAAGGCCCCTTCCAGCCCCAGCCAGCCTGGGATCCTGGGAGTCACAAACCGTGGGAGCAGGAGCAGAGCTGAGGTCTCTCCCAGCAATGATCTCTCTAAAGCGGGTTGCTATCAATTACTGCGTTCAGTGTTAATTAATAATCAGCTCTTGGTTACTCAGAACAACCATCTGAGACAGCCCAGATGAACAAAATCCCAACTGCTCCAAAGAAACGAGGCTAAGAACACACTCACGGGGAAGGGAATTGGCTCAGAGTTCTCTTCCTGGGGTCCCTCCAGCCTGGCCAACACCAGCACCTGCTCCAGCCCCACGGGCTCCTGCAGTGCCACATTTGATGGCACAATTGGTTCCAAAGCACTGCAGATACAGGAGGTGCCTTGTGGGAAACTCCGAAAAAAAAAAGAAAAAACAGAAAAAAAAAAAAATTGTAAAAAAATTACAATAAAATTTTAAAAAAAAATTAGGATTTGAACGTTTCCATCTCATAAACCAAAATATTCCTCTCCACTTCAGCCTATTTATAGTATTTATCTGGCTGTTTTTTAAAAAAGGCATTTCAAAAGAAACTTAAACCAAAAGATATAGGGGTAAAAGCATTAAAATCGAATATTATCCAGCTAGTCAGGATTTTCTAAATAAACCTCAGAGGATCAATATTTGCCCAAACCTTTCAATTCCATTGAAGTGAGGTTTTGGTCCCAAAACTGCCCCAAGTGCCTGCTGGGATCATCCAGGGACACAGCCCAGCCACGCTCCCACCTGGGCCCATGGCTGGGGCTCATTTCCCAAATTAATTCCTGCAGCTGATCCTAAGCACGGGCAACCTGGGCAGGTTATGCCATAACAGCTCTTCCATTCGCATCCAAATTTCAGGCATTATGCTCAACCTGCTCATCCACTTCCACTCAAAGGTGCAGCTTGCTCAATTTGCATAATAACTATCTCCAGCTAATTATCCCCATTTGTTCATGGAAGCAGCCACTTTCTGTAGGGCTTAAAATTACCATAAACTGTGCATAAGATCAAGAAAACAGCGATTTATCTTATTAACAGTGAAGGTGTTTGTGTGGTAATTAGCAGGGGATTACTTCGGAAATGCATTCAAGCGTTCTAAGGACCAGCTCACCTGGCACCAGCCCTGAGCACCTTCAGGATCCGCAGCTCAGGGCTCATGTGCAGGAGAATCAGCAGCTCCGAGAGCAATGGGTGAGGCCAAGGAAGCACCCAGGGAGTCACAGTCCCGGGAATTCCTGCTTGGAAAACAGCCACACGCTGTGTGGATGCTGCAGAGGTGCAGAAACCTCTGAGGAAGTTATTTAAACAGGATAATAGAAGAAAAAAAAACGAGATAAAGGTGCTCGCAGCAGTGTGCAAGCGAGCTCAGCAAGCTCCTGTGAAGAGAAAATGGGCGGTAAAATCGGTTTTCTGCATTTTAGGTGGCATTTCGGACATATTTTTAATAAAGGTGCAGAACTGAGTTCCTGTGTCCTAGAGAGCTCCAGTGCCTCGCTGACATCCTCACCACTCTGCTCAGCGAGCAGCTGCTCCAGCCTCCCCCTTGCAGCAGCTGACAGAGCACTTCCCATAATATTCATGGCTGCTCCATGTTTTCCAGCAGCAGGTGGTACAATTTCTGGATCTGCAAACGATCAGCATTCAAATCCAGATTTTTCTCCTTAATAGCTACTACACAGCTACAAAGTGTTATCTTCCCTACACATATTTTTAATACCCCCCAGTAAAAGCTGAAGTAAGGACTTGTATTTAAGGAAAAGATGTTCCCATGAAACTTTAAGCGAGAATTTCACACTGGGAAAAGATTAGAATAATACAGACTCTCAAGTACGGAGCCATTCGCTCTCCATTTCTGCTGTGCCCCAGAAATAGCCTCCTTAATTTTCACTCTGGGGTTCCCGCAGGCACCCATGGGGATGCTAGGAATTGGACAAACTCCTCACACAGCGTGGAAACTCCCAGCCACAGGAACTCAAAGGATACACAGGACAAAAGAAGAGCAGATTGCACTGAACAGTTTTCCTTTTAAAGACCCCCAAACCCTTTACAAAGAACTGGAATGGGAAACGCAAACCAAAATAATTATTTGCTGCTTTTCCATCAAAGCCAACATTAACATTTAACGGCAATGGGCAGTTTTCAAGCCAGCACTCACGTGCTGCACTGAATTTCCACAGAAATCAGCTCCTCTATCCATCTCCTCAAAAACCCACGGAATTTGAAGGCAACTCCTTCCCTAGTAAAGC
The DNA here is from genome assembly GCA_013397935.1 of Dasyornis broadbenti. Lineage (NCBI taxonomy): Eukaryota > Metazoa > Chordata > Aves > Passeriformes > Dasyornithidae > Dasyornis > Dasyornis broadbenti. The sequence goes on from VZRN01005355.1 coordinate 1,064,125, forward strand.
CATGAGATGCAGAATGTGCTTCCCATAAACTGCACGACCATAAATCTTTATTTCACGGTGGCGTGATGGATTTCACAAGACAACGGATTTAATTCCTCTTTGCCAAAGAGTTCCCTAATTTCTTAGGAAACCCTCTCTGGGTTTAAGGCATGTCTTAAGGAATTAATTTTCCATAGTGATCCTGAAAAGAGCTGGAGGGTAATTGCCAGGGAATTAATGGAGTCATTGTGCATAATTTTTGTTCTTCATTTTCCTAGGAACAATTGGAAATTTCCAGAGAGATAACAAAGAACAGAAGATCCAAGGCATCAGGTGAGGCTCTCACCCCCCACCAACCCCGTGCAGCTGAAAATCCAATGGCAGAACCTGGATCAGCTGCTCCCCAGAACTGTTCTCCACGTCAACAAAGGAGCAAGTCAGAAAGAAACAGGAACACAGTGGCCAGATGTGTTCCTGATTTTCAGCAATCTGCTGGAATTACCGGCCTGGCTGTGTGTGTGGGCACAACCCCGAGGCTTCATTCCTTCCCTATCTGTGGCAGGGATTCCCCGTGTGCCCAGTTCTCACCTTGTCCCCAGCCCAGAGCCCCCAGTGCCACATCCAGGCCTTCCTTGGGCACCTCCAGGGATGGGGATTCCAAACCTCCCCGGGCAGCCCCTGCCGATGAGGAAATTCCCGCTGTCCAGCCTGACTCTCCCCTGGCACAGCCTGGGGCCATTTTCTCTTGTCCTGTCCCTCGTTCCCCGGGAGATCTGATGATCTTTGAGGTCCCTTCCAGTGGGAACCGTTCTGTGGCTCTGTGCGCCTCCCACCTGCCTCTCCTCTTGTCCCCAGCTTCCCGGAAATGGGATCCACTCATTTCGTGCCAGGCACAGACACTGCCCCCATCAGCAGCCATGATTTCCTGCTGAGGGCTCCCAAAACCACACACCTGACGTCAACACAGCCCTGCAGGGGCTCTGTTACCTCCACTACAGACCTGCCCAAACACCCTCACACCAGAGCCGAGTGCAGCACCAGATCCTTGGTTTTCATTGGAAAAAAAAAAAAAAAGGCTTTTAAAAATGCAAACCAGGTCTCCATGCCATCCTCCCTGTGTCACAGGGAGAGGGGCTCACCCCAGGTTTGGGGGTGGCAGATCAGGTGAAGCAGATCAGAAAATCCAGAACTATTTTCCACAAACGGCCGAGCACTTCCTGCAAAGAATGTTGTAGGCACGAGGTTGATTTTGATCCTAAAGACTAAAGAAACATCAAAGGAAAATACCTGTGGGCATCCAGCCGTGCTGCTAGAACAAGCGCAGGCTCATGAATACCAGCTGATAAATATTCTGTATAAATATGGAACCTCTGCACGCAGGCTGCCCTGAGAGCTCACCTGAGCCCTGCCCTGCAGCCCTGGGCTTCAGCTGAGCCAAAGCCGCACCTGAACTGCAGCACCCAGGCTCAGGTCCCGTCCCAGGGCCTCTCCCTGTGCCCACCTGGGATTTTGCTGCTGAGCTCAGGCTGGGCTGGGCTGCAGACGGGATTTTAGGTGGTGACCGTTTGTAAAGGCAGCACGGAGGGTGCGGGACTGCGAGCAAAGCCAAGCGACAGCAGAAATGATCGCGAACCCAGGCTGAAACCGAAAGGGCAATCATCACAAATGGCAAATTCCTTAATTTCTCAGCAAAAAGCAAAGCTGAAAGCACAAGGCTTTGCACAGCTTCCCAGTAAGGTTTCCCACGGCAGACAAAATTCATTTTGATTTATCTTCTGCACTGTTGTTTTTAGATCCAGCTGAAGAGCAGAGGGGGGTGTATGATTTCATTTAAAACTCTGCTGTTCCAGGCTAGCACTCAGCAGCTCTGAAAAGCTCTTTGCAGTTGCCTTTACAGACCAGCATTATTTCTAATCTCACCCCGAGAAAACACTTGTAAATCTGCTAAATGACTCAAATTTGCAGTTTTCTCCCTCTCAGTTTGCTGGATCGCTGTCTCAGTTTCTCTGCCCAGTCAGATTTTCAAAGCAAGTTTATAAAACGAGCATCTGTTGATAATCTAATAAGACTATAAAGGAAATATTTCTGTTTTCCACACAATGCTGGGAAAACCTTGAAACTTGTAAACAAGCAGGGGATGTGACAGCAGCAATTGGTCTCTGTTAACAGCGAAATACAAAGGAAGGAGAGCAGGAGTAGAAAAAGTGTATCTGGGCATATTTAATATCGTTTTTTGCAGCCAGGCGCTTTCACGAGCTGCAGAAGTTTGAGTCAGTGTTGTAATTAAAATGTTCTGTAACGGTGGTAATTACCCCATCAGGTAAGGCACAATGCACGGCAGCACACCCCTACAATGGAATGATTATTGCCAAGCTGCATTTCAATTTTTGTGCATTTTAAGCACCTTCCTTGTGCCTGGGAACAGGGATTTTTAACAGGGTCCAACGCGTGACAGCACACCCCAGCCCTGTGGGATTTTTGTTATTTTTGCTCTTCCTCCTTGATAACCTGCAGCCTTTTGAAGAGAACTAATCCTAATAAGTGAAGTGATGAGATTTAATCCGATTAAACCCCACCTGGGCACCTCGATGGTGCAGAGAGAGGCAGGAGTGAGGTGAGGGTTCTCCCAGCCCTCCCCAGCCCAGAGCATCTCTGCCTTCAGGAACACACACACTCTGGAAACTTCTGGAAACCAAGCCAGAGCATCCCAAATGTCACAGGAATGACAAAGCCCCTTCCCTTTGCAAGGGCTTTGGAGGCCCATTGACCTTTGGGGTGCTAAAATTTCCTTTCTGGGGGGAGGAGTGCGGCGTCCAGGCCTGTATTAAACCAAAGCGACATAAAGCACCCGATTATTCCTGCAATTCAGAGAACTCTGGGGTTTGGAGCCTTTGCAAGGCGTTTTGAGTGCTGCAGGAAGATGAATTATCTCCCATTCCTTGTCTCCAGCCCTGATGTCATGTCTGGAGGAACACTAAGCCCTGTCAATTATTTCCGTCTTCCCAGCTTCCATCAGTCCTTCGCAAGCTCGTCCAGCAAGAAAATAACCCCTTTCACTTTGGAAAGGGGCAATAAAGATGATGGATGCTTTTTGGAGTTTATTTTTGCTGTGTCCATAAACATTCCCCTAATAGCTCATCACAGCTGACGAGGAGCTTGACGAAGCCAACTGCTGTTGACTGAAAATATCTGACAATTTTTTTTTTTTCTTTCCCCCAAGCTCACTGTACAGAAGGAATTATTTATATTTGAATAGCACTCTCCTGTGATCAGGAAATACGGATATTTTTCAGAGTTAACGCTGGGCCTTGCCACGTAGGCACTGTTAATGAGCTTTTATTAAGAAATCCTATTTTAGTCCCTTTCACTCCAGTCCCTCCCTCCAGGGGGGCCATGAGAGGCCCGAGATGTTTATCTGGAAAACTTTATTTTCCCCACACACCCAGATAATTAAATCACTGAACCAAATTCCAGGCAACAGCTGAGGAATCACCCCCTTGACTTTCTTTTTTTACCCCCAGGATGCTCCCAAAGGCAAAACAGAATCCCAGAGTGGTTTGGGTGGGAAGGGATCTTAAAGCCCATCGAGCTCCAAGTCCTGGACACCTTCCAGCGTCCCAAGGTGTCAGCCCTGAATTGCTAAAGATCACTGGAATGATGCCAAATGGTTTTAACAGTACAATAATAATGAAAAAATTAATTATCCAAAAGCAGAAAAGACCCCTAAAGAAAATCAGACCAAAGAAAATGAGACAGACACAGATTTTGATGTTTGAGAGACACTTTGGAGGGAGAAATAGGTGCAGCATTTAAAAAAAAAAAACAACATTTGTAGTGATATCTGGATTTCTGGGAGCGAAGAAAAAGCGAAAAACATCTTTGAGCAACCTCCACCACAACCTGCACATTCAGAGGGAACAGACAAGTGCAGGGCCTGGTAAGAATGGCATCTCCCAGCTGTGCCCTCTGGAATATGGAAGAGGACACGGTCAGGGAGCCAGTGCCCTTCCTGCCCAGCCCCCTCGGTGCTCCCTGCCCTTGACGCGGGACAAAATGTGCATTTTTTGGCCAAAAGTAAGGAAATTGCATTTAATAGCCAGCACTCTCCATTCCATCTGCCTTTAACTCTTCCCTGCCTTGCTTTGGAAGCGGGCTGAGGTAAGGAATGTGCAAGGCAAGCACACTGCAGTCACTTAGCAACCTGAAACGGGGCTTGGAACAAAGATCTTTATTTCTGGAAGCGTTTACCAGCGGAGCCTGAGCAGGGCTGAGCCGCTGGGGATGGCACAACCCCAGCCCCTCTTGCTGCTGCCCCTCCCCAGAGCTGTCCCCGTCTCTGCAGCTCTCCACCTCACCCAGACCTCCAAAACTTCATGGCAAAGAGAAGAAAATCAATAGAAGGAGGACACACGGCATTATTTTGTGACTGTTTCAGCCAATTGGCTCCAGCGTGCCCGAAGGCAGGAGGTGCTAAAGCAGAGCACAGCTCGCTTGGAGCCCTTACAGACAGATCCCACCGGCTGCTCGGCCTCTGCAGGATATTTTGGGATCTCTCCTCTCTCTGCTCCCACGGCAGTGCCCAAGGACAGGGCAGCAGAGCCCCCCGAGCATTTGGAGTGGAGGAGCTCAAGCCCAGCTGGTGCAGGCACCTCCTGTTCCATCCTCAGCCGCATCCCAGCCCGGGATGAAAGCTGGGAATGCTCAGCGCTACAATCACTGGGAGGTGTGAGTGCCCTGGGGGATGGGGCAGGAGCTCCAGGTCCGTGTTCCTCACCAGCTGGGACAGCCCGGAGCCTCTGCTGATGGCACTGGATCTGCCTCTTGCCTGAGCCAGGACATGCTTAATTACGGCCAGCTTTAATTACTGCCCCAGCCTCCCAAAGGGCGTCCAAGCTCTCTCACATTTCACATCTCAGCCCTACTCCTTCTCTGCAGCAGCTCCCAGACACCTCTGGGCTGGAGCAGAACTGAGAATTCAGGAAAAGAGAATGAACCTGGAAATCAGGGGGTGCTGCCTGCTCACCACCATGGATGAAAACTGCTTTAAAAACTGCAGCTTAAAACCAGGCATCCACCAGAAGTCTGTCATTTATCGTGCTAGAAACAAATGCTGCTGCTCGCCCCTCTCCGCTTGAGTCCTCCCCATATTCACGAGGCGAACTAATTTAGGTATATTGCTGGTAAACCAAAATCCCTTGGTAAAAAATTAACGTAGGCAGGAGAGTATAAAATACAGAGAGGAAAATGGAAAAGGGAACTACAGGATCCACAGCCCTTATAATGCCTAAAGAGCCAGATTTGCCTTCTGAATATTCCTCTTCAAGGAAACACTCAGGATGACTTTTACCTCTTAAATCCCATTAACCAAAGTGAACAATTCAAAAAGCAATGAGAGAATGTAAAACAAACGCTACAATGTGGCAGAGCAAATCCTGGGAGCACTACCTCTAATCAAAGCCTAATATTCTAATTCAATCTATTATTATTACTATTACTATTGCTAAGTTTCTCCTACTGTCTTGGCAAAACCCATTTTTGCTTATGCATCTTTAACGATTTCTGTTAAGGACACTCAAAGAAATGCCACATGTGATCAATGATTTATAAAAATTAAGCCTGAGTTTGTATTTAAAATCATGTCACTGGGAAGCATCACTTCACTGCATTTTGCCAAGTCACCACAAAGATGAATTTTAAAGTGAAGTTTTCCCGCACAAATATCCAGATGCGCTTCACGGGGAAAGAAAAAGTTTATTTTTGGCCTCATTTTATAACGGAACAGAGTCAGATATGAGCTACCCAAAACACAGAGCTCTGACAGCAATTTACAGGCTTTATATGCAAGTCGAGTTAATCCTCTAAGCAGACTTCCAATTCCTGCAGGAGATGGGAATTGGGTGGCATTTGAGTTCACGTGAGAAATCGGGAACTGTCTGGGCTCACTCTGAACGAAGGCAGGGAGTTTTAGGGTGAGACAGCAGAAGGGCATCAGCCCTTTCACTGCTAAATCCACTGAGACACCAGCTCCAGCAGCTTCGGTGGTGCCCAAATCCTGCCAGCGCTGTCCTGGGAATGAGAGGGATTTCATCGGGCAGGGTGGTCAGAGCTGCCTGGTTTCACCTCCGCAGGGCCAGTTCCATGGCCATCCGTGACCTCCTGAACCACGAACCCTACGGAGAACGCCCCTTCTTGGACAGCTTCCACCTCGGGCCTGGCAAGGTTTCGGCTTTGCCTGCAGCGGGACTGGAAACCGCCCCTGTTAAACCCGGGATTCAGACAGTTCCAACTGAAAAGCCAAATAGGGAAAAGGTTCAGAGCGAAGTGCTCGGAACAGAAGCTGGAAAGAGGCACCAGAGCAGGACAATGCAACCACAAACTGAGCCTGGAGCACAACTCAAACGAGTACAGTTACTGTTAGAAACATTCACAAATCGTGCCCAAAAATGCCGTTTTATTCCTGCAGTCGTAGAATTTATCAGTGGGGTTTTCCACCTCCGATGGGCAGAGGACTGTGGCACCCTTGGAGGTGCAGGGTCTGCCGCGCGCTCAGGTGATGGAGTGCAAGGAGAGCTTTCCTTGGAATCAGCATTAATCACACAACGGAGCCAGGTTTAAATGCACAGCAGGAAGCACTTTCCCTTACAACAACATTAGTCAGGCCATGTGCAAGTTGTCTGCGGCGGAATTCTCCTTAAATAAGATCCAAGGCTTCTGTGAATCGATAGGAGCCCTCCCATTGACTTTGGTGGGTGTCACACGAGGCTCGCGCTGCTGCCACAGCGAAACTGAGGGAGATGGACTCTCCTCGAGCCAATTTATTCTGCTTGAATTCATCTGCCACACCGTAACTACGAAGATCTGCAAAGAACTCTACTCCTTCCTGTCCTCTTTAAACCCTGGACACATTTTCCTCGGTTAAAATGTGGAAAGCGCTTGACAAGCTCAGCCAAATCCCACACTGGCAACACCCTACAGCTTCACCCATGGTCTCCTGGCACCACTGCTCAAAAGCTCCCTAAACATAATGTCTGAAAGAAATCACAGGTCAAAAATTAGACAGCTTACAATTTATCCTTACCTCCTGTTCACTTTTGCCCTTCAAAAGAACTCAGCCCTGGGGAACTGACAAATAAAGATAAATTACCCCTCTGCAGCGTTCTCTCTAACTAAGCCATTGTAGAGATTAAATGAACCTTAGAAGCCAAATTCAGCTTTGATAGCTGAAATCGGGGGAGAACGTTTTGCCTTTTTACAAATACAAAGCCCACAGCTTCCTGGGAGGAAGAGCTGAATTCAAGAAATTTCCTGGGTTAGCATTTTGGGGCAGTTCCACGTTCATCCCAGTGGGCTCAGTCACGTGTGGTAGGTGCCGGGACAATTTATGGATGCATCTCTAGGTGTCATCATGTGGAATAACATCTGGAAGCGTCCACAGCCGGGCTGGACAGGGCTTGGAGCAACCTGGTCTGGTGGAAGGTGTCCCTGCCCAGGGCAGGGGGTGAAATGAGATGGGATTTGGGTTCCCTTCCAACCCAAACCGTTCTGGGATTCTCTGATCCAGAAAAGCCCATCAGGGCCTCCCCCTCTCCAAGGCAAACCCTCTCCCAGGGACGGGACCTGTCACAGCTTTGAGGACACCAGCACAGCATGGCGTTGACTCCTCTTCCTCACTGCTTAAAAAGAAACCCTCAAGAACAACCGAAAACACAAAAAAAAAAAAAAAAAAAAAAAAAAAAAAAAAGGTTGAGAGAACAGTTTTAAAAATGTTTGAGGTAGTTCAGCAGGAAAACTGAGAGAAGGCTTGATTATATGGGCTTGATTATGTTTAGGAAAAAAACCAGCACTGGAGGTTTCTCCAGTCTCACACTGGGAGTTGCAAGGGGAATGAATGGCTGGATGCTGGAAAATCCAAATGAGAGCATCCAAGGGAACTCAATCAGCACAGCCAACACCGAGCTGAGGAGCCAGCAGCGGCTCCACCGTGGCTGGCTGGTTTGGAATTAAGCCTGGATCTGGAACCAAGTCTCTAATTTTGAACCTGTCATTTCTCTACGAGAAATGCCCAGGTATTTAAAATGAAAGCAAGAGGAGAAAGTTTGCAATTGCATACATCTAATACATGTATTATATACCTATGTAATATTGCACATATACAACAGCCAATATTACATATACACACACACATTACACACAATGCAATATGCAGGAAAGAGAATAAAAAGTTTGCACGAATTGTGTGAGGTTCAGTAAAACAAAGAGGGTTCTTCTATTCCAGAAAACCAGAATTTTCTCCAAGCTGTGAGAAAAATGCTGCACTTGCAGTGTGAGGTTTGATAAAAGACAAGTCTCATTATCCTCCTTTTTAGCCTGAATTCTGTTGTGCTCAAGAGATCAAGGTGCATAGAGAAAAATATATAAGAAAAGAGGATATTAACCCACACACTCTTTTGCCCCTTCCAATAACTCTAAGAACTCATTAGGTAAGCTCTGCTGCACTGGTAATTAGGTCCAGAGTTGGTGTCACTGTTGTAATGGGTTATTGATCACTGAAGTTCTCAAAGAACTTCATGGTTCTGGGAGTTTGGGAAAAAAAAAAAAAAACCCAAACCCCATGAAATGAGTGCTAGCCTTGCTAAATTTGATTTTCATTACATATTACAAGTCTTGTTACACTTCCCAACCTGAAGCTTTCATTTCTCCCCAGCAACAGTTTTATTTTAAGCCTTCCTTCCCCAGACATCTCTGTTGGCCATTTGGGCTGGGGGTGATATTTTTCACCTGTCCCAGGATTATTGGGAAAGGCTATTTTTTTATTTTCTCGGGGTTTTTTAAATGACAGCACGTGCCTGGGGATGCAAAAATAGGCTGTGGGGTGCTGTCAGCTGCCAGAGCCATGGGGTGGTCAGCACTCTGAGGCCACCCTGTTTCTGCCATGGAAGTAGATCTGATCTGTAACCATGTCCGTGAATATCTGTGTGCGGAGATGGATGTTTACATGTGTCCCCAAAAGCCACATCCACGTGACTTTTAAATCCCTCCAGTGGTGGGGATTCCATCCCTGCCTTGGGCAGCCTGTTCTGATGCCTGACAACCCTTTCAGGAAAGAAATCTTCCCCAATATCCACCCTGAGCCTCCCCTGGCCCAGCCTGAGGCCGTTCCCTCTCCTCCTGTTCCTGTTCCCTGGGATCAGAGCCCAAATCCCCCCTGGCTGTCCCCTCCTGTTGTGCAGAGCCACAAGGTTCCCCCTGAGCCTCCTTTGCTCCAGGCTGAGCCCTTTCCCAGCTCCCTGAGCCACTCCTGGGGCTCCAGCCCTTCCCCAGCTCCATTCCCTCCTCTGGACACACTCCAGGATCTCAGTGTCCTTTCCGTGAGGGGCCCAAACTGATCCCAGGATTCCAGGTGTGGCCTCCCCGTGCCCAGCACAGGGGGAATCTCGCGATTTCCCACCAACCCAAACCTCGCCATTGCTCTTGAAAGCAAATGCCAATCACAGGGAGCTCCTGCACCAGGAATGGGCTGTGGCCCCTCCACAGTGCACAGGCTTCATTGCAGATTGCCCTGGTGCCAAGTGATCACCGCATTTAATTAACATATTAGAAACTGCCAGTTAATTGTTCTGTGCATTTTTCAAGCCACAGCTCAGTCACTGTTGAAACCCTGTGAGGGCTGGATCCAGACGTGGAAGAGGGGAAGCTGACGCCACAGTGCCCTTCAGGCCTGGAAGAAGATGCTGCAGGATGCAGAAATCAATTAACTGCTGAAGGAAGACTGGAATAATCACAATTACAGGGAACAGAATCCCCGACAAAATTTCAAAGCTGCTCCAGATGTGACGCCTCCCATCTGGGCTGGCGAGGAGAGCAACAGGAGCTGCCTGGGAGAGGTTCCTCCTTGAGGGAAGGGGTTTGATTTCCCACGCAACAATTCCAAAGTGCTTTATTCTGACTGCACTCAAACCCTGATGCCAAGGCTGCTGCCAGTGCAGTAAGGATGGAAGGGCAGAGGGAGCTTGGTACCAGGAGCTGCCCGGCTGGGAAGCGCCAGCCTGGGCCAGGGGTAACTGTGCATTAAGCAAATTGGAATTTGTTATTCTGTTCTTTTTTGTCAGCTTAATGGAAAAGCCAAAGGGCTCTTTGCTCCTTAACACTGCCACGGCCACTGCTGTAGTTTAAAACGCTATGGAATTGTATCAGGAAGCACATTTTAATCTCCCAGTTTGAACTGGGCCCAAGCTGGCGGGGTGCAGGCAGGTAACGGTGTCCCAGCCATCCCAGGGGCTCATTCCCTTCTGCCAGACCTGCTGCAGCAGCAACCAGCAGGGCACCACCGGGTTCTTGCTGAAATCCTGCAGAAAGCCAAGCTGGAAGAAGATTGAAGCCACATCAGGGTTTCCCGTTGACTTGCATGACAGGGAAAAGCAGCTCCGTGTGTCCACAGGGACAGGCAGCTCCTGGCCACAGCCACCCCTGCCCCGTGCTGAGGGAGGCTTGGGGTGATCCCTCATCCCGAGGGTCACCCCGGCAGATCTGCATGGCCACAAAACCAGAATATTCCTGTTAAAGCACAAGGTGGTAACGGCCAGAAAGATCAGGCTGTGCTTTCCGAGCCAGGCCAGAAATAAATCCTTGTCCGAGTTTGTTCCCTCCATTTTAAACTAAAGGAGGAGAGTGTAAGTTGGATATTGGGAAGGAATTGTTCCCTGGGAGGGTGGCGAGGCCCTGGCCCAGGGTGCCCAGAGCAGCTGGGGCTGCCCCTGGATCCCTGGCAGTGCCCAAGGCCAGGCTGGACAGGGCTGGGAGCAGCCTGGGACAGGGGAAGGTGTCCCTGCCATGGCAGTGGATGATCTTTAAGGTCCCTTCCAACCCAAACCATTCCATGGCTCCGCAAATATTTTATTCCAAACAAAAGATTTTGTGCATTTCCTGCAATGCTAAAAGATCCTGAAGTTGTGGATCTTCTCTAGAAACATCGAATTGCAAGAAGTCAGAACTCCCTTCTCTGAAGTTATCTAGGTAAGGATTTAAGAAGTGAGATTTAAAACTCTCATTTACATTTGTTAATTCAGGGTTGTTCAAACTATTATGAAAATTTCAAAGAGGAATAAGAATTGAATAGCTTAAGAGCGTCCTCTGAAATCAGAGATATTACTTGCCTGCAGAATTTTCTTCCCCTAATCAGCCCACATAGAAGAGTTGTCATTTCTATCTAGTTCACTAGCAGATATGCTTTCGTTATTAAATATTAAATCAGAGCGAACAGAGATTCAATTCAGAAAAATACAGTTCAATCTGCCAAATTGCTACTTCCATGAATTATGTTGTGAACACATTTTGATAAAAAGGGGGTTATTTAAAGATGCAGCCAAGTCTGGTGATAAATGAGACCCTGCTTCAGTTCACGTCTGCAAGTTTTAACTCAATAAACATAAACCTACATGGTGCATTTTCCTTTTCTTTTTTAGCTCTTTTTGGGTTTTGTTTTTGCCTTCTAGATGGATGTTTGCAATAAGAAACAGTGTTTATTGTGCTTAGAAATTTTAATATAAAAACCACAGAGGAAGCAGCTATCTGGATGAACAGAGCAACACAGAAAAAAAGAGATTATTGTAAATCTGTTACTAACTAGGACTGAGCAAATAACTCATTGTGAATAATTCACTGAAGAAACAGAGCCTCTTTCTGTGCTCACAATCTAATTACAAACAATTCACAAACAAGCTGTGATTTCCTTGTTTTCCTGTCAGTTATTTGACTTAGTTCAATAATTTCATTCTTGTAAAAGCAACAGCTCCTGCCAGGGACTGGGAGAGTCCTCCAAGGAAACCAGCATTTCATGGTTTAATTTGAGCAGAAAATCTCAGTGTCACTGCTCCACTCTCACCTCTCCTGCTGAGACAGAGCAGCTGGGGCTGTTCCTGGATCCCTGGCAGTGCCCAAGGCCAGGCTGGACAGGGCTTGGAGCAGCCTGGGACAGTGGGAGGTGTCCCTGCCGTGGCAGGGGTGGCACTGGATGGGCTCGGAGGTCCCTTCAACCCAGACCATTCTGGGATTCTGTGACTCCAAGCTCCCAGCCCAACACAAACCACCCAGTCCTCATGCACAGGGCAACCTCCTGGGCAAAAATACAGAATCTGGGGGAGGCAGAGCCCAACAACCCCACGGGATTGGTGCTGACAGGGCTGGACACCCCACGGGGCACTCGCAGGGACTGGCTGGAGAGAAGCTGCACCTGCTTTTCTGCAGGATTTTACAATTCTCTCCACAAAACTAATAGCCCTCACCCCAATAAATGGGCATTTAACTTTTGGTTTTACGGGGGCTTTTTATGTGCATTATCGCAATCCAATTTAATTCACTCCCTGCTAGTTGAACTGGCGCTCATTTCGGGCTGAAGCGATAACACATAATAGCCCCTTTCAACAGAATTGCTGGATAAAAGTCCAGATCAGCCCCTGTTAGAGCAGCTTTCCCTCTGGATGGTGCTCCACGGCCACAGGGGAACAGCCCCACTCAGCCCTCGGCAACGTCGTTAAACTTGAAATTGGTAGGTTCATTTCCCGAGTTCATCACCAGAACGAAAATGTCCATTTCTCGTGATAATGTTTAACTGCCATCACCACCCTGTGACTTCCAGCTACTCTGAACGTGAAAACTGAAGTTGCAAATGTCTTCTCTTAATTGGCCAATGCACTGAGCATTTAATTTGGATGCCAGGACACAAGTTAAAAAGAGGCATCTCTAATGATTGCAGTTTATGTCAATAAACTGTATCAAAACAGTTGGGAACAGCTCCTGGGAACAGTCTTCCCAGGAAACCCATAAATCTCCAGGATGAGTCCATTTGCTATAATATATAAATAAATGAAATGTTAACATTGATGGCAAAATGAACTAATTCCACTTTAATTCCACATTTACCAAAACTCCTGGTTTCCAAAGCTCCAGCTCAAGAGTGGCATTGATATTCTGCTTTGCAGAAAGAAAGGAATGGGAAAAGTGCTGCAACAATAAATCCAGTGGGAATGGAAGATGAGAAGTGTTTAGGAAGAGGCAGAGAGGCAGACACAGATCCTGGGAACACGCAGAGGAGCTGCTGACAGAGCTCCTGCTCCCACCTGCACAGAGCTGGGCTCTGCTCTCTGTTCCCTACTCCTGCTTTGCTCCTCAGCAATCACCAAATTGCCACTGCCTAAAAAAGAGAACTTTTATTAGAAAACGCCAAACCTGCAGTGATTATTAATCATCAATCCTATAGCGATGCAATAGTAGCAATGCCATATTTCAGTGCCCTTCTGCCTCTGTGCCCCCAGCCCCTCTCTCCTTCCTCTCCAGCCCTAGGCAGAGCCCTGGCCTGCAGCTGCCTCTGCCCCCTTTTTGAAAGGGAAGGCTCCCGTTCCAGGGCGGCACCTCTGACAGATGTGGATCCATTAACAATCCCTGGAATTACACTTAAAATTCCTGTGGCAGCTCTCAATAATCCACAACTGGGATTGCCTGGGCAGCTGGATAAAGGCACATCGAGCACTCCAGGCCCTTCTCCTGCCTTGGGTATCACAATTGCCATTGCCCTGCGCTCATTTCCATGGAGCAGCCGATCCTTATCCTCACACACGGCCTCATCCTCCTTAAGGCGCTCAGAGTCTGTCCTCACTCCCCGTCTGGGCAGCACGGATCAGGGAGGGTTGGGATTGTTCAGCCTGGAGAAGGGAAGGCTCCAGGGAGATCTCAGAGCCCCTGGCAGGGCCTGAAGGGGCTCCAGGAGAGCTGGAGAGGGACTGGGGACAAGGCATGGAGGGACAGGACACAGGGAATGGCTTCCCACAGATGAGGTATTGATTGGGATGCAAACAGTTCAGCCTGGCTTTCCAATTCAGGTGCGAACATCTCTGGAGAAGCAAGGGAATGCAGACATCCAGACACCAGGTCACAATGGAAAATCCCACCCCTGACAGCCCAGGCTGCGCCCGCTCTGCCACCCATGGAACGGGCAGGATCCCTGCTCCCACTGACCCCTGCCTGCAGATCCCAGAACACAGGGAAGAGGCTCAATCTCATGCCTGAGAGTCCTTCAGCTGCTTCCCTGCCAGACCCAGGGGGATGGAAAGGAATGAGCTGCAAAGCTGCTGAAGAACCCGACACGTGTGCAGGAAAAGCTGGGAAACTCTTGACTTAACGATGCCACAGGTCAAAAACAAGCACGATTTAATGGGCCTGCTTGGAGACCATCTCTCAGTAAAGCATTAACGTCTCACATAAAACCCACGAGCAAAGAGGATTTGCAAAGGTCATAAAATGGAATATTTCTGACCTGAGCCATTATTCGATTTTGTGTGTTAGTAAGGAGAGCCCCTGAGTGCGCAGCTACAAAAAAAAAAGAGTGGAAGTCAGCAAACAGCTGAAAGCTGCGGAGTAAAAAAAGAAAAATAGTCAATAAAAATATTCACTGGGGTCACAGGGATGGTGGAAAAAACCTCAGAGCGAGCTCCCTGCACCTGTAAGCAGTTTCTTGAGGATGGAGCTGGGGAGGAAGCGCCATATGGTGGGAACTCATTCGGGAAAAGCCGGCGCCGTCGGAAGCAAAGCCGGGTAAACACGGTCAGATGCTGGGAGTTCAGCTAAGGTAAGGCAGGCTTAGAGGTCAACCTGGAGGGCACAAATTGGGGTTGTAAATGATGCTGGAGATCACAGGAAGGGGAGATTTAGAGAAGCCTGAGGGAGTTAATCTGCTGCAGATGGCTCGGGAGGAGCTGCAGAGCTGAACCACTGGCAGCATCTCGGGAGTGGGACGCCTTTGGGAGTCACCTGGAAGCAGCCAGGGCTCCTGGGTGCCCCCAGCACCTGAAACAGGGCAGGACAAGCCCACAGCCCTGCGGGAATCGGGGAAAATCCACTCCAGCAGCATCAGGCCTGCCAGGGTGCTGCTGTTCCCTCGACACTTCTCTGGCTGTTTGCAAATTACCCGGACTGGGTCCATCTTAGCAAATCCAACTTTATTTGCTGTTTTCCATTCCAGCCGCCCCTCCCCTCCCTGCAGCAGGGCCTGTGTTTTTGGGGAACTGGGATTGCCAAGGGATGGGAACAGCAGCACCAAAATCTCAAGGGATGCAACACCACTGAGACACATCCCAGAGCCTCTGCCTGCACAGACCAAAGGATTCCAAATCTTCCCATTCACAGCTGAAAACCACGTGCACATCCAGAAACTTCTAAATATTGATCCTGAGCCTCCAACATTCCGCCATACAAACAATGGCCAGAGCTGCACTGGGCAGCCAAAGGTAAACAGCCAGGCTAAGTACAGGGAAGAGGAGATTTTTATTTCAATTCCTTCACTTGAAGTATTTCAGCTGCGTTCCCAGGGCCCGAGATGTAGATCTCCATGGGTACTGACACGAGCTCTTGTTTGGAGAGCTGGTATCAAAGGGCAGCAGATCTGCTCTGCAAGCACTGGGAGCAGCTCACAGGATCTGAGCAGAAAACAGGAAAAAGATGTAGAAAACATGATCGAGGTATTGGGAATTCAAACAAGTCAGCACAAACTTGGAGAGAGTGAAAAGATTTAAAAAAAAAAAAAAACACCTTAATGGGAGAAAAATTAAGTAATGGTCACTTAATTCCTTAGCATCAACGTTTCCAGCTTTAATTAGGATCCAGGGAAATCAAATGGTAGAAGCCCATCTGCTTCCAGGCTCCAGAAAGATGAAAACCTTCAAAAATGCCATAAATAATAAACTCCCAGGCTGGCAGCATTTTATGGAGTTCCTCCCCATAGATTTCAGCATATGCCACTATTGCAGGAATAAAACACGTTTGAAAACACACTTTGCAGGAAGTTGGGTTAACTCATTTAACAATTTAACACATCAGGGAGGTGGGATTATTTATTAGGACTGGCATTCCCTGCTCTCTGGAATGATGGGCGTGCCACGGGGACACCCTGCTGGGAGCAGGGGCTGTTTAATCAGAGTTATCCTAAAACTGAGCATTTCCATCCCTGCAGGTGTTCAAAGCCAGCTTGGAGCAGCCTGGGACGGTGGAAGGTGTCCCTGCCCCTGGCGGGGGTGGAACTGGATGGCCTTTAAAGGTCCCTTCCAACCCAAACCATCCTGGGACTCTATAAAAACACACATTTAAAGCTTTTTGCAGCGGAAGAAGAAGTTCCAAAGCACTACCTGGCTTTGCCCCAGGGGCTGACCCCCACCTTTTCCTGAAACCAAATTTAATTAAATTCTAAAATACCGAGACTGAAGTTAATCCTGTGTTTTGTTAAGTCCCAAGATATGATTTTCAAAGGATGCAGAACTGGGAATATTTCTTCCTTTTTTTATTACTTCTATTTTGGTTCATTACTTCCACTTGAAAAGGAGAATAAGAAAGAGAAACCACCCACTTTCATTCAATATTACACGTTATTCTATATTTCACTGTTTAAACACTCCCAGCAAGGCGTTGTGATTGAAAAGGAAGTGAAATGTCAGTTTTATCCAACCTGGTGTTCAATCTACCAAAAAAGCCTGGCCTTATTCCTGTCAGATGAAAGCTCAGCCTGGGACCCCAGGCCTTTATCCCGAGCATTTCACAGCCGCCCTTTGTCTGCCCAGCATTCCCGGAGAACACGAAAAGCCACACCTTGGTGCCGGTTGATGGGCTCTGTGGGAATCCCCTGGGCTGAATCCTTTACCTTTTAGGATCCAGACCGGTTTGGCTTGGAAGGGACCTTAAGGAACGTCACATTCCAGCCCCTGCGACAGACCCAGCGCTCACCCAGAGCCCATATCCGTCCCTGGGGAACACGAGGTGCCTCTGCTGGAGACAGGCAGCTCCAGAGCTGGATACAGCTGCAAATATTCCCAGTTCTGCTCCAAGGATGGGGCTCCTGGCACATCCAGGAACACTGGCACAACACCCACAGCACACAGGCCAGAGGAGAGGGTGGCAGCAGTGCCCAACTGCCCAGCAGGAGGAACTTTTCTCTCAATGTGCCGCACTTGCTGAAAATTCATTGCAATTCGACTTTTTCTCCAGAGCAGCCATTCTTCAACCGGCACTCCAAAATATTACAGGAAAATTTAAGGTGACTTAGAGCTCCAGCATGAGTTATGCTTTCATATTTCCCTTCAACCACCAGGAAAAATCACCTTTCCCAGCTGCTGCAAGACTCCATGCTCAGCAAATATCCTGCTGAGAGGGGCTGGAGCTTCCCAGGGAAGTCCCAGGGGCATCCAGGGCCCAAGGCTGCGCCAGGGCTAAGGAGCCCTTGCCATCAGAACAAGGCTGGATCCAGGCCTGGTGAGTTAACACCACCCTTGGATTGGCTATGGGGAGGATTTGTTAAAAATCGGATTCTTCAGGGCCAGTTCCTAAATATCGATGCATTCCCGAACTGCTCCCTAACAGCCCGAGTTAGTCACGCTCCACGGAGCATCCTTGAGGAAACTGCTAAGTTTGAACTTCCTCCTTCCTCATATATCAGAGCGAGTTTCTCTCCGTTTTGTTTTTTTCTTTTTAACTGGATTTAATTAAATATTGAGTGAAGTGCCACGGCCATCCATCGTGTGCTTTCGAAGGAGAAATTCAGGGATGCACAATTATTTTGTTCGCTGAGACAAGAAAGAGTCAATATTTAATGTGCCATGAAGGATTTATAAAGAATATATCTTGCAGGAGAAATAAATATGAGGAGACATCTTTATCTCTCTGGGTTGATTCAGTGTCCATCTTTGCAGATTTCAACTTCTTTAATTATGTAGAGAGAACAGAAAGAGCTGAAGAAACTGTCAAGGCTCTGGATGGAAACGTCTTGCCAGGACAAATTCCAAGTGCCTCCAAAACTGTCACAAGGACCACAGAGGAAGTGAAGGAGTTAAGGCAGAGGGATTGTGACAAATTTGCCCTGAGCCCTGTGGTTACATGGTAATATCACAGGAGAATCAAGAATGGGAAAGGAAGGGCTGGATTTCTCAGTGCAAGGGAAATTTGACCCACCCAGAGCCACGACCAGAATGGAGGTTAGTAAGTGTTATTTAATTTTATATATATATATATATATATAAAAGTGGTTTTTATATCAAAACAGAATCAGCAACTGCGCGCTTCCGCAGGAAACGAGAAGGAATTCAGGTAAATCTGTAACTTGCTCGAGGGGCTCCAAACACATCCCAGTTTGGGAGAGGACAGCTCTAGAGGTTCATAGGTGGCTGCAAAGCCTCGCGAGGGAGTTTTGCTGCAGGTTCCCCACTCACCTCTTGTGATTGCACAATAAATTCCAGCACTAAAGAGTAATTCCATGGGTGCTGAGGAAGCATGCTCACTTTCAAGTTTCTCCGGATTTCCCCTCCCTATGAACGCACAGAGTAAACGCAAGGAATTGCCCTTTTACGCTTTGAGCCCATTTCTCAGGGGTTCAGCAGTGCTGGGAAAACTCTCTGGGAATCAGTTCCTGACCAAAACGTCTTTGTCCATCAAAAAGTTCCCCATGTCCAGGTGAGCAGCTCTGCTGTGGACGGGGAGCAAGCAGTTTTGCTCTGATGGGAGAGCTGAATCAGCAGCATTAAACTGTCAGGAGAAACCCTCTGTGCTAATAAATAAATGCAACTGCAAAGCTCCAAGCTGCACATGGAGTGGCACCTGATGCCCAAGGGGACACGCGGCACTGGGACAGACTCAAGGTCAAAAAGCTGCTTCCCAGGTGACCACGTGCTGGAATAAACCTGCAGCGGCCAGGGGGAGCAGGCAGAACACAGCACAGACGGAAAACCACGGAATGGTTTGGGTGGGAATGGATTTAAAGCCACCCCTGCCATGGGCAGGGACACCTCCCACTGTCCCAGGCTGCTCCAAGCCCTGTCCAGCCTGGCCTTGGGCACTGCCAGGGATCCAGGGGCAGCCACAGCTGCTCTGGGCACCCTGTGCCAGGGCCTCCCCACCCTCACAAGGAAGAATCTTTTTCTAATGTCTCACCTAAACCTGAAGCCGTTCCCTGAGTCCTGTCCCTCCATCCCTTGTCCAAAGTCCCTCTCCAGCTCTCCTGGCGCCCCTTTAGGCACTGGAAAAGGCTCTAAGATCTCCCCCGAGCCTTCTCTTTTTGAAAATTATTATTATTTTTGCAGTGAGAAAAAATTCAGCCCGGCTCTGAGCCTTGCCATGGCGTGGGGAGGCATTGGCAGGGCATCGCCCAGAGGAGCTGAGCCGCATCCTCCCAGAGGCAGGAGGGCTGCTGGGGCTGCATTCTGCTCTCCATGCTCATTGTCTATTAAAAAACCGCATTTTTTTTTTTTTTTTTTTTTTTCTGACTAAGCCTAGAAACACAGAACCTCCAGCGTGGAACAATAATAGCTTTGACTCTGTCTTTATATAGGTCACGTTGGAAGGCAGGCACGCTCCGCTCCGTATGCCGGGAAAAAATAGCACTTTTTGACACACGGCAACAACTTCTGAGGGGAAGAAGGGCAGAGCAGCCCCCCCTCCCCGCTGCCAGCAGCCTGAGGCACCGATCCCAGAGCAGCTGTCAGAGGGAAACCCCATTTCTGGAAAGCAACGCTTCTTTCTCGTACTATTTATGGAGGTACCCACCTCCGAAAGGCAGCTTTGTAAAACCTCAACCAAAGGCAGCAGCTGAGCACGGGAAGCACTCACCAGGCTGCAGAACAGGCTCGGGCTGCATGGCATTCCTGCTCTTTTCCCTCAACCGCTCCGAATAATCAAATTCCCTGTGTGAGGGGGGCCTGGGGTGCTCCGTGAGCGGGAACCCCACGTTTTGGCAGGATAACAGAGGAGCATTCCCACTGATGAGAAGGCAGGACAGCACACAGGGCTGTGCACACTCACACACCCCCGGCGCCCCACTAAATTAGGGATGCTGGTTATGCACCGTTCACTGAATTTTTAAATGTCCTTTTCTCTGCCAAGTAGTTCAAATCCATTTAAAAGAACCTTTTTATAAGTGCAGGAATCCAATGTGTTCTTCTGAGTTTCCACTCACACCAGGGGAAGCTCTTTCAGGTGACTACACTCAGGCATGCCTTGAGTTTTGAGGAACACAACCTTACCCTTCACTCGGGAAAGCCTGGATGAGATAGCGAAACCAAGGCTCAGAACTGAACCAAATTTCCCCCAAAATGTTCCAAAGCCCAGCACAGCAGGCGTGTGTTTCACAGCACAGAGCCGGGTACACAACCGCAGTCACCAGAATTACACTTAGGTACGTATCAAAAATTGCTGTAACACCTCTAGACCAGTCCTGGCTCTGCTGTCTCGGACATTTCAAATCATTTCACGGCACTTTCTGCAGGCAGCTCGTGGCTTTTTGGCAGGGAAAAGTGGGGAAAGAGCTGATGCTTGCAGGGGTGGGGCAGCCACAGCTTCTCTGGGAAGGTGCTCCAGTCCTCTGTGCCTCTCCCGGTGCTGCAATGACGTTTTAAGAGCAGCACAGCACCACGGTGATTTATTGCCCAGGACTTCTCTAATGGTTAAACTTCTCACGAGCCATGATATGGCAGGTCCCGAGCCCCAGTGAAATGATCAGCTCCAAAAGCAATGACTAAGCTTGTGAATAATGTAGACAAGGAAAATCAATCAATTCTGCCCCGCGTAATCGCGCTCAGCCCTCAGCTGGCAGCACCAAGAGCTGTTCGTTGCTGCTCCAAGTCTCCCATCACCGGAGCCCCAGCAGCCAAAAGCAGCCCGTTCGTTTTCCTGGCATTCATCAGATACTTCCTCAAGCAGACCTGGAGCTCTACCACAAGAGAACGTTCTTGGACTTGCCAAAAACCACACAGGTTTGGGATTTTAATGATCCCTTGCCCTGCATTTCACATGAGCCTGGCCGCAGGCTCCAGGATTGCGTTGCCTCTGGCGTGCCCAGCTCCCAGAAAGGGAGGGAGCCCTGCCACAGCCCCTGAGGAGCTTCCAGCCTGGAAGGTTTTCCCCTTCCCTGTGGTTTTCCAGCACCCAGCTGAGCAGAAATAACATTTCAGTCTGGGTTTTCTCTGGCACCTGTGCTGTTCAGCAGGTCCTGGGGAGGGGATGGCCCTGGGACATCCCTGCTGCTTCCAAGGCCTCATCCACAGGGAAGGAAGAGCCTGTTGGGCTCCACGTGTAAATACACCCAAACAAGGGTTTCTGTCCCGCTGCATTCCTGGCTGGCATCACAGACTTGCACACGAAAGGAAAGCTGGAAAAAGGAAGCACAAGGAGCCTCAGGAAGTCGCTCAAAGTCTCACTGGGACACTGGAGAAGAGCTGCAAGTCCAGCCCAGCTCAGCAGCCCAGGAGCAGCCCTTGCTCTGCTCCTGCTGGCCCCAAAGCCTTGGGCTGTCCAGGACACCTGTGCCTGTCTCCAGCAAACATCCAAGCGATTTCAAGGCTTGGGAGCTCACAATACGCAGACCAAACTGGGTACAGGGAAGGAAGAATGTGAAACTCAACGAAAATGCAGCTTTTTATGCTGCAACTGTAACATCTGAGCGTTTCCTGAGTGCCCCACGGGAAAAGCAGAGCTGTCTGAACTACACAGGGCTCTTGGTTGGAGGAGATTCCTCTGCTCCCCGCCTGCATCTCAGCACTGCCGATAAGGGGATCT
Source organism: Dasyornis broadbenti (assembly GCA_013397935.1). Classification (NCBI taxonomy): domain Eukaryota; kingdom Metazoa; phylum Chordata; class Aves; order Passeriformes; family Dasyornithidae; genus Dasyornis; species Dasyornis broadbenti. The sequence goes on from VZRN01005355.1 coordinate 1,085,683, forward strand.
ATTTCCACATCTTGGGAGAATATCAATATCTGTCCTTCACCA
>VZRN01005355.1:1085777-1097562 GCA_013397935.1 Dasyornis broadbenti
AGGTGAACGATAACTCTTTGCCTGATGGCTGCATGATGAATTTGCGACCAAAACGCCCTTCCAGAAGAAGGATTGGCCTCAAGTGGGCCATTAATATCAGAGCATTGCAGCTGTATCAGATGTTACAGTATTTAAACGGATAGAATATCATTCTTGCTACTTAACCAAATGATTCTGTACACACAGAGCGCGGATGGGACTGCACAGGATACACTGGAATCCCACACTCAGGACAGCCCAGCCAGGCAGGACACGGCCCCTCTGCTCCCCAGCGCAGGGGGGACACACAGAGCAGGGAACAGGCACCTGCAACACAGAGCTTCCATCTAAAATTCCCCTTGGGATCCTAAAGCCCCTTCAAGGAGTTATTAAACCAGAAAATTGTAATGATCTGACAGTGCTACAGCACAATAAGCCTTCATTTGCATGAAATCCTTGGTAATAACGTACTTATCTTGCAGCGTATAAATGCCCAGGTCCCTATAAAGTTCTGCATGGCAGCACAAGTTTGATAACACCGGGTTATCTACGGCTCCTTGACACGCACTGGAGGGAGGGGTGGGAGCTCTCTGGGTGTCTGGAGCACATTATTAATAGCACAACAATTCAGAAGCTGCAAGGAGCACAGCAGATTCCCTGGAGCTATTTTTAACATCTTTCTAGGCATCCCCTCACTGTCAGCAAAAAGACAAACTTGTTTTGTTCATTATCAGCAGGATCACGCAGTGAAATCACAGTGACCTTCACTGCTCCGAGCCTTGCCTGAAGTGCACCCTCGGCTCCTGCTCCTGGAGAGGCAGCACCCAGCAAGGCCAAAGGCGCCTCTCAAACGGAGCAGCACTTGGCCAGAGCCAGCAAAGAGTAAAGCCAAGCCCCTCCAACACCCAGGTGAAGCTGGGCATGAAGAAATAAATTGTGGGGTTGTGTTCCCCAGCTGGGTGTTTGCCCTGTCCACTCAGGGCTGTCCCTGGGACTCCCCCGGGCAGCTCTCAGGGTTTGCTTCTACCCAGCCATGTGTGAGAAGTAAAGAACCCAGCCCAGCCCTCAGATCATTTGGGGTTTCAGGCTAAAAAAAAACCCCCGAGTGCAATCAGAGCCCCTGCAGGAGCCTCACAGTAGCATCACTGCAGGTGCCAGCAGGACCAGTTTTACAAACTGCATTTAAACACAGCAAGGCTTATTGTAATGGAAAAATCAGCTGGGAGCAGTCAGGAATAAGTTAATTGTCACAGCCACGCAGCCACTGAAAGCCCCCGAGGATGCTGCATGTCTGACTCACTCAGGGAGGCCACTGCATTCCCAGGCAGGCACTGCCACGGCCTTGCTGCACCTGAGCTGTTCCCAAGAGCATCCCAAGGTGAGGCAGCGTCAGGAGGATGATCCCAGCAGCTCAGCTGAGGGGTGCACACCCTCAGAGCTGCTCACAGAGAACCAGACACATTCCAGAACCGAATCCAGAATCCTTTTTGCTACGGACCGGCTGCTGGGTGGGACATTGCCCGCCCAGGGCCTGGGGACACAAATGGACCAGGTGCAGTGTCACTGACCCCCAGCCTCCCTGCTGGGCAAGGGCACCTCACCTGTCCAGAGCAGAGGAGCCCTGGGTGACTCTCAGTCTGAGGGGGCCAGGGGGCAGGAGGTGGCTCTGGTTCTCCAGGAGCACGGGCTGCGCCAGGCTCCCACCAAGAGCTGGGATTTCACCCCGTGCTGAACAGGGCGCCCTGAGCACACACACTGCACGCACCCGCCCGCCCTCAGCAGCTCCTTGCCCCTGGCCGGGGATGGCCGCAGGGCTGGCACAGTGTCCAGCGATCACATCGGGATGCTCTCCCTCCTGATGGAGAAGCGTTCCGTGACACATCACAGAACCGCTGCTTGGAAAACACTGAAGCATCAAATATCCCATTCTGAACTGCACAGCAAGAGCTGGGAGCCTTTATTTATCCTCCGAAAAGGTGGGGGTTATTAAAGCCCTGGTAATCTTGAAATCCTTTTGTTTAAAGGACAGAATATCAGAGATATTTTGCTGCTCTCCAATACCCACGGTTATTAACCGCCACACAAAGGACATGGATATAAAATACACGATTTCCCACGATGTTTTCCTATGAAGCAGAACTCAGGATATGAACTCAGCTCTGCTCCAGCACTGCCAGTGGAGTGTATATTTTAATTAAGTGCATCATTTGATGAAAGGCAGCCTGAAAAGCAACCTTGAGCAAATGTTGCAGTCCTTGGGCAGGCTGGGACACCCTGCTGGGGAGAAGGCCTGAGCACTGCCTGAAGAGTTATGATAATGCAAGTTTTAGACCCTAAAATAAGAATATAAGAGAAGTTCTTGTGGATTGGCCCAGTGGCCCCCCCCAGCACCGTGTGCTGCCTTTGGCCATGGCAACAGGAGGGGTTATTTAGGGTCAGCACGAGAGCCAGAGCTGTGACAGAGAATCACAAAATCGTTTGGGTTCAGAAATCCACCCCAGACCACCGAGTCCAACCATTTCCCAGCACAGCCAGGGCCACCCCTCACCCATGTCCCCAGGTGCCACATCCACACGGCTTTTAAACCCCGCAGGAACGGCGACTCCACCACCTCCTGACGCAGAAACCAGCTCTCAAGATCATTAAAACATCAATGCACACCCCTCCAAAAAAAATAAAAAAAAAAAAGGTGAGAGAATTTTGCTTCTGGTTTGGAATAAAAGAAATGAATGAAAGTTAGAGCTTGCTGGGTAAAAAAATCCCATTTACTTTGAAAGATGCTTTCAAAGCGTGACCCCCCACAGCCACCCTGCCTGTGCCTCACCCCAGGCACTGTCCCTGTCATGGGTTTTCATGGTTGGTTCCACGTGAAAGGGAACGGATATGCCATATTTGATATTCCTGAAGACATAGATATTCAAGGGGAAATTGTAAAAATGTATTATAACTCAGCAAAGAGACCCAGGGTCAAGGAAGCAACACAAGAATGCAATAAAATAGAGTGAGAATTAAATTACTGAAAGCAATTTCTACATCTCAAAAACTGATGTAATGACAAAATCATAGGCGTGCACCAGTATTACACAGAAGTTAAGACTGATAATACATCTTCATCTTTAATTTCTCTTAGATTTACTCAGCTAAATGAGCAAATTCTTGGAATTTGGCCCAGCTCAGGATTTCAAGCCAAGAAAACCTCAGGCTGTGGAGATCAGTGGCTCTCAGCTGTGCATTTTGCATCCTGCGGGAGTCGTGGAGCTTGGGAAAGATGAGAAACCGTCCCCCCAAAATTCCTTCCAGGTTTCATTCTCAGACTTCTCCCATTTCCTCCCTCTTTGCTCTCCTCTTCCCCATCTCCCACAGCCAAGTGCTTCCCCTCAAACCAACACCAGGCCTGGGATGCCTGAGGCGCTGAGGAAGAGGAGCCGTGGGGAGGAGGCAGAGGGATGCTCCTGGTGGGACCTGGGGCAGGATCATCAGCCAGGCAGCCAGGCCTCCTGGGCTTGGGGTGTCCTCCAGGAGGAGACAAGGTACAGGGTGAGCTCTACAGAGAAAACAGACTTAAAATTAGGTTTGGGGTTTGAAGAAGGAGGAGTGGAGGAGTTTGCTTTATTGGGTAATATCTGAAAGCCTGCAGGGCTGGAGGGCTAAAATACGTGCTGCTCCTTTCCTTTGACAAATGGTTCATATTTCCTTCGGAGTTGAGTTTCTGCCAGCAGTTCCTGTACCACAGGGTTAAACTTCAAAACAAAGAGCAGGAAAAAATGGGTTTTTGTTGGTTCCTTGAAGACCTATAAAACATGGGCCAAAATCCACCCATGAATCAAGTTCTTGAGCACTTTGTTCCTCGGAAAATTCATCTAATATCGGCACAAACCTGGGCTTGGGCACAGCCGAGGGAGCCATCGCTATCATTTGATAACTAACGATAAGCCTTTCATCCCAGCGGGGATTGGGAGGATCAAGAGGAAAATGGGTTCCTGAGGACGCTGATTTGAACCCTAACCCGATACCTGACCCCCAGGCGAGGAGAGCCCGGTGATTTACAGCTCCCAACATTCAGGATAAGCCTTTCATCTTTGGAGAGACGGCGTTTAATCTCAGCTGAAGGGTTTCGTGATTGGCCATGGAAACAGCTCCTCAGCCTGGAGCTGTGATGGTCCCATTGTCCCTCGGGGTGACCCCACAGGACTGACACAGCCCATGGGGCACCAGCCCTCGTCCTGCACCCCTGAGCCCACAGCCAGCCCCTCGGCGCTGCAGATCCCCTGCCACCACAGCTCCATCCAGCAGAGGCAGAGGCTCTGCTCCTCGCCCTGTCCCACAGCCCTGCCAGGGCTCGCTGGGAGCTCAAGGTCCATCCCTTCCATGTCCTCCTCCCCCAGCTCCTCCTGGTCCCTGCCAGCACTGTCCAGTGACCCCTGAGTGTCCCACACTGACCCAAGACCTTCCCCAGGCTCCCTCAGCCCAGCTCCGTGGTGCCCCCAGTCCCCGTTTTGAACCACCGCTCCCCCTGACCAAAGCTGGGATCCCCTGGCCCACAGCCATGTCAGAACCTGCTACCAGCAACTGCTCCCTCTCCAGACATTCCCAAATTAATCCCCGTGGCCCCAGCACTAAACATCACCCACCTCCGTGTGATTGTTCCTAAATGAAACGCATCCGAATTCACAGAGCACTCTTCGACAAATGCCTTCCCTGCCTTTGTGGTATTTTTATAACCTGCATCTCAAGTGCCTTTCTAGTGCATCATCCCATATATAATGAAGGAATACCAGACACGGATATAACACTGCAACAGATGCTCCTACCACCCAAATGAATAATTTCAACATTAATTCAAAAATCTTTAGAGCAGTCAGGATGCCAACACGCAGAGGATTATCAGCCAAGGGAAGAGAAATTTAATGTATGCAGGTAGAGGCAAATTTGGTTTTCATGAGCACCACAAACTAAACTGAGTTCCTATAGGTCAAATCTACAGCAGGTGTTTCTTACAGGAAGAAAGGTGGAGGTTTTAGCTCAGACCTACGTTTTGATATCCAAAGCTAGTTCCTGTAAATGCCATTAGTTTTAGTGCCCTAACCAAATTAATCCGAGTTCACACTCAGCAATCAAACCTTTTTAATCAGATGCTGGGAGCTAAATAGGTAATCAAGTGTCAGAGCTGACTTGACTCAGATCTGAAACCATGAAGGATGGAGCCCTTCTGGAGCCAGCCTGGAGCCTGACGGAGGCGCTCCCCTGGCTCTTCCTGAAATCTCCCAGCCAACACGTCTGGGAAGCCCAGGACTGATCCCCTTCCAGCACGCTGCTCCTGCCTCGCTCAGATTTCCGAGAAGATTATCACACTCGGGTTTCTCTGAAGTCATCCCCTTTTCATTCTCCAGATCAGATAAAAAGCCCAGACAGGGATCCAGGGAACGGATCTGCTGCTTCCAAAGGACACAGATTTTCCTCTCCTTATCGCCCTTCCCCAGCCAAGTACAAAATTCTCATTAACTGCCCATTATCCCAGCACAGTCAGAGGCAGGATTCCTGTCAGGTGCTTCACTGGGCTCACGTCAGAACCAGGGAGCAAGGATTTCATTCAAGCAAAGGGATGGAGTTGGGTTTTATCCGTGGTGTCTCAGCCAAAGCCCTTCCATCGCCATCCCAGCTGCTTCCCCTCAACGCCAGGCAAGTTTCTTCATCCCGGTAACCTGAGGAATGATCCAAGCTCCAGGGAAGAATGTGAGGCACAAGGACACTCCCTGCCCTTGGTGCTTGATGGGGATCAGAATTGCAAAAGTGCTTTTGATTATTGGCTGCTGTCAATCAACGACAGCCCCAATTATAACCACAGCAAAGAGAGCACGTGGCCACCAATAAATTTACAAGGATTGATTTTCACATACCAGCACAGCAATAACACAGACTCCTATTCAAGGAGACCTTATTAACCAGCCAGGCTATGCAGCAGTAAAACATGAAATTGCACTGAACAGGAATGTAATCCCCACGGACCTTCTCCTTCCCCACAAAATTCTAGTTCAACATCGATTTTTTTATGTTGAACAAACACATCATGGGGCTGAAATGACCTAGATGGATTCATCTTGAGCCTTTTTCTGCTAAAAAAAAGAGGTCTAGGAACAAGGTGAGAGGGGCCTGTAATTACTGATCCAGGATTCGTTTCATTCATTTGCAATGCAGCTCCCTCCTGACCTTCGTCCAGCACCGGTGTTCACAGACACACCACGCTATCAGCTTGGGTTACTGCACCTCCAGCGGGGCAGAAAATTTCAGGACATTGGTGGCAACTGGAACTTAAGAACCCGCAGGTTTTCTTCCTGGTGTTGCCCGGTTTTGCTCAGTACTCACCTCACCATCGTAGCACCACCACAGGCAACAGGGGGAGACGGAGCTGGATGCAGAAAAGGGCCCTGGTTTCCACCCCCAAAATGCTGGGCAGAAGCTGCAGCACCACATTTGTCAGCGGTCTGGCACCGCTGTGCTGCAGCGCCGAGACGGAGCCTCACTGTCGGGGCAGGGAGGACGAGCCACCTTGCTGGTTCTCAGCGACGGCAAAACGCACTCAGGTCCCGCTTCCTGCTCGGCTCCTGTTCTGCTTTAAAGCTGCCCAAATATCAGCGGCTACTGAGGAAGGAGATGGGGAGGGTGAGGCCCAGGGAGCCACATTGTCCCAGCACTGCAGCTCCAGCTGCTGCACACCTTCACCACAGGCTGATTGCGGCGAGACAGGACCCCAGGCTTTTGCTCTTACATTTTATACTCCGGGGAGTAAATTCAGGAGGAAAAGGAAAAGCAGCAAACCCCAGAAAACACCAGACGTTTCTAACCTGAGTGACAAAGGCTGAGCACTGCAAGGACTGGAACACAACCAGTGAGAGCAGGGACAAAACCCAGACGAGCTGGTGGCCCTGGAGCAGCCTCCGTGTCCCTGAAGGGTCATCTTGCTGCATCCAAAACTGATGGGTTTCAAACCATGTTTACCTCATTCTGCAGCTCCAATTACTGCAAATTCTAGAGACGCAAAGCCTTGTTATTATTCCTGCCCAAACACACCCCCAGCTCACTGAGACACTGCCAGTTGAACCAACAAACCCAGCTGGGGAGGAAACAGTGCCAGGACGTGATTCCCTCTCTCCCAGCCACATTCCCACCACTGACCAGGGCAGGGATGATCCCATCCTGCCCATGCCACCCACAACAGCCCCAGCAGAGCCCTTCCTGCAGGATCTGGGGGTGCTTGTGGGCACAGTCAGGGCTCTTTCCCCTTCTCAAGGACCTGCAGAATTGAGCCAGGCCACGGTTCCATTGGCAGCACAGCATTCCTCTGTAGCAGGATGAACAGGCTTTATTCTAAGTAGAGCAATCCTTTCTTTTGTCACTGAAGTGGAGTTTTAAAATGTCTCTCTTGTAAATGTGCCAAAAATAAGAGCATAATTTATTCATTTCCTCTATGTGCATTTTGTTCCCGGTTATCTTTCCAACTCTTTGACTGCTGTGAAAAGTCGAAAAAGGGAAGAAAAGGGAAAAAGCACCTCTAAAGGTTAAAACTTTGAGCCAATTTCAACTTCAACATACATTAGAGCAGTGTATTTTTCATTCATTCCTCCTGGTGACATTTCGAGCTTTGTTACAAATCAATCAGCATTTCCAAAAGCATTTGGAGAAGCAGGAAACTATAGTGGCTACAAATCCTACAACATCTATTATTCTTGCTATTTCACTCGTCTGGATGAAAAACATTTCAAAGGTTATTTTAAAAGAAGCAAAGATTTGTCTGAAGTTTCAGGACAGACAAAAGATTTCTGTGCAATGTTTCAACAGCAGAATAAACTTTCACAATATACACAGAATTTATTTCATCGTGAATTTGGTCAAGCATTCAAAAGGATGGAGCCTGGAAGAGAGGGAAGACATACAAATAACAGTGCTCCGTGTAACGTGGAAATACTGAGAAATATGGAATGTACCTAAAAGTTACAAAAGACAGATCGAAGGTGAAGGTTCTGGAAGCTTCCTCCAGTGTGGTATTTATCCCCCAAGGCCACGGAATCATTTAGGATGAAAATGACCTTCAGGATCATCAAGTGCAACCTTGCACCGCATCTCAAAGTTCTGCGTCTACTTCTTGAACACTTCCAGGGACGTGACCCCACCCCTGCCCTGGGCAGCCCATTCCAATGCTCAACCGCTCTTTTTGCGAAGAATTTTTTCCTGATATCCAACTCGAACCTCTGCGGTGCAGCTTTAAAACCAATTTATTTTAGCGCCCCAGGAAGGAGCACCTCAGCTCCTGCCAGCAGCGCTGACAGCCCAGCCGAGCCGGGGGCACCCCCGGCAGTCAAAGCCATGGGAGTGACCTTTGCAGTGGCACCAGCAGCAGCGGCAGGTGTCCTGTGGCATGGGACACACGGCTGCCCTTGGCCCGAAGCTGAAGAGAGCGGGGGTCCCTTGGCTGTGCCTGTTTGCCCAGGTGCCGCAGGAGCACTTTGGGGCGTGAGGGAGCAGCACAGCCCTCCCTCCCCACTTCCTGGCCCTTATCACCCCCAGCAGCCTCACAGCCACCCCTTCCCTCCTGCCCATCCCACGCTGCTGCCATCCCAGCAGGAGCAAACGCTCCACAGCCTGACGGGAGGCTGAGGCTGAGCCCGGGGCAGGCAGGGAGCACTGCAGAGAAATGGTTCTCTCCACTTGCACAGCCTGGCTGCCCAGCGCTTTAATCAGGGAGTGATTGCTCCTGTTTGTTTGGGAAACCTGCAGGGATCAAGCATCAGCCAGGCTCAGGGAGGAAACTGTGCCTGGGAGGTGACAAGAAAGAGAAAGAACCCCTGAAAGACGCGCGCTGCCAGCCTGGCAAAGCCCCGCCACGCACCCACCACGGCAAACCCAACACTCCTGGAGAAAGGGCAAAGCCCTCCCCAAAGGACACATCTCCTGATTTTCCCCACCTCAAGGCAAGCAGAAAGCAGCTGGAATCGCACTGAGCCCAGCCTGGCCAGCAGCGCTCAGGGAGCAGGACAGAGGTGCCACACGATGGATCATCCCCAGCTGGCAGCTTGTCGCTCCCTGTTCCCATCACTCCAGAGCAGGAGGAAGACGTGGAGCTCTCAGTGACGTTATCGTCTGTCTGGGCTCACCCACGGGGTCTGGGGAGCACCAGGGGGAGTCTGAGAAGAGCCTTTTCCATGAGCAACCTTTCCTCAGTTCCCGTTTGCTGCCACGCTTCCCAAGCCAGGCTGGGATAAAGGAGGTGGATAGGGAAGCGTGAAGGGGCACGAGGTCACACACAGCAAAGCCCGGAGCTGGGAAATGGGAATGCTGGGCTTTATTGTCCGAGGCCTCCCCAGCCCCGCAGCAGCTCCTCAGCCCCTGCCCCGGGAATGGTTTTCAAACCCTCCCTCAGCAGGGAATGCTGGGGAAATGAAAAAGGCCAGTTCTGCTTCCAGCGTTCTTTAACCTGTCCAAATGGATGCTCTCACGTCCCAGGCTGTCTTTTCCTTTTGTCCAAACTCAAATGAGAAAAAAATTCCACTCTGCACCTCATGACTCAACAGGAGCATCTCCCCGACCCTTTTGGCTCTTCAGGCTCTGTGAAAATGATTTTAAATCAGTTCCAGCTCCATTCTCCTTTGCAGAATTCATCCACGCAGTAACGAATGGGGTAAAACTTGCCATCAAACTTTGTTCAATCACGCTCTGACAAATTTAAATTAAATCCCCCTTTGCTAATACCTTTGTCTGTGGTTCTTTAAGCGACGTAAGTCACTCATGTGTGACACAAGGTATGGGCACAGCTGAAGCAGCTCCACCACCAGCAATGGATAAAATAATAACTCATGGTTAGGAGATAAGCCAGAGATGAATCCCCATTTTAAAACTCTGCACAGACGCCTCTAGCAGGTTCCTGCTTGTCTTTATGGTTTCATCAGAGCTATTTCTGTTCCAGGATGTTATATTTGTAATATATATTTTCTTTTTTTATGTACGAAACAGCTTATTTGATCAATTTGCCCTATTTTTCTGTTCATGAATTTAGTGGGAGGTTAATCATTTCCCTGGGTTTACTAGAAATTACCTGCCAGATATAATTGCAGTAAATAAAACTTGCTCTGGAGCTCAGGCTTGTGTGGTTCAAAACAAATGCCTGCAATTACTGCGTTTGTGGAGCATGAGCTCAGGAGAGCAGGAACACAGGGAAGGAAATTAGTCTGGGGTCTTAAAAGGCACCTAAGGACTGCAAGTGCGTGCTCCCTGGCAGCTGGGCAGCAAATCCCCAAGGATATTGGGATAAATGCTGCCTTGGTGTCCTGGAGAGGCTGTGCTGGCAGAGGGCAGCGGCCTGTGCCTCCTCCCTGCACGTCCCAGGCTGCTGGGGGAGCAGGGGTGGGACTGCCAGGGCTCCACGAAGTGCTCAGCAGCTGCTCACTTGCTCTGTGCCCCTGGATCCTTCCCTCACACGGCAAAGCTCTGACATTTCCCTTAAATTTACTCTTTTCTGTCACAGCTTGAGCTGCTGTCAACATCTTGTTAAATCAGGTGCCCTCTCCTGCAGCTGCAGTGCCTTTGCCACCTGTTGACAGCTCTGTCTCTCATACAGGCCTGGAAAATATTTGGGTTACGCTTAAACCTTGTGTGCGACCTGCAGGGAGGGCTGGGGCAGGGGCTCAGGGCACCCCTGGCACCCAGAACAATCTGCATTTGTGCTTCCAGACTTTACTGTCCCTCAGGACCCTGAGATCAGCTCTGGTGTGTGGGGGTAGGAGTGGATAATAAGGAATTTTTGCTTGTTAAGGAGAAGATTTATTTTGGAAACGTGCCCCTGCATTGCTCTCAACACTGCACAGTAAAATGCACACACGAGGAGGGCAATTTCCTAGAACTCCTGGCCTGCAATTAATGAAAAACCGCCTTTAATGTTATTCCTAATAAATACTCCTTTTAGATACCGAGCAGAATGACTGGGAAATACTGCACGTTCTTTATTGGCTTCCTAAAGCAAAAGCCTCCAAACCTATCCCCAGCAAGAGCCATCTCTGAGGTTACAGATCCCTGCACTCCCATCGCAATAATCCCTTTCACATTAAAAATTAATGAGCTCCATCTCATTTGCAGATTCTTAAAAGCACCGGATCCTGTGGTCACTTGGCAATAGGAACGCACATCTCATAAATAGTAAATGAAAACACAGCTCTCTTACCTTCCCCCAGAAGCAGGGCTGAGAGCTGGGCAGTCCCACAGGGCAGCATTCCTTTCAGGAGGCTTTCATTCCAGAATGGCTGAAATTCCTGCCCAGGGAGGCTTGTTGGGGGGAAGACAGAGGATTCCACTAGACATTTAAAATGTTGGTTTCACTGTTCCCATCTTGATAAACCTCTCCATAAATGCAATTCTTTCTCATAGTGGAGAAGTGCCAGAGCTCCTGGTAAAACCCAAATCAGTCATTTTTATGGGGAACCTGCACAAATGCCTGTTTCACCAAAGAGGAAATTTGGGAAGCATCTACAGCGAAGCAGAACAGAGCAGCTCGCTGGAATGGGTGCCTAAAGGCAGCTGCAACCAGAGAAATGAGATCTATAATACAAGGCTTTGCCAAAAAAATTAGTCTTCTCTGTTTTCCCCCTTTCTTCCTAATATACTTGTGCATTTTCTTTTGTAATAAAACCTCCCCAGAACAGGCAGTCCCTGATTATGGATGTGTGTGTTGTGCCAAAGCTGCGGTCCAGCGCTGAGGTTACTGCAATAATGTGCTCAAGACATCAAGAAGAAACCTTTTTTTTTTTTTTTTTTTTAAAGG
>VZRN01005355.1:1107393-1124384 GCA_013397935.1 Dasyornis broadbenti
GCTCCCCGCATCCCGGCGCGGTGTGACCGCGGCGGCGGCAGCGGCGGATGTGCAGCCCCGGGGGACAGTCACGGGAGCGCCCGGCCGGCGGTGAGTGCGTCCGCCAGGCTCGGGGGAGGGATTCCGGGACTCCGGGCTCCGCTCCGGACTGCGGGGATGTGCGGTGCGATGCGGTGATGTGCGGTGCGGCCCCGGGAGAGAGCAAAGTTTGCGGTGGCGGACACGCCCCCGGTGCCCCCCGGGGCAGTCCCCGCGGGCTGCGGGGTTTCGGCGGCTCCGCACCGCGCCGGGACCGACCCGGGGCTGCGGCCGCCTCGCACCTCCGGGGCTGCGGGGCTTCTGCTGCAGCATCGCTCTCCTCCTCCTCCCTGCCGAGTGCCCCGCTGTTCCCCGGGCCGGTCTGCGGTGAATCGGGGATTCTGGGGGGGAATCGCCAGTCCCGGGCTGCCGGCGGTGGGCGCGGGGCCGGCGGTGCGGCAGCGCTGCCCGCGTCCCCCATTTGCATGCGAATGGGAGCGGATCCCGGCAGATGTCCTGCCTCATCCATTCACCCGGAGGAATGCGAGGAGACAAGGAGCCTTCAGTGTGACAATGGCCCTTCAGAAAGCGGCATAAAGGCACAGTGTGAGCGGGGCCGCGGCTCCGCCGCCCTCCTCCCGCGGCCGCGGGCTTTGTGCGCGGGGCGCTGCGGGCGGAGCGGCCGCTCCGCACCCGGGGGGCTGCGGGACCGGCCACGGGAGAGCGGAGGGCAGGCGAGGGATGCTCCGCCGGGGCCCTGCTGCAGCGCACCTGCGCTTTGGGGATCGGTTCTGAGACTCGGCTGCCTCAAAGGTGCGGGAGAAGCGCGGGGCATCGCAGCGCCTTCCTTAGCCCGCGGCTGGGGGTCCCTCGCCCCGGGGCTGCGGCCGCGCACGGACAAAGGGACCGGCCCCGCTGCCGCCCCTTTGTCGCCCCTGTCAAAGGCCCTTTGAGCGCGGGGCCGGCCCCTGTTCTCTGCCAGAGCAGGGACAGGAGCGAGGCGCATTGTGCCGGCGGCTCAGCCCTGCCGGGGCCGCACAACAGATGTTCGCCTGCGATTTTCGCTCTCCCCCAAGTTATTCTCTCCCCCATCGCTGGCTCGGTGCGTATTTCACACGAGGCAGTGGAAGGGAAAGTAACAGAATTAAACTCAAAGTAGGCAATGACGTTGTCCAAAGGTGAGAGATCACACACAGGGTGCTACTGTTTCTGTCCTGGAGCCGTGCGATAGCTCCCAAGTAATGACTCCCTTCAATAAAAACTACTTTGGGAACCTTTAAGTCTTTCCCTTACGTACTTAAAGGGTCCCTATAAAAGGAACCTGATATTTCTGCACAAGATCCTAAACCTGTTCTGGCAAAGAGCTCAGATGTACACACAGGAATCACAGAGCTTCGAATGACCGAAGGCACACAGAGCATCAGTGCCACTGCTGTCCAGTGGATCCTACCAAACTGTGTCCCAAAGTCTTGCAAGGCAGAATTGAAATTAATTTAAAAGACAGACCTGCTGAGAGCGACACAAAGCAATGCATGAAGCTTCCCAGACGGGAGCAGTGAGGAGAGCAGGATTGTTCAGTCCAGAACAATCAGTCAGTCCATGGGCTCTCACCCCTGGCCAGGGCACAGCCCCTGCTGCCCCTGTCCCTCTGCAGCCTCGGGTTGTGCCACTGCTCCGGGACAGGAGCTCCAGTTTAACTTTTACCTCAGCAGTTAAAAGTTGTCTGCACAACATTTCACGTAGTCCATATAAAATTATATCTCCCAGTAGGCATTTTGGACTTTAATAGACCAGTTACTGTGATGACTATAAAGGCTTGTCCATTTACTTAGAACAGACATGATAACACTACTGATCATTAAAGGAAATAGGATTTTGCATCAAGTTATACAATTATAAAAAGGTACCACCTTTTTCATGCAAACTGTGAAGGACCTTTTTTTACTGCTATAAATAATGCTGAGCATGTCTGAATTCAGGCTGCCAAAAGAAACTTCTGTTCAGTCTGATTGACCAGGGGTCAAACAACCTCAGAGGGAACAGAGCCCTGGCACAGGTGCCCAGAGCAGCTGTGGCTGCCCCTGGATCCCTGGCAGTGCCCAAGGCCAGGCTGGACAGGGCTGGGAGCAGCCTGGGACAGTGGGAGGTGTCCCTGCCATGGCAGGGGTGGCACTGGATGGGCTTTAAGGTCCCTTCCAACCCAAAGCAGTCTGATTCCATGATTCTCTGTGTGTATGTGGTTCCAGCTCGTGGAGCAAATGGGATCATTTCAATAAGCACGGGTTAAAGCTCTCATCATCATCATCCTCATCCCCTAAATTCCCCTCGTGCCGGGCTGCTCCAAGCCCGGCTCGTTGCCGCGGGCGGAGGAGGGGATGCTGCAGCCTTTGTTTTGCTCCGATTCAGTAGCGTGGCACTGCAGAAGGCAGGGAAAACTTTTCCTAATCGGCGAGCTGGATTCCTGCTGCATCCGGCTGGCTGCTGCTGCCAAGGAGGGCGGCAAATCCCTGCTCCATGGGGTTTTTTTGGTAGGGACTCTTAAAACACCTTGGATGAATCATAGCAGCGGTCAAGTATTGCTGCTACTGCAGCTTGCGTAGCTTAATATTCACTGGAAAGGGGATTTATTTGCATTATTGAGGCTGCAGATTTCTTTTGGTTGTTAGGGATGATGAAAACTCCCAAGTTCATTTAAACACTATTTTTAAATCATTTTTTTCATTTCTTGTATGAATTTTTTGAAGCTCTTGTTTCTGTTAATGGTATCAATGAGTAAAAATAAGGGGTTTGTTCCCAAAGCTCTGACACATCATTGCTGCCTCGTTTGGAGCTGCTCCTTCCCCAGGTGAGTGACTTGCCTGGTCCCAGGTCAGGCTCAGACAAGGATCAGGCATCAGAAAAAAAGACCCCAAACAAACAAAACCCAAGGAAAAGAGTTAAGTGATGTTTACAGAAGAGCTCTGGTTGAACAGTATTTATTTTAGTTTATTTTTCATCCAGCAAAGATGCAAGATGCTGAAAATATTTCCAGAGGAGCCAATATTTTCCAAAATAAAAATCCCTCTGTCTTCCTGTGCGCTTTGTCGCCACGGAGGTGCCTGTTCTTTGAAGCCCTGATTAATATAGATGAGTTGTAATTTTCTGACCAAGCCATCCTAGTTCACATATATTATTCCATTGGCAGACATGTGGTCCCCACAGCTGTCCCCTCATTTGTGTATGAAATGGAAACACTGGTGGCATTTGTAGGTTACCATAGTTACATGAACAATACACGTGTGAGCCTTCATCCTGCCAAGCTCCAGATTTTTTCCTGGCAGACATTTTGTAGACACAGAACCAAAGAAAATCTATGTAAAGTTTTTGGAAGCACATAAAATCCAGCCCTCGTCCTCTCCGTTTGTACAAGGCTAATGGACAGGGAGCCTGCATCTCAGCCTCACCAGGGCTGATTCCTGCATCCCCTCCCAGCTGGAACTGCCATCCTGGAGACCCATGATGCTCCCAGGAATCGTGAATTCCAGGCTGTGCTCCAGAGCAGTTAAGTCATTAACAGGGTCAGGCCTTAAACACATCTTTCTCAAAAATGATTTGTGAGTTCTACACCAAAGGGAGCTTTGGAGCTGGCATAGTTTTTGTGCTGGCTGGGTTAGGAGGCTTGGGGGTGCCTGGGGGGCTCCTGGGAGAGTGGAGAGGTGGGAAGGAGCCAGATCCCTGTGTCTGCTGCTCCAGGACAGAAATCCAAGAAAGCCCATGGCAAATATTCCCATACTCTGTTGTGTTTCTGCAATTAACGTGTGCCTCTGTGGGAAGAAATATGGGCAAGAGCAAAGAAGATCACGGAGCTGGCTTAGGAACTGGTGTTGTTGGTTTGCCGTAAACCAGTAAATAACGGTGTTTCTCGGAGATTTGGAGGGCTGAAGCTCTGCACAGAGAATTCACAGGACTCCTTCGGTCAGAAGCGGCCACCGCAGATGTGCATGAGTTGCTCAAAGACTTTGCCAGTCTCGTTCTTTTCCTGTATTGAGTAATTAAATCCTTCACTAATGGGCTCCATAAGGTCAGGAGCTGAACACGCCTCCACGGAGGGCTGAGAGTTGAAAGTTCTTCTGAACCCCACTCCCTTACTCGTTGCTGCTTCAAACCCTGCAACTTCATTCAAATTTTGTTTTGCTCTTCAAGCATCATCTTTCATTCTTCCATACATGGCGCTGAAGAAAAATACTGGATTGGCCTATTTTGAATTGGCCTAATTCTTCCCCTGGTGAAAGCAGGACAAGTCCGTGGCATCAGCCAGGAGGGAATTAGTCTCTGCTCTTAACTTCTCCTGCAAAATATTTTTATAACTTCACCTTCTATTTCGTAAGATCTTAACTTGGTGATACCTTGAGTCTCCATCTGGCTGAATTATTAAAAGAACAGGACCCGCTTTTTACCTGGAGCACAGTTTCTAAAGATCGAGTATTTACAGGGGAATAGCGCCTTTTTCTTCTCTTTTTAACTAACAGAACAACAAGGCAAAGCAAGTCTAAGTAACAGGCTTGAAATATTTAACAGGGTGCTGTAGTGAGAACGCACAGAAGTTATAAAAGTGCCACGGAAAAACAGCTCTTTCCCTGATTTTATTGGGTACAACAGCCTTACTACATAATTCTCTCTCCTGAGGTGCTGCCCTTTCGTCCTCAGCGGTCACCCAGGGCAGTATTTTCCCTGGCTAATTCCCAACCCGAAGCAGTTTAACACGGAGGCAAACCTTACTCAGGGGTTTTAGTTTGAAATTTTAGAGTTTGTCAGTCAGCATCTCCTTTCCAGGTATTTAATTTAACTAACTCTGGTGATTCCAGCAATTTGGGCACCTGTCAGCTTGAATTAGAGCAGGAGAACCAGCGGCTTTTGGAAGCCAAGGCCCCCCTGAAGGTACCTGGCAGGGTTTGCCGGGCTGGTTCCTCACTGGGGTGGCTGCTCCAGCCCCTGCCCTGCTCCTGGGGAGGCTGCTCGGGGCCTGGACGGGAGCAAAACCCCAGGAAGGGGCTGGGGGGGTCTCCTCATGCTCCAGGAGCACCCGCAGCTCATGGGGTGGGGTCCATCCCCGGTGGGACAGTGCAGCCCCTGCTCCCTGGGGAGCACCCTCAAGGGTGCAGTCCAGCAGAGGGGAGATCCTCAGGCCTGGGTGGGCACAGCCCCTTCTGAGATCTGCTGGCAGTCGCTGGCTTAACCCCAGAGGGGTCCAGTGGTGACGAATGGAGGTGTCAGAGGCAAGTGTGGGATGGAGGAGCAGCACAGCTGAGCCGGGGGCAGGGGGTGTTGCAGGGATGGGTCCGGTACCTCTGACCTTCCCTGTGCATGGGATGGGTGTCAGCTGCCAGAAACACCCAGTTCTGATCCACAGACACATTTCAGCGCCTCACACCGTCCAGGGTGAGGCTGAGACCAAAACCAGGCTCGCCCATGCTCACCGAACACTCCCCAAGCTGCAGAAGCTCCACCTGTGGCCACGCAGAAAACCCAGATCTCCAGCCCTGCCACTGCCACCTTCTGCCCTTCCCTGGAGTGAGGTCACTGCTCCTTGTTTTATCGTGTTTTAAAGAGAACATTCATGGTCTGGAGAAGCCGTGGGGCTGTTTGAGTTCGTGGGAGATGTTCCCTGGCTTCTCCTCCACACTGCAATCTGACAGATCACACACCGAGGAACTTCTTCAGAGCCCCGAAAAGTTACTCAGAGAGAATCCCCGAGCTTGTCCAAAGTTTGGCAGAATAACATTTTACCTTGTTTTAATAAAATATCAATCAAAGCTTGGATTGTCTTTTTGTAATTTGAAAATGTTTATCATTTATATAATGAATCCTTCATTTTCTGTTATTTCATGCATCATATCATTTATTTGATTAAGCAAGTCCAAAACTATCTAATAAATTCCTACCTTGCTAATGTGCTGCATACAATTACTGGGATGCAGATGAGCTGCTGATTGGCCTTGTTAAATTTTTAAATTACAAACGATCCATCATTCTAACAGAAATAGAGTAAATATTGATAGTTCCAGAGAGCCACCAGTGACTTGTAAATGCATTGAAAAATAACTTATCTTAGCCATAGGTGAACAAGCAGTTGCAAAAATGAGGTTTTTTAATTGCTGCTTGAAAACAGGTCCTTTAAATGGGTTCGTCGTAGTAAAAGGCAGCAAGTAAAAACAGGTCAGTGGTTTTTTTTTCCTAAGTTCATTGGCAAATCTGTTTTCCATTTTCTTTCTGCCCCCTTTAAGTGCAAGTCTGGTTTATACAAATTAAACATCACTGTGCCCAAATGAATCATCGTAATTAGGTAAAGATTTTATCTATAAAGCATCAATAACGTAACATTTTGAGAGGAAAAAAGTTGTTTTCTTTCTGCAATAGGCAGCAGTTCTGGTACCTCCACTGCAGAGGGAAACCAGCCATGGAAAAGCTGCTGCCGTGGCCATGAGCAGACTGGGGAGCAACGCCAGAGGAGCAGTTCATAGGCCTGTTCTCACACACAATACATTAAATAGGATGTACTTTCTCTCTTTCTTAACGCCGTGAATTTCTCAAAGCAAGACTGTCATGTGTTTTCTGGGTGAAACTGTCAGAATTCAGGTGGTACTTGAGAGAAACGGTTAAATGCAGGCTGGGAACATTCCCACCATTCCCAGCTGACTGAGCTTTCCTGTCCTGATCCCGTGGCAATGCTGCCTGAATGATTTTGGAATGAAATAATGATGGGGAACACATTTTTCACGTGGAGGCAGAAGCGCAGAAAGACTTTTGGAAAGGGGGAGGGTCATGGCATACAGCAGTGGAACTGGAGAGAAAAGAGCTTTTTCTTAGGTCAGAGTAAAGCCTCGGTTCAGAGCAGCTCCAAACCAAATCTGTGGCCACTTAATGGAATTAGTTCTATCCCTTCCCGGCTTGGTTGAGTTCCAGATCTTTGTCTTGGTGCTAACAGCCTTTCTATTAGATCTCAGCACCTCCCATGCTAAATCCATTTATTTTGTTAGTGGCACGCTCACAATCTTTCCTATCAGATCTTCCCCTATCAGCCAACTCAATAGACGGGTCTATTAACATTCAAATATATATAGCTCAGAAACAGAGAATTGGATTTTGTAAGCATAAAACTCAGGAAAAAAAAAAAATCAATAAAAGTCTGTTTTATTCTACGGGCTGCAGTCTGTGTCAGCACACTACACGTGCAAACTGTGTAGATACAGATCTAGGCTAATAGTAAAATACAGTTGAATACTTAATCACTAATAATTGAAACTCTAACCACAGCCACAGGAACCAGAATTAGCAAAACAGAGTGTAACGAGGACCAGAAAAAGGACTTTTTTTCTTGATTGCAGACAAGCAGCTGAAGCTCCAATGCACATACAATTTTTAATAACAAGCCTTATGCCTTCCCTACAGCCAGCACCATTGTGGTGATTTATAAATACCTCCTGAGCTCCTGACTCATCCTGGTTTGTATTTATCAGGCAGCCTTTCCAGCACCGGGATTTTTGGCATCCTGTGTGGTAGTAACAACCACGTACACGCCGGGGTCTTTCCCAACTGTGGGGGATCCTGAGTGACTCACAAAACTGGAGTTTGATCTAGAACTGTGTAGGAAGCAAAATAATCACACTGCCAGGAGCCAGTCAGCAAAAGGGAGGAAGAGGATTTTCTGTTACTTCAGGAAAATCCTGTGGAGCTCTGGCATCCCTGTTTCTCCCGGTTAAAAATACTCCTCATGTGCTCCTCCTTTCGTTATTATTAACACTTTGCTTCCGCTGGCCCAGCTCTTTGGCTCTCAGAGTAGCCAAAAAGGGAATTCTACCCCAACATCCAACTCAACCTCTTCATGCCCTTTTTCCCCTTTCACTTTAGTTTTTATTTGAGCTGTGCTGATTTTGATAGATGGTAAGAAGCAGAGATTTTCTGAGCTGTTCTCTATCAAACCCTCAGGAGAGAGGTGCCCCCATGGGTTCCAAGATGCTCTGATCCTTCCATGTGGTTCTGAGATCCCAAGTATGCCGTGACTGAATCCATTCCTACTCATTAACTACGGTGAGAAGCCAAAGCAGAAATTCTCTAGCCTTGGTCCTCCCTTCATTCATCAGCCAGCAGATACACCGCACGTAAAAAATGGTTGGAATGGGCCTTCCCAAATTAGTTACGCTCTGGAAGTTTTAGATACTGTACAGGCTGAAACCAATTAGGTTTCAATTCTCCCTGGCATTTAAAATCCAGAGAGGGCTGGGGATGGGTTGGGGCACGTGCAGATGGAAAGGAAAGCACATCCCAGGGGTTTGCCCTCCATCCCCTGCAGGGAGCTGTCCTGCAGGCCAGGCAGAAGGGAAGAGCGGCAGGGAAGGACCGAGGAAACTGGATCTTAACCTGAATTGGTTGACTCAGAAACGCTGATCTAATCAAGGAACTTTATCTGGTGATTATGTGGAGTGAGGACAGCGGTCACAGATAGGATTCTTCTCCACTGAATGGAATCAAAGCTTTGCCTTCGCACTGAACCTTGTAACAGGACATGGAAACGAGTCCTGGACAGCAGAGCAGCCCATACGGTCCCAAGATGAGACTCATTTATGAAGAGAAACACAATAAGAAAGCTGATAATAATTCGTGTTCCTAACATAAGAATATTCCTGCTGCACAAACACATCTCACCCTTCAGGTTTCAAGGCTACGAGGTGTCCTTACAAGATTTTTTTCCTTTCCTAAAGCAAAAGAAACCAAACAGCCTCTACAATTGGACAACCCAGCGTTTGGCAAGCCCCTGTCATTGCTGATGTTTCTGATGTGACTGGTTAACGGTAATCTGTGAGAGATTGCCCATCAGTTGCCAGACGCTGGGTTGCAGTTCCGTGGTGGATTTGATGGGCCGTCAATACCCAGGGGCTGCTCCCTGCAGGGGATCCAGCCCTTGTACTCCAGAGCAGTCTATGAATGAAAACCATTTCTCCCTCTCCTGCAAATTTCCTTCAGTATTTTAATGAAAAATACTGTATCAGATGCGGTTTTTAAGAATGAGCCCAAATAAATTACAAATTTCCAAGCTGTAATGTGCTGTTTCTGCAGCGCAGACGTTATGAATAGGACGCTCTTTGCAGTTCTTTGGTGGAGATAAGAGCAGTATTTTTCAAAAGAACACAGATAAAGCATGCTAAGGTTGTCTTGAGATACAGCAAATCGCCTTCTCACCAGAGCTTTCCCTAAAATTAAACACAGGCTTTATTTTGATGGAATGTGTGTACAGATGAGAAGACGAAGTAGGCATTATTTGCAGGGGAAAAAAACCCCAAACCTTAAATATTATAAATCCCTGAGGACGTGTTTTGAGGCTTTATACCATTATTACATGTCCTGCAGGCCCTTGTTTCTGTATTTCCTTTTAAGACCGAGCTCCCACGTTCAGATTTTTTCGAGCTCTTTCAACTGTCATCATTTTCAGCTTGATTTTTCTGTGTTTTCCACAACTCGGACCTGTAAATAGCTTATTTCCTGACGCTGGAGACTTTAAACACCTCACTGTAAAAGACTTACTATCAAGTATGATTCCTCAATATTCATCTAAATACACAGGATTGCACTTGTAAATGTAATTCCTGGGAAAGGAGCCCTGTTCCGTGGGTTGGCTGTCCTGGTTATTAAACTCCAGGTCCTCTTTCTCCAGGATGTGCAAGGTCACTGCTGCTCTCGAGTGGAGCAAGCCTGGCCTTAGTAAGCTGGTTTTAGACCAGAGTTAGTGTTGAGCTTACTGCTGTCATTTCCTGGGTGCTCCTGTTTCAGCGCCCGTCCCTCCTAAAGCCTGGCCAGAGGTGATTGCTCACTGTTTTATCCCTGTTTTATCCACGGAAAACACGCGGATACGGAACTGCAAAGGCCCTGCTGAAGGTCAGAGCAGGGCAGGGCACGTTTTACCCCCACCACACACAAAACCCTTTCCTTAAACGTGTCCTGCAGCCTTAAGCAGCAGTGATCCCAGCCTGAGCTCCCTGTGGGCCCCCCTCATCTCCACAGAGCTCCAGCCCAGATCTCTTCCGGCCCAGCCCCCAGAATCCCAGCATGGGTCAGGGTGGAGGGACCGCAGTGGGCGTCTGGTGCCACCTCCCTGCTCCAGCAGGGCCATCCCAGAGCACAGGATTGTGTCCAGAGGGCTCTGGAGTATCCCCAGGGAGGAGACCCCACAGCCTCTGGGCACAGTCTGTTCAGGGCTCGGGTGCCGCACAGGAAAGTTCTGCCTCGTGTCCAGGAGGAACTTCTGGGCATCAGTTCCTGCCCGATCCTCTGGTGCCATTGCTGAGCTGTAGTGATCCCAGTCTGGTTCCCATTCTCCAGTTCAGCTGAAGCTGCCCCAGCTCTCCCGCTTGGCACTAACCCTGCTCCGGGTCCCTGGGCACGGCTGCTGGGCTCTCCCACCTGATCCCGGCTGCAGCAGCCCAGGACAGGCTTTCCCTGCGGGATGGCAGTGATTTCCCACAGGATGAAGATGGGAATGCAGGAGCTGCACGAGTCATTAGCAGGACATTAGCACAACAATTTTCCAACACGCAGCTCCCACACTGAGGCTCAGCCTGGGAAAATGTTTCTGGGGAGAGAAGGGAGGAACCGGGGATCAGCGTGTGCAGCTGCAGCATAAATTGCTTGTCTTAGCCGGAGGTAATTTCTTCGTGTGTCTGATCCCTCCAACTTTCACCTGGGCACATTCAGTGCAAGTGGCTGCTGCCCAAAATCTGCGCTGATGCTACTGCAGTATAAAAGAAATGCTGCAAGAATGAACCACACAACTGTGGAGAGGGCAGACCTGCTATGGCAGCATCACTGTTTCAAAATGCACCCAGAGATCCATGTGCAAACAAGATTGTTTCTCTTTTCAGTGAATTTTAATAGTGACCATTAATACAGTTGTCAGGGAAGTGACAACACTTTGTTTTCCTATTACCAAGCAAAAATGTTGAATATATTTTCTTTTTAGTTGGCAGGTTAACTGTGAACACTTTTAATGAACAGTTTATTTCATGCTTGTCCCTTCATATTGTTCTCTTACTGCACTGGAGGCTTAAAAGTACTTTTATTCTGATCACCCAAAGTCCTTCAGAGCCACCAGCAAGGCCGTGGTTGCCAGGGCACAGCTCTGTCCAAGGGAGCTGAAATGAAGGATCTTCTGCTCCACAACCAAACGCCCACCACCCTCATGATTTCTTGGTTCTCAATATTAACCGGTTTCCAGAACTCAGGTGGAAAGGGAAGCCTGAGACAAACACCCCCATGGCATTTCCAGGATGGGAGACAGGAACGATGTTCCTGTTTCTGCCCTCAGGGAACAGGAACAAGCCAGCACCCCGGGCAGCTGCCGTGGCCTTGCTGGTGACAGAAATGTGGTTTCTCACTGCGCTGGGTACTGAGCAATGTCATGGAAAATGCATTTAGTTGGCTCGGGGTAGAATAATTCCCTCCATATCTCTCACATAAAATTAGCCATTATTTCTGCTGATATCAAGTTACCAGCTGTTCCAACTGCTGTTGCGGTCGGAACACTAGAAAATATGAATTTAACAAATGAGAGGGAAGGCAGGGAATGCTAAAAGCTTTCCTTCACACCCTCAGTATCTGCGACACCAAACATCGCAGAGGTGTCTGGCGCCAGTCCTGTCAATGCTGCAAGGACTGGAAAGCTGAGACTCCTGGGGTGAAGGGATGGCTTTTGGTGGCTGCTTTGCTCCTCTGTAGCTTTGATCAGGACCATCAGTGGGGTTTTACACATCACAAGCAGCTAAAACCAAAGCCCATGGCTGCGCTTGGCCCTCTCCTGCTGTGGCCCCTGGGCTGCCCCTCACCAGCACAGCACTGAAATGGGCTGGGGCACGTGGGGCTGCTCAGAATTCATTTTTTTGATTACTCTGGAATTTCATTTCCAGTTTCATCCCAGCTGCTCTGTCTCCTGACTGGAGACAGCGATGTGCAGGTTGTTTCTAAAGAACACTCGCAGTTAAAGAAAATTAAATCTGTTCACAGTAGAAGATAGCTACAGAAGAGAACGAGTCACTAGGAACTTGTAAAATCATATATTTACAGTGATCATAAACCCAGAACTGTGGTCAATAAACCCAGAAATGCCTCCTTAGCAAGGATGAACAATAACTGTAACGTGCAAGGAAGAGGATATAAATATTCAACAAAGAAAGGATCGAATTTGATTTTTTTTTTTTTTTNCAACATCTAGACATGCTCCTACATATTTTAAAAGAACCTTTGAAGTCCTTTCAGGCAGTTTGGTTTTTAAAGCATTACATGATTCACCCAGCTATATCAGGGTGAAATCAGTAGTAAAACATCGTCAGGGCCCTCAGATGTGCAAGGCACCAACTCCCATCTCTTCACGCCCTGAGAAGTTGCAGGAGAGACCCTGAGGGCAGGAACGGTGGGAGCAGGGTGCCCTCCTTGGTGCCCCTGCCCTGGGCCAGGTGCAGAGCTGGGGCAGGGCCGTGTCCCTGGGTGAGGGGACAGCTCAGGGCACCCTCCTGGACCTGCCTGGGGCTGGGACCAGGGAAAGCAGCGCCTGCATTATTAACTGCAAAATGCTGCCGTTTGAAACGCTGCAATTAAATCAATTACACTTCGGCTGCCATCAATTTTCCTAGCGCTGGCTGGTTTGGGTCAGCTACAAATGTGGTGCTGTGGAGGGAGGCATCCATCAGAGTCAGCACCGCTCAGGCTGTGCCAGCCTCCTCATCACTCCATGCTAACACATTCCCTACTATTACAGTGCCATTAGGATTATTTTTTTTAATGCAGTCTCAGACAATTCTTCCATCAGTTGGAAGTTATTTGAGAAGGAATCTTGGTTCTACACTCGGTTTCCCCCCTCCAGCAGAGTCTGCTCAGTTCTCATTCAAGTCTCAGCTACCAGAGAGAAATTCTGACTCAACAGGATCAAATGCGTTCTGGCTCCCCTTCCTCTTTCCCGTCCTCCAAAGCACAACCACAGAATAATAATATAAAAATAAATAATAAAATGCTGCTTGCTGTGTTCTACCTATAGCACTACATCATAATCTAAAATAAATACGGTAATTTCATTATTGAATATGATCAGATTTGGAAGTAAGCGTTGTATAAATGGCACTCCTGACACATCTCTCCAGAGGAGTATTTTAAACCTATTTTTTAAAGCTGTGTTTAGTTTCATTATTTTATATAGTACCATCTTTTGTGGGCTGTCACTTGGTTGGGGTTTCACTACATTCTTATGGAAAAAGATGAGATTTCCTGCTTTCTGCTGTTACAATTTTTCATCGCTGCGTTCTCTCGGGTATCACAGAGTCACAGAACGGTTTGGGTTGGGAGGGACCTTAAAGCCCATCCAGTGCCAGCCCTGCCATGGCAGGGACACCTTCCGCTGCCCCAGGCTGCTCCCAGCCCTGTCCAGCCTGGCCTTGGGCACTGCCAGGGATTGGGAGTCCATACAGCACAACCTGATTATTTTAGTTACATTAAAACCCAAACCTTTTGTTTAAGAAGTCCCAACTGCATTCACCAAAACAATTTTCCAATGAAGTGAGAATGAGCAAGATTTTGCTATGAGATTTCCTGGAATGTGTGTTTAAGGCCCCACGATGCACCAGATGTTCCGAGATGCCTGGACACAGCTGGGTTAATTTAAATCTACTCTTGCATGAACAACTTCAGGCTCAGCAGACACAAATGTGGGGCTTACGCAGCAATCTGGAATCGTGGTGAACGTTCATACGATCACAATGCAGTACAAACAGCTGAAATAAGGGCAGTGCCTTCATTTAATCAAATTTACTGTCATTGTTTGGTGCTGAGCTGGATTAAATCTAAGCTGTTATCTGGAACTGATTTGATTAACTCGGATGAATTTTGGCAAAGTTCATACGAATTTAGCTTTAAACTTCTAAAGCAACAGCTTCCTGAGCCTTAATTCCACACGCCTGAAGCCTGGGCCTTGGGGACAGGCACTGAGCGCTGACACTCGTCTGAGACCTCGCCATGCTCGCCAGCACTTCCTCCATCCTTACCATTTCCCAAGACATCCAAACAACTCCTGCAGAGTAAAACTGAAGTTATCCCCAAGTTTTATTTTTAGGTAATTCAGTCAGAGAGATTTCTCACGTAAACCCTAAGTAGGAGAGAGTTCCAAACCCCACATAATTTATTTGCCTATACCAGGTTGGGATTTTTGTAGGAGATTACTGTTAAAATAATGTTTGTTTTCAGATTTTTTTTTTTTTCCAAAGTTTGAAGAAACTAAATAATAGATGAATTGTATATGAGCTGAGCATAACATATACCCTCATCTGCTTTCAGGACCATCTTCAGACACCGATTTGCAGAAGATTCTGAAACACCAAGGAGGAGCTGAGAGACTTCAGATCATTTCTTAACTTCTCTAAACTCAGAAAATCACCTTTCACCTTTCTGGATGTCCAAGCCTTTCACCTTAAACGTCAAGCTTTACATTTTCTGCCTGACAGGGGCTCACCCTCTCCCTCTGTGGGGATTTTAGGGCGCCAGGGAGCTGAACTCCCTCGCTGGCCAGCATGGCAAAGGTTAGAGTTGTTTTAACTGTGTGCCAGTTGGTGCTAGAATTGTTAATGAATTCATTAACTGAGTCTTCCATACAGAGCAGCGAATGTCCGCAGCTTTGTGTCTGCGAAATCAGGCCCTGGTTTACACCGCAGTCAACGTACAGGGAAGCCACCACAGTCGACTGCAACGACCTGCGGTTAACAAAAATCCCCAGCAACCTCTCCAGTGACACTCAAGTCCTCCTGTTACAAAGCAACAACATTGCAAAGACCACAGACGAGCTCCAGCAGCTCTTTAATTTAACGGAACTGGATTTCTCACAAAATAACTTCACAAGTATCAGAGATGTGGGGCTCTCCAACCTCACCCAACTCACGACTTTGCACCTGGAGGAGAACCAGATCACGGAGATGACTGACTACTGCCTGCAAGACCTCTGCAATCTGCAGGAGCTCTACATAAACCACAACCAGATCAGCAGCATTTCTGCAAATGCGTTCTCTGGCCTGAAAAATCTCCTGAGATTACACCTCAACTCCAACAAATTAAAGGTTATTGACAGCCGTTGGTTTGATTCTACTCCCAACTTAGAGATTCTCATGATTGGAGAAAACCCAGTGATCGGAATACTTGATATGAATTTCAAACCACTCTCCAACTTAAGGAGTCTGGTTTTGGCAGGTATGTACCTCACAGACATTCCTGGCAATGCCTTAGTAGGCTTGGATAGCCTTGAAAGTCTTTCCTTTTATGACAACAAATTGGTAAAAGTTCCTCAGCTTGCACTGGAGAAAGTTCCCAATTTAAAATTCCTGGATCTCAACAAAAACCCAATCCATAAAATTCAAGAAGGGGATTTTAAAAACATGCTCAGATTGAAAGAGCTTGGGATCAACAACATGGGAGAGCTGGTGTCTGTGGACAGGTACGCGCTGGACAACCTGCCCGAACTCACCAAGCTGGAGGCCACCAACAACCCAAAGCTGTCCTACATCCATCGCCTCGCATTCCGCAACGTCCCTGCCCTGGAGAGCCTCATGCTCAACAACAACGCCTTGAACGCAGTCTACCAAAAGACGGTGGAGTCCCTCCCCAACCTGCGTGAGATCAGCATCCACACCAACCCGCTCAGGTGCGACTGCGTCATCCACTGGATCAACTCCAACAAAACCAACATCCGCTTCATGGAACCCCTCTCCATGTTCTGCGCTATGCCTCCGGAGTACCGGGGACAGCAGGTGAAGGAAGTGCTGATCCAGGACTCAAACGAACAATGTCTTCCAATGATCTCTCACGAGACCTTTCCCAATCACTTAAACCTGGACATCGGCATGACGGTGTTTTTAGATTGCCGGGCCATGGCAGAACCCGAGCCAGAAATCTACTGGGTCACTCCTCTGGGCAATAAAGTCACCGTGGAAAGCCTCTCGGACAAATACAAGCTGAGCAGTGAGGGCACCTTGGAAATCTCCAACGTCCAGGTGGAGGACTCCGGGAGATACACCTGTGTTGCTCAGAACATAGAAGGGGCCGACACGAGGGTCGCTACCATCCGGGTGAACGGGACGCTCCTGGACGGCACCCAGGTTCTGAAAATCTACGTTAAACAAGCCGAATCCCATTCCATCCTGGTTTCTTGGAAAGTCAATTCCAACGTCATGACTTCCAATCTAAAGTGGTCATCGGCCACCATGAAGATTGACAACCCTCACATCACCTACACCGCCAGGGTCCCGGTGGATGTCCACGAGTACAACCTCACACATTTACAACCCTCTACAGATTATGAAGTGTGTCTGACAGTGTCCAACATCCATCAGCAAACACAGAGATCCTGCGTCAACGTCACAACCAAAAACGCGGCTTTTGCGCTGGATATTTCCGACCAGGAAACCAGCACGGCCCTGGCAGCGGTGATGGGATCCATGTTTGCTGTCATCAGCCTCGCCTCCGTCTCTGTTTATATTGCAAAAAGGTTTAAGAGAAAAAACTACCACCACTCATTGAAAAAATATATGCAAAAGACCTCTTCAATCCCCCTGAACGAGCTCTACCCTCCACTTATTAATCTCTGGGAAGGCGACAGTGAAAAAGATAAGGATGGCTCTGCAGAGACCAAGCCGACCCAAGTCGACACATCCAGAAGCTATTACATGTGGTAACTCAGAGGATATTTTGCTTCTGGTAGTAAGGAGCACAAAGACTTTTTTGCTTTATTCTGCAAAAATGACGAGTTGAAGACTTTTGTATTTTTGACTTTGCTAGTCCGTGGCAGAGCGGTGAGGACAGGTGGATATTTCAGGATTTTTTAGTATAGCGTATCGCAATGGGTTGACACAAATGGCAGCTTCACCTAGCTTCCAATTCTCCCTTTATTTTATTATTATTATTTTCCTCTTTTTTTT
>VZRN01005355.1:1124404-1167048 GCA_013397935.1 Dasyornis broadbenti
TTTTTTTTTTTTTTTTAGTTATTGTGCTAAACTTAACGCTGTCCTAACCCCAGCGCTGAATAAAAAGAAGGAGAGGCTGGGTGAGCCCGCGGTTCCGACGCAGCCGGCCCCGTTCTCCCAAAGCCATCGTAGGGGCAGGATCGCACCGAGCTCACCCTCGGTTTTGGAGCTGCAGTGAAATAGGTTTGTGACCCTGGGCTGAGGACTCGACCCTGAGCAAAGGAGACCCTGAATGATGTTAGTTGACTGTACTGTAATGTTGTATCAACTGATTTGAATGTTTTTGACTTTCAACAATGCGTTTTCTTTTTTATTATTATTATTATTTTTGTAGTAGTTGAAGGCTTAGGTAAAGCTAACAGGCAATAGGAATATGTACATCCAATTTTTTAATGTAACAGACTAAATGTTAATTGTTCTCTTATTCTTTTTATTCTATTTAGTAGACACTTTTGAAGAATTACTAGAGTTTTGTTGTGTTTAAATCACCAACACACGGTGTTTAATGAAGGCAGAGCTATAATAAATTTAGTTTTGTTCTGATTTTTTTTATTTTATAAGCCACAGTAATGTCTTGGGTTTAGATATCACTAGTTTGACTAGTGATCTTGTTTTCACATAAAATATACCCAAAATGTTATATAAAAATATTGTGGGATTTTTTTTCTTGATGAAATGAAGTTCCAGGTTCAAGTTTTTTATGCATTTTTGTTAATAGCAGTGTTTTCTCTGCACTAAAGGCAAAATATGGAAAATAATTTAATGAGAAAAATGTCTCAGCGTGGCTTTTGGACCAAGAGTCACATGCAGAATAAAAATTGTTTGGCATAGGGTACACAGAAAAAAGAATTCAGAGTGTGAAACAGGACATTTTCCTTTTTGTTTACTTTTCCGTTTATATTCCGAGCTAAGATAGAAATGAAGCTGACATTTAGCTGTCATTACCGTCAGTTAGGAAAAAAAAAAAAACCCCAACTCAGTGCTACCAAACAGAAATAAACCAGTTAAATCTTGGAATATACTTGAATAAAAAGAATTGGATTCATGTTCCTTCAAAAGCAGAAATTACGATTAAAACTACCGAGACACTTAACGTTTGGTCCAAAACGGAACTGCATTTTTTACAGGCTTAAAATGAATCCATACTCTGAGTATTTGACTGAAATGCTGCGGTAGGAGAGAGCAGCAGCGTTCTGTGTGCACTGGGTACCGTATAAAGGCATCATTTACAGCTGAACCTCCGGAAGCGGTGTCCGTTGTCTTTCCTGAATCCCTGCAAGTTCTGCACACGAGTCACGAGCAGGGGGGGCTCTGGTGAACACGTGCTGACATCACACCGACACCCCTCAGCAACAAGCACAGCGTTTTCTCCACTCTGTGACCACTGCCAATGTGCAATTTTTTACCTATTTTTACACACCAAGTAAGGTCTTGGTAGGTCAAAGTTAATTGTTCAAATAACGGGCGTGCCTGGGGTTTGGGACTGTGTGAAGTTCTTTAACTCACTGGCTTCTCAAATATATCCAAGACCCCCTCCAATACTTACAGATAAGCTTCAGACTCTTTTTCCTCGTCTAAAAGTGAAAAGTTACCACCATAGTTTAACCAATCAGCTGCCTTGGTGCAAAAACTTGAGTCCATCTCTTGGACAACCCGCCCTGTTGGTCTCATGTTTCAGCAGGAGCCTGTATTCATTTTGCGTTTCAATCAAGTATTTATGCTGCTACACACAATATTTTCCACGTTCATGAGATCTCATACATTTTTAATCGTGTGACAATTAGATGGTGGGGTTAGGAAAGTATATTTTGATCATGGAGAAGTCACAGGGTGAAAGCATTTACTCATCACCTTCTCCGGGATTTTTGTTTAATGTTAACGGGACATTTTCTCATGCTGCCTTCTCCAGAAGAGCTTCAGAGCAATAATTGTCATCTTGTCTGTATTCTACTCTAACCTTAAACTGCAGGCATGATGAATTAAACTGAGATCTCTCCTGCAGCAAAGATTCACTCTGCTTTAGCCAGAGCAAGGACACTGAGGACAAGGCTGGCCACAAAGCGTTGGCTTCCACCTCGCATGGCCTCATAGCCTTGTCTTTGGAAAAGACTGAATCGAGCAGGTGTCAAAAGGTGCAAAGCAAGGCCCCTGGTCCACCATCTCCTCAGCTTCCTGCAGCACTTGTCCAGGCTCACGCAGCTCTACCTGAACCTCCCAACAAGCTGGTGAAAGAACGCGGCTTTGGTTCCTCAGCGACCAAATCCTAATCTATGCACGGGGCTGCCCTCCCAAACAGCCCTCCTGCCCTTCCTCCCTCTGTCCCCACAGGCCCAAACAATCTGGGGATGTCTTTGCCTTCTGGGCACGCTCGTGTCGAGCAGCCGGTGCCGGTGGACGCAGAGCACAGCAGCTCTGTTTTCACCTGGCTGGCTTTGCACACCCGGGCAGCCGCAGCAGCGCAGGCACTGCTGGAAGGGAAGGGGACAGGGACATGTGGCCACGGAGGAGGACAGAGCCACATTCCACAGCGAGCTCAGGCTGCCGGGAAGGAAAGCGACGTTTAACGCGTTCCTTCCCACTGGGGAGTACCAGGCCTCGTGTTCCCTGCTCTTTCCTGTCGTTTATCATCTTTGCAGAGCGATGCTGGTAGGGAACTGCAGGGGAAAACGGCTCGGTAAGAGCCGCACGCTTCTCAGGGACGCGCCGATCTGCAGCATCGCGGGGAAGCTGATGCTGCTGGGGATCCTGGAGGGAGATGCAGGTCACCTGAGAGCAGCAAGAAGCACCTCGTTGAGGCTGTGCATTCTGCACACACAGCCTCCTGTGCTAAGTGTTTTCAGCCTTTTAATCTGACCCTATAGAATTCTGTAGAGATCCCCTGGACATTTAAAATCTTGCTAATAGAAGAATAAAAAGTGGGGAAGAGATTAATCACATGTGGCATATAATCTTAGCAAATAACCTTCAACCTTGTGCTAGCACTTTCGTTGTGCTTGCATTTTATTGTGAGCAAAAATAAAAATACTCTAATTGCCTTCAAAATGTATTTGCATCTACTCTTCACTGAAGACAAAAAAAAAAAAACAAAAAAACACCCCTGGTTTGCTCAGAATCAGGGATTGAGACTGGCTTGGAAAACAGGAGGGGAAGACCACTGTTCGCTTTCATTTGGCTAACGGTTCAGAGAGGCTGTGTAAGAGCAGATATTTCATACCCAACTAAACTTCTCCTTGGCTGCCCAACAGTAAAATATTTCAGTCCCCTGAAGAATAAGTAACATGCTCAAGTGTGGGATGCAGTATTCCAGCTAAACCCACTTCTCATTTCTTCACCTAAATCATATTTTATTGGATTGAGAGGGTGTTTCCACCCGCAAACCAGGACAGACCCAGGACGTGGTCTTGGAATGAAGAGCACAAGGCCACCCCAACGTGTTCACCCAACGTGCCCTGTCCTCCAGCCCTGCCCCAGGAGCAAAGCACTCCCTGAGTCACTAAAGGTGGCTATGGGAACACCAGCAGTTTGGGCCACTGGTTTCCTAAAAGGGTGAAACTGGAAATAGGTCAGGGAATCCGAGCTCCGGAGAGGACGGCACGAACTTGCCCCCTTGCCCCTGACAATGTGGGACATCAGTGATAAAAGCAGCGTCTTTGAGTTCAAATCAGGCAAGTCCTTGTGCTTTGTGCCGGCAACCTTGAAAATAAGGCTGCAATGATAAAGAACTGCAATGAAATTCCTGAAATGATTGAGATAAACAGGTGAGAGCTACTCCAGCAACACCATCACAGCTGAGGTGCCCTGCACGGGAACAGGACGAGTCCCTTAGGCACATCTGTGACCATCTCACCGTCCTACAGAGCATCGCCAGGGATGTGCACGGCAGGAAAAGCACACAGGAATGTGGGACTGGAGCGGGAAGGAGCCATTTCACAACCCCCCAGTGCACCAGGAGTGGCTGTTCCCTGCACTGATCCCGTTCCACACCCACCACCGTGAATGCCATGAATTTCTGCTGCAGCTGGAATTTGCCTTCTCCCGCTCCCCGTGTTCACAGCACAACTGCAGCAGCCCCACAGCCACAGAAGCCCACGCCTGGAGGGCAGGGTGAACGTGCTCCCCGTGGAATTCTCTCTTCAGGAAAAGCCAGAGTGGCCGAGCTGCGGATCCCAGCGCTGTTACACACACAAACACCGGCACCATCCCTGCAGGAAAGGACACTCCACTGCCCCACCCCAGCTCAGGTTTCTCTGCTGTGTCCCATGGAGGGAATGTTTTCTGTTTCTCCTGAACTGTCATCCTGCAATCAGCTCCTTCCACCTACTGCAGTGTTTTGTATCTGAGAACTTTATCCACCTCTCTCTCTCTGCCTTGCTCTGCACCAGCCTCCCCTGGTCTCATCCTGCCCTCGCTCATCACGACAGCTGCAGAGCTCACGCTGAAGGACTTGATTCATATTTAACTTCACTGCTGCCTGCTTTCTCCACCAGCCTTTTCCCCTTCACCTCATCCTTCCCATTTTTCCCTCAGCCGTTCCCTCTGGAGCCCTGGGTTGCTGCTGGCTGTCAGTGAGAGTCAGATCACGCCTGGTGCCACCTCCCCACTCTCCCTTCCACTTCCCAAACCCCTTCCCGCTGCTCCAGTTCTCCACCTGCCCTTATTCCTCAGCACATCATGACCCTCTGTTATATTTCCTCTTGGTATGAAAGCAACAAACGACTAATTTTTCTTTTAAGTGAGGTGCAGGAGATACACCATTAAATCTGAACTGCTGTACAGCTATGTCAAGTAAACCAAAGGAATGCTGAGGCGTAATAAAAGCATCATAACAGGTTTTTGAAATACGTGAAAATAAATACTTGGAAAATCTGGAATTGATCATTAAGTAAAATATTCAACAGTGACTAAATTACTTAAGAGCTTACATCTCATTAATTTCAGTGGTGTTCAAAACGAGATTTTTCTTGGGTGCATCTGGAAGCATTAACTATCCTTAAATTCTCAGCAGCTGGGAAACATTTTGTATGGAATTTTATAACACGGATTTTTTTTCAAAAAAAATCACTTGAAACCATAATTTTTATCCCCATTATGGGAGTAGGGGGATGGAATTTAAATCGTATAATCCTCCATGGAATCACTGATTTGCAGTGATTAAAGAAGGTAAAAAAAAAATAATAAAAATAAAAACTTTCAAAACTGCAACTCCAGCTTTCAGCTCACAACTGGAAAAACAGCTCTTGGCAGGTTTTTTTAAACAGGAGTTTTTCCTGCTGGGGCCTGTCCTTGCTGTGGCATTCCCTGGATGTCCCTGCTGCATCCATGCACAGTCCTTGGGTGCCATTTTCCAGAGGGCTCCCACCCCACACTGGGAACTCCAGGTCACTTTGGGAGCCAATCCCTCCGTGCTGGGCTCTCTCCAGAGCCCCTGGGCCTCACCGGGAGCCAGAAATCCCTGGAGGGGCCTGCACGCCATGAAACCACTCTGGACACACAGCTCAGCTCAGCCTCCAGATGTTCCTGCAGCAAAAGGAGAGCTATAAAACAATGAAGGCAAAGAGGTTTGGTGCCTAATTTCATTGCTCTGGCCCTCAGTTTTCCAGGGTTTTCCATTCAAACAGAGATGCCATGACACCTCTACAAAGCCAGTGAGGAGACACCCAGGAGTTGGACTCCAGAGACCCTTGTGGGTCCCTTCCAACTCAAGATATTCTGTGATTCTCTAATTCATATTTTTCATCATGACCAAGTTTTTCTGACTTGCCTCCTGTCAGTGGGAGCCCAGGATCCATTTCTAGAGAGCAGCACCCATCTGCCTCCGATTTCACAACAGGAAAACCAAAGAGCAAGGCGGGGATACAGCTTTATCCATACCGTACCTTACCTGGTTCTGTCCCCCCAGAACAAATGATGCACGTTCAGTAGATCATAATGGGATCATAACAGAATCAAGCTTGCCAGAGCAGCTGTGGCTGCCCCTGGATCCCTGGCAGTGCCCAAGGCCAGGCTGGACAGGGCTTGGAGCAGCCTGGGACAGTGGGAGGTGTCCCTGCCATGGCAGGGGTGGCACTGGATGGGCTTTCAGGTCCTTTCCAACCCAAACCATTCCATGATTCTATAATAATCAATTGTACTGCATGTCTCTCCTTTGTTGAAACAAAGCCATGGCTGTTTGGACGCGGCTTTGCAGAGAAAGGCAGCAATAAATCCAGTACAGACAATACCAGCTCCCGGGTTGGACTCACAGCAGAGCTCAGCAAAACCTCTGCCAGCTTTTGTAGGACACGGAGTTGAACCCCAGTGCTTCGTTCCAGGAGACTGTGCCATAGTCTGTATAAACTGCACACCAAAGCACAGCCTGAGCAGTAGGAGCACCTGCAGAGCCTCGTATTGGTACAATAATGGCAGAAGGCTTGGTCTGAGAGCCCAGCCCCGGCTGTTCTGCCCCTACTCCTCCTCTGCTGCCGAAGGAGAAACGCAAACATCGGCCACAGCAACGCCTCGCATCGGCCTGAGCGTGGCTTGTGTTGGGGAGGATGAAACAGGAAAGCCTTATAGGTATGACTGCTTAGGCTTGGAGAATATGAAAGCTATAAGTGAAAAAGAATTAAGAGCTGAGTTCGATGTCTGAGGGGCCAAGCCTCAGCATGGTGATTCCCTTTTCCAGTAAAAAGTGCCCCTCTCCTTATCAATAGCCCAAGGGTCATTCCGTATGGTAATGTAGGGATTCCTATAGGCTGTATGTAAATGCTATAGGATCTTGTATCTTGTACTAGATTGGTTGTGCAAACTAGAACATTCAGTAGAAGGATAGATAAAAGGAGCAGGAACTTCCTGCTCGTCCTCTTTTGCCCCTCTTCTGCCTCATGCTCTTTTGCGCCCTCCTGCCCCTTCCCCTCTCTTGCTCTCTCACTCTCTCCCAGGCCTGCTGAGGGCTGTGACTGGCAGCCCTCTGCAAGGCCCTTGCACTCACGCCCTGAAGCAATAAACCGCGTGCTTCAAGACAACCTTTGACTCCAGAGATCTCGTCTGAGTTTGTCCCGACGGTCCAGCCACCGTCCTTACAGCTTGGAGAGCAATGAAAGGAAGGTGCAGATGCTTGAGTGCACCACTGAGCCGCACTCCCAGGCAGATCCTGCAATGGCAACAGCTATTGCAGGCTGTTCGCAAGCACCCAAACTGCAGATTAAAACTGCTACCATTAGCAGTTATTGAACTGCTCCCCATCCTCTCGCACTGGGAAGTTCTGCTGCCACACATCCCTTGGGACCAATGCCAGAGGAGTGGATTCCGTGGCTTCCACGTTCTTTCCTGTCGAGGCTGAAGCTGATAGTGGAGCTACAAACCTTCAAGGTTATCAGCCACAATGAACTTTTTCTGAGCTGTTTATCAGAAGAGACCGGCAGAGTTATGCTCCAGCTTCAGTTATATTTTAATGGAATCTGGACACCTGATTTCCTTCTGGCCCAATTTGAAAATCCCATCTTGCAAGAGTTCTCAGTTGGTTTGCTTTCCCCAGCGATTCATTCTCCTTCACGTAACCGTGTGAATTGAGCTTGCACAGGGGCCCTGATCCTTATCTTCCCAAAGTCAATAGGAATTGCACTCCTGCAGTAGGTACCAGCTCATTTCCAGCCTTCTTGAGCTGCCTCACAGTTTGTTTAGGAGACTTGGGAGACAGAGACCAGAAAAAAGGCAGCAGAAAAAGCCTCTTGTGACAAAGGAGATGTCACAAACCTCGTACAAGGGCACGTTATTTCTTTCTAGTCCTTTCCTGTTTCTTTCTCCCCTTTTCACATTTTAAACAAAACTTTGTTTACTTCATGGGATGAACCCTCGCCAGTTTTTTCATCTGTCAAGATCTCTACCAACCTTTGGCTACCAAGTAGAAACAAAAAGCTAAATCCAAACATTATCGATAATCCATTCATGCCTATAGCCTGCTTTTTAAAATGTAATTACAATTAAAAAAACCCCATTCTCTGAGCAAGGCAGTTGTACACGCAGCTCTGTCCTCACTCACTGTGCTGAGGTAAGAAGGATGGTGCCTGTCTCTATTAAAGATCCACAGCAACACAAACACGGCCGTTATCCCAGCACAAAGAACAGGACCTGTGTCAATACAGGCACGGAGCCTGCTCCTCCCCTGGCACACAGAAAACAGAGCAGCTTCACCGTCTCTCACTGGGTTCTCCCCTCACAGTTATCCAGTCAGCAAACACAAGCCTAATAGCACAAGCTCAAGCGATCAGCACAGATAAAATAGATTCTTTGACGATTTTGCCTACAGCAAATAATTTAAAAGCCATTTAATAATTCAAATCATATGCAAATCAGGAGTACTGTAGTAGTTAATATCACGTTTTCGTGTCTCTAGAGGGAAGTCTGCAGAGAAACCAGCAGTGCTGGGTGGCAGAAGCCACTGAATAAATGGAATTAAAGGGTTAATAGTATTTCAGGTTGTCTCATCTAAAGATCCCCAATATTCTCCAACGCTTTTTAGGCAAAATTCCTTCTGCTGCATGTGCCATGACCCCAGAGGCCTTGTCCTTCTGAAGTCCCTAAACCACGACCATTTCTCACAGCACCAGACCCTCAGTGCTTCTGGAAACCACCTCCATTCCTCTTTTGAGAGACAGGCAAGCCCTCTGAGATCTCATCTCCTCAAAGAGAAAAGCTTCTTCGTTTTCTTATCCCTTAACATTCTGAGTGGGGAAACACAGTTTACACGTAAAATCATTAATCTTAATACTTTTCCAGTAGTCTGTGTGATTGTTCTAACCTCTGCCACGAGTGAAAGCAGAGCTGTCAAGGAATGAAAGGGCAAATAAATCCTCACCAATTCATCCCGCAGATGAAGTCTGGAAAACCTCCAGCCTCTCAATCAGCACATCCATGTCCCTGATTTACTCCAACTACCCGGAGCTAAACTGATTTCTTATCATTTTCCTGAAGAGGTGAGTGACTGATGGATGGAGGGCAGGAGTGGTGTCGTTAATGATCCCAAGTCCTGCCACAAGGAGCTGTGGATGTTTTGGAACGCGGCTCCTCTGCCTTCAGCAGGATTAGAGGCTGCCCACACACAGCCTCAGTGGGGATGAAAGAGAGGAGCCAAACTGCTGTTAGGGAGAAAAACTGCATGGTCTCAGGGGGAAAAAAAAAAAGAAAGACAATTTCCAGGTTGATAGACCTTGAAAATACTACAGCATTCGAGAGAGGCTGCCACAGAATGCTGGGGATTTGAGACAACAAACGTGAAGCAGCTCCAGTCACGGTGGTTTTTATTTAATGTCCTTGAGTAATAAATCTCTCTTGCAACGTGAATGTTCCTAAGCCTTTTCGCTGTTCAGACTTTTATTAATTACGACTTTGCTGGGATGAACTCCCCCGGAGCGGGCTGCACACCTGGATGTGCACAACACCAACACGTTTGCTACAAATTAACCAAACACCCACCAAAATATAAATCCCTGCTGATGCCAGTCCTCCCGTGACAGCTTCTACCCTAATACGGCTCCTCGTTAGAATTAGCAACTGTGCCATTAACTCCTTACTCAAACACAATTTGCACTGTGACAAAGGACAATTCCGCTCAAATAAAGATTTCAGGGTTTGACTTGCAAGTTGTACATGTCATGGAAACACGGCTGGCTGACTGATGAGATTCTTGCTGCTTTAATTGTAATTCCACCCAGGAAAATAGCAATGAATCACATCGACGTATTCCTGTCATGTGAGGCAGGTGGAAAAGTGCTCTCAGTACAATAATTCGGGTTTGACTTTGCCTGTATTTCTTTGTGTCCTCTCTTTTAGTGCCACTCACACTGCGACAGAACTGAAGAGAAAGATGGAGGAAGTTTGGATCGTGGAATAACCTGAGCTGGAAAGGACCCACAAGGATCAGGATCCAGCTCCTGGCCCTGCACAGACCCCCCAACAATCCCACCCTGGACATCCCTGGGCACTCCCGGAGCTCTGGCAGCCTTGGGGCCGTGCCCATTCCCTGGGGAGCCTGGG
Organism: Dasyornis broadbenti; assembly: GCA_013397935.1. NCBI lineage: Eukaryota > Metazoa > Chordata > Aves > Passeriformes > Dasyornithidae > Dasyornis > Dasyornis broadbenti. The sequence goes on from VZRN01005355.1 coordinate 1,134,419, forward strand.
CAGTGCCCAGCACCCTTTTCCTGAAATCCAGCCTAACCCTGCCCCGACCCAGCTCTAGCCATTCCCTGGGTGCTGTCCCTGCTCACAGAGAGATTGAGATGTTTGCTCATTAACCAGCGCTTGTAGAAAGGAGAAGGACGTGTCAGCCACCAGCAGATACACAGAAATTCATAACTGTTCACTCCTTTCCATTCGTAGACTTGTTCATGCTTCTTTTCCCCCCACGTGACTGAAACCCAAGCAAAGAGACAAAATTCCAAGTTTGCCAGGCCCTAAGCAGCGCTCTGTGCCCTGATGGGGTCACTCCCCTTTCAAACACAGCTGAAAAGGGAAAGAATCATCAAACCAGGCGGGAACAACACAGGAAACCAACACCCCAAGGCAAAGCTATGTTCAAAGTTACCAAAGAAATCATTAACAGAATAATTACGATAAATTAGCTGCATTGATTTCTAACCCTATCCTTTCTGTGTATTAGAACACACAAATATGGAAAAGGAAGAAATAACATCGGAGAAGCAGAGGGAAGCTGGGGCCTGTCCCCAGTCCCTCCCAGCTCCACGTGGTGTCCAAAGCCTCCGTTCCAAACGCTCGCTGACCCCACGGGAGGCAGGAGGCTGCATGGATCAGGAGCCCGTTCTCCCACAGCAAACTCATTTGTTCCCATGAGCTGGGAAGTGCTTTGGAACTGCTGAGCGCCGCAGTTCTCCCTGAAGCCCTGCCAGAACTACTTGAACAGGGGCTTCGTAACATTTTGGAAGGACATCCACTGACATTATCCACACATCTTCCATGAAATTTCTTTACTTTTAAATCTCTCTCTAGAGGAAAAAAAAATATTACCTTTGTCACAGCCTTTTCATCAGCTATAAAGGTCTCTACTTCCAGCTAAATCTGAGCAGGAGGGAAGTCTCTCCCTCCACCCCCGGATATGCCCCTGGTTGTCATCCCCAGTCCTCGTTTTATTCCGTGTGGGATTGAGGAGGCTGAGGCAGATTCCCTGCTCAGAGCACCGTTTCCTGCAGGTCTGGGCAGGGTGACAAGGAGCAGGACGTTATGGAAGTTCATAGGATTCAGCAGGACACAAGAAGGGAGATGATTTCCCACATGGATTTCTATGGATGTACATAGCTTAGCACTACAGACACGAGATATATATATATATATATATTTGTACTACACAAATTACAGGAACAGTGTGTAAGAAAAACCACAGGCTGAGAAGAAAACTCTTCATTTTTGTGTCTATATATATTATCAAACACACAAGGACTCAAAAACATATTGCTGCATCTATACAAGCTCTCTACAATATTTCTACCAGGTTTTCTATTAAGCAACATCTAAAAAAATCACAAAAAAAGAATTAAACTTTGTACATTGAGTTGGCATTTTAAAAAGAGCTGGAATGTGTAAATATCATCAAGCTTCAGTGCCCCAGGTACAAAATGACTTTTTATGAAAAAAAAAAAAATCCGTTACAATTACACAAAAAAATAGGGAATAAAAACGAGCCAACACTGGAACTGGGACACATGGACAGGATCTCACTTAAGTGAAAATCCCATCAGTAATTAACAACTCCTGGGGACAAAGGACCGGTAAAACCCTGGCTGGAGTGAGTGAGAAAGTCTCCTTACACCACTACAAGACATTTAGCTACACATAGACAGAAAATATTTACATCCTCCAAAACGTATAAGTAAAAAAACCCTGGAGATAAATAAAAAATGCACAAAAATTCCTGCTGGAGCCGGTATTGAGAATGCCAGCCTCACACCCTGGGACTGGCAGAGCTGCACAGCTCCAGAAACAGCCAAAACTGGGATTTATACACAAGCACTGCCTGCGAGACTTTTCAGCTGCCTGGGGTACGACACCAGGACATTGTGACTGTGATGGATTTTCAAGGAAAACTTCCCCGACAGATTTGCAGTCTGCTGGATTTCTGGAAGCCAGACAGAAGCCCAGGCTGCTGTCAGGCACCAGCACTGCCTGCTCCCAAAACCCCAGCGTGATCCAAGGGCACCCCGTGCCCAGTGAGCCTGAGCTGGGATGTGTGGAGCTGCCCCGGTGTCGCAGGCACATCCTGCACAAACCAGCCCCTGCCAAGGAAACGTCAGACACAGCAAAAGCATTCCCTGGAGGCTGAGTGAATACCAGAGCTGCTGCCCAGCACGGCATTTGATGGAATCACAGTATGGCTGGGATTGGAAGGGACCTTGAGGATCATCCAGGTCCACTGGAAGGTGCCACTTCCACCTCCCATCTGCCCAAAGATCTGCAGACAAAGCAAAGCAGAGCGCTGCGTCCAACGTGTCAGAGCAGATCCACTCGGATCAGCCCCGCTCCCCTTCCCTCAGCATCCTCCTCTTCCTCTTACCTCCACTTCCCCCTGACAAAAGAAAAATCATTCTGCTTTTGGCTGCTAAAAACGCTGCTGCAGCAAGGAAGTGTGCTGTAAATGCACCAGACAGAAACAACTCCCCGTCAGTACCTGCCAGCAGAACGGAGCAACCTGCTCCGGGGAAGGCGGCCCTGACCATGGCAGGGGCTGGAATTGCGTGGGCTGTGAGGACCCTTCCAACCCAAACCCTTCAGGGATTCTGCATCTCACATGAGCGCAGCTGGGGGAAAGGGGCTGGCTGACTGCTCCATACCATCCAGGGACAGCCAGGATATTCCTCACTGTCCCAAATCCCAGCTCCCTGTGCCCACATCTCTTAAGTCACTCCAGACCCCAAATCTTAAAATCTTTAATTTTTAATTCAATTTTTGATGAAATGCAATGCTGCTGTTCAGCTGTAAAGCACAAGCTTCCTTTCTGCATGCAAGCCAGGCTGTCACAGGCACTAATACCCAGAATTAGTATGCAGCTAGGAGAACATTTAAATTTATCCCAAATTGATATGGAATCCTCTGACAAATGCCTGTCAGGAGGCGGACAGGACCCAACTTCCACGTTCTTTGGCATATTGCCTTTCCACAGGTTTTAGGTCACCTCAAGACAGAAATGGTCATTATCTTTTCAATACAAAATGATATAAAAGTTTCTAGGTGGTTCCAGTATGTCCAATTATCCATCCCCTGGCATCCTCTCCTGGGAAGAGTGTCAGTGAACGAGGATCTGTCATTAGGACTATCACTAAAGCAGAACAGCCACTGTCAGGAGCAGCTCAACAAAACATTTGGTGCTTTTTCATGGTGAACAACCTCCATTTTCTGTAGCAATTAGATAAAAAAATATAAAAGATGTGAGGCCCTAATTAGCAAAACGCAGTTGCTGCGTGCCCCCGTGCAGGAGGAGGAAAGCTGAGGAGCAAAGCAAACACCATTTGCTGTAAAAGCTCCGGGGGAGGATTTTTCCCCTTTTTCTCATTTCCCGTGGCACTGGGGTCAGCCCAGCTGACAGCAGGTTGTCATTGCTGCTCCACGCAAGGGGAGATAAAAGCTTTCATCGGCGCCACGAGGAGCGCAGGTACAAACGGGACACAAACAACTCCGGTTACGTGGGGCAGGTCCAGGTGTCCCTGGGTGCAGCTCAGGGATTTCAGTGCAAAGCCAGCAGGGATTTGTGACAGGAACATGAAACCCCAGCACTGCACGCACAGGGCCTGGAGCTGTGGGCAGCTGGGCACTGCATGGAGGGGAGGGCACTGCTGGGACAGAGGGGGGACCCAGCAGACCGAGAGCTCTGGCAGTCTCTGCTCCCAGCACACTGGGTACCCCAGAGACAATCGTGCCATAAAACCTGCGATGGGTTGGGTTGGAAGGGACCTTAGAGCCCATCCAGTGCCACCCCTGCCATGGCAGGGACACCTTCCACCGCTCCAGGCTGCTCCAAGCCCTGTCCAGCCTGGCCTGGAACATTCCAGGGATAACTGGAGCTGGTTTAAGTGCCACAGGGCAAGGAGCGTGTAAAGCTGTGTCAGCTCAGGGACCACTGCAGGCAGCACCTCTGGTGACATCACAGAACGACACGATAAAAACGATAAAAAACTTAGATTCAATCTCTTTAAATGCTTCTGAGCTTTCAAACAGAAAAGAAGGGGCAAAGAATGTTCCACTTTTATGCAGCACTGAGCCCTGGTTTGGGGAGCCCAGGGGATCCCAGTTCTGCTGCAACTGCTAAATGCTAGAAAAATTCTCCCACCTTTGCCCTGGGCCATGGAATCCCAGGCTGGATCGGTGGGGGCAGGATGAAGGTTCCTTGGCTCCACACGGAGCACAATGGGTGTTGCCATGGCCCTCCCCAGCTGGCTCAGGTAACGCATCTGACACAGACAGGGAAATCATTTCCTTCTGGAGAAAGGAACGACCAGCATCGGAGGGGCTTTGCGGTTTTTTCTGAATGCAGAGAAAGAAAAACCAGGGTGCAATTTCCAGCTCTGCCCCTGAGCTGCTCTTGGGACAGCACGACACCACCCTGCTCTCTCTGCAGTCACACCTTCAGTCTCCCTGAATCATGTTTGAACATCTAAATTAAACTTTCTATTGAATATAAAAGTGAAATAGCACTTGCTCAGCTCAAACGCGTATTTAATCTTGGGGAGTGGCTGGTGTGGGAAAAATAATTTCAGGACAATATGAACAGATGAAGTGGAATCCTGAAAACGGAGTTTTTCACAACTGCCTCCAGACTTCGAACTATTCAAATTATTAATTAGCTTCAAATAAAAGCAGATTAAAAAATGACACAGATCTCCCCTACTTGCTGTAAGTAAGTAGGTAAGAGTCAGGAATGCGGTGATGCACAGAAGGGCAGAAAGCACAAACACAGAGGCACCCTCACCAGTATTATTTGTTCATTCTTCTCCAGTTAAACCTGCCTCGCACGATCCTGCTTTTTTATAAAAGTCATGGCAAAATAGCATCTGGTCATGCTTTGTGGCTGCCCTCAGCGCAGGGATCAGATCGTTGTGATTTTTCTTGGAATGCACTTGACTGAAGGAGAGCCAGGCCAAGGGAATTGCTCTCCCTTCAGGCACTAATTAGCAGAGTCTCCACCGTTCTCCACTCTTTGCATCCTCTGATGTTTCATCTCTCCCCTTGATTGGGTGCAACCATCCTAGAAAGAGATTTTTTGGTTGTTTTTTTTTTTTTTTTTTTAAGCGGTAATTGGGAATAAAACTGACTAGCATGGATTGTGATCGTTTGGAAAATTTACCTTCCAACTGGATAACTGTACAGGTTTTGGATGCCTGATGGACTCCCTCGCTGCCTCTAAAGGTTATTGTGCATTTAATGAGTCCTTGTAGGTTTAAGGTAAGTGAAAATAAAAGAATTACAGATTTCGTAACAGAGCAGCAAGACTTTGCCCAAGATGTGCTGATTTATGGGCCAGGATTCTGGAAGCTGCGTGAGTGCTACAGAAACGATCCAGGTGGTATGGGAGTAGAACAATCCAGGTATTTTGTATTTTAAGGTCCATTTTAAGTATTATTGTTTCGGGGTTAGAACAGGATTATCTCCTTTTCAAGCTCCATTTTTAAAAGAGCAGTAATTAATCTTAGAAAAACTGGAATTTTGGTAAATTATTTTTTTAAAACATGATGAATACAACAGCCAAATCGATCAGGATTTCAATATTTCAGCTCCTCCTTCCTTCCCCATCTGCACCACAGTTATTCTGTACATTGCTCTTCAGAAAACAAAAGGATTTAGAGATATTATTTCCTTAGTCCAGCGAAGCAATAATCCACCCAGGGAAAATCCCATCGTTTGCTGGCCCCAGTTTTTCCACACATTTTAAAGTCAGAAATAATATTGCAGAAATCATCCAGATCTACCCCAGCAAAAGATCATCCGCAGGAGAAAAACAGCCCTTTGGAACTGGGGGCTTAATATATATATTCATAAATACACAACATTACATTTTTATTATTTCAATGTACAGCTTCACTTCTGTGTCACACTCCTGCAACATTTAACACCCAAATTAATAAATTCTGACTATTCATCAATTCTGCGGAGCCAAACTGAGACACGGCATTTCTTGTAGCCCGTATTTTGTGGGATAAAAACCTATTCCTAAACATTATTCTTTTGAATAATTAGTTCATTGACATTCCTGTGCTAAAGAAAATACCATTAGCAATTTATAGAAGTTGCATGAAGAGTAACAGGAGTTCAAAAAGCCAGTGTGAGATAAGTGAAGCCCGCAGGTTCCTCAAAGTCATTAAAAGGGAGCTGTAATGATACGCACAAGAATGATCCCTCAGCCAGGCTGAGCAGGAGCCCTGCCACATGTCAGACCCTCCTCATCTCAAATACTTGATCCTGGATAAAAGCCCTGCTTTGGCTTTGGAGAGATGCTGGGACGGCTTTGGAATCTGCCGGAACAAGAATGAACCATCTCCAGATTATGGATCCTCCCAACACCTTTGTGTCCCCCTGCTCCGAGCCTGCCCATTAACAAGAGCTGACGTTTTCTCTCTCCTTCAGCCTCCAAACCCTTTTGTATTTCAGATCTCTCCCCATTATCTCACACCTCAGAGACACAACCTTGCACCCCCGCGCTGTCATTGACTTCATCTGTTTGCTTTCATCACTCCATTTGCACATCCTTAGCATATTTTTATTATTCCTCGAGGAGCCGTGCTGCCGAGAAATGTGTGAGTTCAAGAACATACGTGGAGAATTGTTATGAAGTAACGCTCCTAGGTCCTACAAGGAGCGGCTGAGGGAGCTGGGAAAGGGCTCAGCCTGGGGAGAAGGGGGAATCAGGGGGAACCTTGTGGCTCTGCACAGCTCCTGACAGGAGGGGAGAGCCAGGGGGGGATTTGGGATCTGATCCCAGGGAACAGGGACAGGAGGAGAGGGAACGGCCTCAGGCTGGGCCACGGGAGGCTCAGGTTGGACAGCAGCAGGAATTTCTCCATGGAAAAAGTGACCAGGCCTTGGCAGGGGCTGCCCAGGGAGCTTTGGAGTCCCCATCCCTGCAGGTGCCCAAGGAATTCCTGGATGGGGCACTCAGTGCTCTGGGCTGGGGCCAAGATGGGGACTGGGCACAGCTTGGACTCCATAGTCTTGGAGAGCTTTTCCAACCTCAGTGATCCTGGAATTCCATTCTAGGATTCCCAGGAAGAGCTGGGAGCGGGTGTGACACCAGGGAGCGCGGATCCAGCTCTCGGCGTCAGGGATGTGCTGCCATTGACGATGTGGTACAATTTAGGGGTTTTTAGTAACAGATTTGTCACCTTCTCTTTAGTTCACCACCTCAGGGATCAGGACTTCGAGATATCTGTTTTCAGGTCAAGTGAGAATTATGCTCAAATCAGGTGACTTTAATGATTAAAGGCCTACAGGAAAAAGAACGCAGAACTTGGTGTTTGCTCCCTGACTTGTGGAGTTGGGCCTCAGCAGAAATGAAGGCAAAATTCCATTTAACAAGTGGCTTCCTAACGAAGGAGCAACAGCCTTTTGTTTGTCCACTGGATCTGTGCCTTAATAAAAGAGCAGGTTGGAAATCTGCTGAAAACACTAGAAATTCCCACAGGGAGCTCTTGCTAGTCTGAACAGTTCTATAAATAATGCAGTATAATTGACAAGAATCCTATTACAAAAACAGTGAAGTCATCTTCGACTTTTAGTTGGAATTGAAAGTAAAAATTTCACCCGACCTGATGCGGTCGATACCAAAGTCACTCCCAATCCACAGCAACCACAGAAGAAAAGAGAAAGGCAGATGAAAATGAGCAGCTGGTGCCTGGGATCAGTGGAGTGTGAAACGAAGCAGCTCCACGTTCACCACGGCACCGGGCTTCGCTCTCAAGTTTTCTGTGTTGCTGCCCTGCTCAAGGCTGGAGGGGCTACGAGCAAATGAGCTCCAGAGACGGCTCCCAGTCAATCATCAGAGCCAGGTACGGCATTCCCAGCGATGCACTCGGCAGCTTTTCCCACTCTGCTGCTGATAATGAAGCTCCCAACACCGGGAACATCTGGCCGTGCTCAAAATGAAAGCCCAGAGAAGGGTCTGTGCGAATTTAATCCTTCTCATTACTACAGGCAACACAACGGCAGCGTTTTCCTATTTGGCTTCAGAGCTTGTGCGTGATTGTTTAATCTTTCTGCTTTTACTTGAAAGAATCGGATGAATCCAGCTCAGGAAAATAAACAGCCCTTGACGCCCAGCATCCCCGAGCTCACAAACATCTCCGTGTCCTTGGGGGAACGCGAGCAGCTGATGACTCCCCTGCTCCTAGGGTGCAAAGCACTCCATTAACAAAGCCAATGTTTTTCCAGAAGTTGTTTCTCTGTTCAAGTTAACGGCGCACAATATGAGCAGCCCCCGGACAGGCCCTGCACTGAATTCCCTGCTGCTCCCTTCCCATCTCAGCGCAGCAACCAATCTCACTGGGAAAACGCAGCCCTTCCATCGTTTAGTTCTTGGCGGCTCTTCCGTCTCTCTCCAGCCTTACACGAAACGTTCGCTCATTAACCGTTCCTCTGCTGGCTGGAACAGCAAGATTTCTGTCCTTTAACAATCTCACATGTTCATAAAAAGAGTTATTAGTGTGCTTTATAACACTCAATGTATTTACACACGGAGAAAGTGAACCGGGAAATGCCGCACGTATTTTCATTGTAACATGGTGAGACCCACCTCAAACTATTTCATCTATTTAAGCTCCTCTGTTTGATGATGCAGAAATGCATTTAACACAGCCAGTTTCCACGTCTCTAGCCAGTGAAATCCTGTGGCGCACATGAATCACTGCAATGGAAAATCTAGAAGAATGTTAATTAAAGGTCATTGCTTCTTCCTCTTCACCCCCTCCTTTTTTTTTTTAAATAATTTGAAGAACCTCCACTGTCTATTAGCACGGGGGGGAAATAAGACAATTTTGTTAAAGCTGATAGAATTAGCAAGAGATAAGTAAAGGTCAAATGGCAGGATGAGGACTGGAAGCTTAATCTTCCTCCACCACGCTGCAGAGCAGCAAAAAGAAGGGAAGAGAGGTATATGTAATCAAAAAGGGGACAAAAAAGAAATTTGCATCAAAAACATTCCCAAAAATTAAAATAGAGTGAGATCTCGATCAAAGACTATAAGGTTTCCAGTTAATTAAGATTTATTCAGAGATCAGACTATTTTGCAAGGGGTTAAACCAATGGAACGGAGCAAAATCAGTTCTTCTGGAAAAAGCCAAGTTGTGCTGTGTGAGCTTGTGGGTGCTGAGGGAGCAGCCAATGGGAGCTGAGCTCCTGGGCTGCAGGAAGGGAAACACCGCCCAAAGCAGCCAGGAAATCACAGGATGCCACTGGTTTGGGTGGGAAGGACCCTAAAGCTCATCTTGTTCCACCCTGCCATGGGCAGGGACACCTCCCACTGTCAGCTCGCTCCAGTCCCTGTCCAGCCTGGAATTTCCCTTCAGCATCATTCTCGTGATAGAGCAGAGGAAACAGGCTGGAAACAGAGTTATTTAGAATGGCATCTTTCACATGGAGCAATCTGCAAATATTTTAGATTATAACAACTTACAGCTAATTTAAAGTATTAAAGAAATCACGGAAGAACCTGAAATGCAGAGCAAGAGAATCACTCCTCTTGATAAGATTCTACATGAAATACAATTAACAAAGCTGAGAAACAGAAGGTTACTCCAGATGAGAGAAAAAGAACTCTTAAATGAACAGACAGAAACTATTAGAACAAAAAGATAGAACAATGTGCCATTTCTAAATAAACACAAGCGGAATCCAAGTTCTACTACTGCCTTTCCTTTGTGACAGTAAAAATGGGATGTGACGCAGCCGAATAGGCTCAGCATTGTACTGGCTGCTTTTATCTCACAGAGAAGGCGCCAAGATTTTATCACATGCATTTTAATATTTTCATAATTTCAGTATTATCTGCATGAGCAGCCGCTCATCCTCTCGCTGGTGCTCCCTGGGGGCACCTGGAATAATTTCCCGTCACGTAGAGATGAACACTTGTTGTCTGTGCCACAGCACCACAGCTCAGCTCAGAGCAGCTGATGGGATCTGGCTGGGATTTTCTCTCGAGACTCCACTCAATTTAACTATTAATTAATAACTATTTATTTATTAGTTCCAAAGTGTCAGGGGCTGGAGCCCAAACCAGCAGCACCCGCAGCAAAACCACCCTGACGGAACTCGGTGAGGAAAGAGTCTGTGGATTCCCCTTAAATACTTTCCACAACGCCACAATGGGGGACTTTTCAAAGTTCATTAAGAATGATTAGAAACAGAAATATGGACAGAATTTATTGTGCCATTATAAACGGACTAGAAATATTTTCAATCCAAATGTTTCCATTCCACCAATGCGCTTTTTTTGGACTAGTGCAGATCACCAGCAGTTCTTGGCCCATGCTGAGTAAGACATGACAATATCCTACCAATCCATATCTTTATATTCAATAAGCGATTCACATGCATAAATTACATATAAAAATAGACAAAGGAATTCCTGTGTCATCAATTTGTATTTTATGTTCCTCCAAAAGGGGAGGGTTTTACAGAACTTCCAGCACAAAGAAGTGCTAGAATCGCAGGACAGCTGTCTGCCCTGTTTCACACCACCCTTACAGAGTATTTTATTTGGATACCAGATGCTTCAACCTCTCCGTCTGCCACCTTCAGGTTTCCCTTTCTGAGCTGCAGAAAGAACATGCTCAACAGCAACAGGAGTGGTGGTAAAACCACGGGAGAATTCTCTCCCTGGAGCAGAGGGATGCTGGATTAAAGCACACCTGAAAGAGCCTTCATTTTACAGCCTATAAACCAAACCCTCCCCTCACGGGGAACACACCAGGCCTCATTACGCCAGTGTCCTTCAAAGCAGCAGAGGTCTGAATGCAGGCTGGAAAACACATGCTCGTTACTGATACTCTGATTTTTGTGCTGCTAAACAGAGGCCTGGGAATGTTATAGAAAACTTCACGATCTGGGAATTCATCTCCTAATGCCAAAAATTGAATGGACTGAATTTGTCCCAAGAATGAAGTTCAGAAAGAGAAGGAAATGTTGGCTTTGTTACACGAACGTGCTCTGGAGAAGCAGCACACCAAGAGCAAGGCAGCCGTGCTGTCAAACAGAGCTTTGGACAAGGGGGAATGGCTCCCCACTGCCAGAGGGCAGGGTTAGATGGGATTTTGGGAAGAATTGTTCCCTGTGATCATCATAAGGCCCTGGCACAGGGTGCCCAGAGAGGCTGTGGCTGCCCCATCCCAGCTTTTCCCTCCCAGCCCTCACCCGAACACCCCACAGTGCCCATCAGAGCTCGGGCACCGCCTGGGGAGATCCCCTGCTCTGCTGCTGGAGCGGCATCAGCGATGCAGCCCAGCCTCCAGGACAGGGGAGCCCCACTCAGGCCCCAGAGCAACAGCAGCCTCACCAGGCTCTTGCAGCAAGCAGAGATCAAGCAGTTTGAATTCCTGTGCAAGAGGGAAAACACGATTAAGCCTAGCACTGCCTGCTCCTCAGCAATACAGTAGAAATCTCTCCACTAAAAGATAACTTCCTTCAAAAGCTTTATCAGAAGAAGAAGGAGTCACCTTGTGTCCAGCTCCCTTGCAGTTTATCTGCCTCTGGGAAGCACAGATTAGGGGATGCACGGCCAACACCACATCCAGCCTCAGCGCAGCTGTGCTTTTGCAGGAGTCAGGATCCCGTGGACTGACGCTGCACTGCATTATCCCAGCACAAAGAGGGTAAGACCGGCCTTTAACCACCCCTCGGAGAAGAGTCAAACCCTGCCCCAGTGCAGGTGTGCAGTGCCAATCACAGCCAGGAATCCTCCCCTCGTGGCATTCCTTGCTGCACCATCTCCTGTCACAAACGCACCAAGGCCAGCAGAAGGCTTTTGTGACTTCATCACTGGAACTGGCACCGAGTTTGGGACCGGGTTGCACCTCCAGGAATAGCTCCTGCAGCTCAGGCAGTTCACTGGCTTCCCGGGCTGTTTGGCAGGTGATCAGCTCCTGCTGCCACGAGGAGCAAGGGCTGGCTGATGGATGAGTGAGGAGCCGGGTAATTGCGCAGGGACACGGTTTCAGCACCAGCCTGGTTTGTCAGGACGCGCTGGAAGTCGGCAGTGGCACCTGTGACACTGCAGGGTGGGCTCAGCCCAGGGCGAGGGGCTCCTTCCAGGGCACCCTTGGGACACCCCTGGGGAATCCTGAGCCCCTCTGCACTGATGCTCTTGTTCTGTAAATACAGAGAAAACCTCAGCCTTATGGGCTGTCTGCAATTTGTCATCCCCGCAATAATTCCCGCATTTCCACAAGAGTCTGGGATATGAATAACTTGTCCTTCATATTCCCTGCAAATGAGAAAGACTCTCTTTTTAAATTATTCATAACATTATCATTATTAAAAGTCAAAGCGCCATTTAATGGAATAACATTTTTAAAGTCTGATTGCACTAAAGCCAGAATGCCACGGTTTGTAAAACGTCAGTGTCCTTTAGCCTGTGCTGAATTACAAGAGAAATGAGTCTGAAATCACACTTGCAGCTCAAGAGAAAACTCCTCTCCGATACACAAATCAATACGTGATTTAATTGTGTTTTATTGCTGCTTTTGCTTCAGTCTGGGGTCACAAAAGAGCCTGAGAACATCCTATTTGCTGTTTTCCCCAGTCCTGCTCCCTCGACACGCACCTGGGCTTTAATTCCAGCCTTCAAGCTCTCTCCAGCTGCGGGGCAGCGACAGGGAGACTGATGGAGCGAGGGGGGAATGAGAGCGAGCTCGAGATTCCGCCTCTGGACTGCGGCTCATGGAAAGGTTTTCCTCTGAGATTGGCTTCTGAAGGTGCCAAGCAAACCAGGAGGGACAAGGCAGAGCTAAAATCCTTGCTGGACAGAAGTGCCTGTGCCACTGAGGTGGCTCTGACACCGACCCACGGCAGTCCCTGAGCACAGCCCAACGTTATCCCGCACAAACCACGGCTCTGGAGCAGCTCTGGAGACACACCTGGAGCTCCTGGAGCAGGGCCAGCACAGGAGGCAGAACTTTTCCCGTGCAGGAATGGATTGCCCTGAGGCTGTGGAATCTCCTTCCCTGGGGATATTCCAGAGCCCTCTGGACACACTCCTGTGCCCTGTGCTCGAGCAGGGAGGTGACCCCAGGCGAGCCCCTGTGGTCCCTTTCCAGCCTGACCCCATCCTGGGATTCTGTGATTATTGTAAATTTAAGGGAAGAAACAGACTTGACTATTTCATCACTACCAGACTAATAATGCATTGTTTTCTTTTTTCAAATCATCTTTACTCAACACACTTTGAGTTTCACCAAACTTGGTTTCAGGGTTCAGCAATCATTTTTCTCATGGACCAGTAACAGCTCCATTTCCAAATTCTCAATCCTGCCTGATGTCCAGAGCTACGTGCACAAATCCCAGTGGATAAATCCTCATGCAGTGTGTATGGACCCTTCTCATCCCCCAGATTTCTCTAATAGTGGAAAAATTCCTGAAAATTCCTAGGCTTGGGATAGAAATCCAGGTTCCTGCTCTCCCCAGCTAATCCCTGTCTTCTACTCTGCCTTTTTAGCCTCTCTCTAATACCAACACACACAGCTGATGGCTCCATTTTCGCTTGTGCTCTGAAAATAGCAATAGTTCACTTAAAATCAAAGAATTTGAATCCAGAATCCAAATGAGCCCCTGATTTTCACTCTCCACAGGTCTCTAAGGAGATGCACAATTTTTAGGGTATTTACTTAAAGTTTTTTTAAGAAAAGACGAAATGGATTTTATCTTGCAGGATGGAAATACTTTAAAGCTTGACTGAAGGAATTAATGAAAAACCATGTTTTAGCTTGAGGCAATGCATTTGTCCAGCCATCTTCCCCCCAAATCTTGTAGGCACAGAGCTGCAAACAGACCCTCATCTCACCACATCCGTTTCTGCACCAGTAGGTTTAACGTCTTCCAGGGAAAATCTCTCCTGAGTCTGGAAGAACAACCCCTGATTTGCCATTTCTTCCCACTTTTCACTGCTGGTGATGAAATCATTCCGTTGCAGGCATTTCTTTTCAGGATGCGTAAAGAGAAAGATTCTAGAAATGAGGTAATGATCTCAGAAGATCCCAAACATAGGAAAACAAGGGCACCTGCAGAATTGAATGGTGAGATAAATCTGCCCAGGAGTGTTTGTTATTCCTCAGTAAACAGACACGCTGGAAGCAAAATTACTGCTTTGTGCAAACAACAGAGGCTTTGTTTAGAAAGCTCAAAGCAAAACAGACAAATTGGGGTTTCTGCGGAAGTTTACCGGAGTCCTTGGTGAATCTCACACCCTTCCCTGCACAGCCAGGAGAACGGGGGCTCCTGACAATGGGCTGAGCCCCTGCAAACCCATCTCCTCGAACAGAACTGAAGATCCATCCCCCAAGGCACAAAAATTGCATTTTGCGCTTGCTTTTCTTGTTTAATGGCAAAAAAAAAAAAGAAAAAAAACCCCGCACGTCAAGGAGCATTTTCCTCCGTTATGCACTAAGAAAACACACTACTTAAAGATCAGTTTTACAGCTGGAATTGGAAAAAAAAAAATGGATGAAGAACAATCACAGAACAGGGAGCTGGATTTAGCAAAGCCCCAAATTCCAAAGATTACGAACTGGCCAGAGAAAACCCCCATTCTGTAGATCCGAGGAATCCTGCACTGAACTAGATGGACCTGAACGCACAGATCTCGTACAAGAGCACAGCCTTTGAGAGGCTCAGCTGCACCAAATAAAACCCACCACGGGCTCTTGGGGAGCCGGTGGAAAGGCAGGAGAGGAGCGCAGAGCCCGTGCTGCTTTCTGAGTTCGGGTTTTCCCTCTGCTGACACCAGCCTTGCTCCAGTTCCCTCCCAACTCCTCATTTTCTGAGGAAACCTGCACTTAGAATTTCACTTTGCACCTCCTGTGCTCATCAACCACTACAGATAAATCACATCTTTCCCCTTTTCCTAGCAATATGACAAACCAAATCCATCTGGAATCTAATTATTGTTCCTGGGCCTATTGTTCCAGTATAAATCATCTCAAACTACGATACAAAAAGAATAATCTATGGTACTGCTAATACTTGCCTTGCTCCATTTTCAGCTATCTTTGTGAGTAAGTCAAGGGTATGATAAATCTTTCCAGGGATACTGCTGAATTTACAACCCAGCTGGATCAATAGACTCACTCCGACGCGCATCCCTGGAGGGACTCTGTGCAGGATTGCTGGGATGACGGGAGGAGCACAGGGACATCCACGTCAGGGTTTTTCATCCAGCTCCCCCAAAACAAGGATCCTGCCCTCCCAGTCCTGGTGTGAGTCCAGGGAAGCTCCTGCTGGGTGCTGGGGTGCCCCATCTGCTCCTCAGCAGCCTCCCTGCAGAGCTCCCACGTCAGGGGCTCCTGGCACAGCCCCGCACGGAGGATGGGATAAATGAAACATCTTCTAGCAGAGCACTGCCAGAATGATGACAAATTCGGGAGTGGGAAGCATTAGGAGAGTCCCACAGAGCTGGAGGCTGCACAGCCAACACAAGAGAGAGACAGGAAAACACAGGGTGTGTGGAAAGAGATGGAATGAGAGAAACACATCCCGCGAGCTCTAAGCATCCATCACAGGATAGCATCACATCACTCACGGTCTGCGCCAGCACTGAGCTGAAGGAGAGAAAACACCAACAAAGCAAAATGTTCTTAGCACAGCCACATCCCCTTGGGTCTGCTTTCCCCCTTAGGGCGCTTCCCGAGCCGAGCCCCAGCTCTGGGACAGCACCACCTCCCACAAACCTGACACCTCCCAGGGAAAGCGTTTCCCTGCCGGTTCCTTCCAGGCCGTTTGAGCAGGTTTCCAGCCCAGGCATTGCCTGAACCTCAGCAAGGACTCCAAACCACAGCGCAGCTGTGACTGAGCCACGCCGTTCCCTGCGGGCAAACTCACTCTGGAGCTCACTGATGCCACCCTAAAGGTTACAGCCCCCAGCTCTCTTAGCCCTGAAGAGAAAGTGAAGCCACACAGAGCCAGCTGTGCTTGGGGGGGGTTGAAGTGTCCCAGCCTACCCTGACACTCCTTCAAGAACAGCACTGCGGGAAAGGCTGATTTCCAGGGAGCAGAAGGTTTTAGTGGCTGCACTCAACAGACGTGAAGAGTGTTTTAATAGTTGGTTACCGAGCTCTTCCGCTGTGGTTACAACCTGCTGCCATATTAATCTCACCCCATAATTAGCTGCCTGGGGAAAACCTGTTACTATTCAGAGGACCCAGGTGAGAGGAAAAATAGCTCCAGAGGCCTGAACCTCATGATTTGTTTCCCTTTCAAAACAAAGGTGAAGCAAGGCACATCCATCGCTCCATTACACACACTGGACAATGGTGCTGTGCACGCGGCAAAGTGCAGAAGCGAACGATGAACGAAAACAGTCCTGCAGAAAATCAGAACAACTCATTTCTGATACAAGAGAACAGCAGGAAAGTCCTGCACTTAAAGATCTCCACCAGCGAGCTCTAAAGAGGCTGCGAGGTACCTTACAATATTTATGAGTGCAAGATATATGCCATAGATTAATTCATAAATTCTCCATACATAATTTATAGTCTATTTACAGAGTAAAACAGTCATCACACAGCAACCACCACAAATGCATTCACTTAAGTTTAAGGGCATCTGTAATGCCTGCTCAGAAATCAGAGCCCATAATAAACCGGTCAGAGGCAATGACAAGCTGACTAAAATGCCCAGGAAGAGAAAGGAAATGTATTTTTAAGGCAGCTGATGCACTATAAATTTTTAATGCTCTATAAAATCTTCCATTTATTTATATTTATATAGTATTAAGTATGTTGTTCCAGTTCAGAGTAAGAAATTAGTCTTAACTCGAGTTTTAGAGAGAACTTCGTTTTTCTTCCCTACAGTTTAACCTCGCACTAAAACCTACAAATTGGGGCTCAAAGAATTTGTAGTAAACCAGCATAATTTACTCATTTCCACAAAAATCCTTGCTGAACAGAACTATTTTCTCTATTTAACAATGCAAAGCAATTGTACATTCAGAGAACCATAGAATCCCAGAAGGGTTGGATTGGAAGGGACCTTAGAGCCCATCCAGAGCCACCCTTGCCAGGGCAGGGACACCTTCCCCTGTCCCAGGCTGCTCCCAGCCCTGTCCAGCCTGGCCTTGGGCACTGCCAGGGATCCAGGGGCAGCCACAGCTGCTCTGGGCACCTGTGCCAGGGCCTGCCCACCCTCCCAGGGAAGAATGTCTTCCCCAAGTCCCTTCCAACCCTGCTCTCTTCTTTAGCTATCATGGCCAATAAATTTGGTGACTGAAGTCTGAACACACAGCTCACGCTTTTGGATGTAACACAAGCTCCCCAGTAAGTGACACGCTCAGGGGTGCCTTTACAACCTTGAAGCAGGAGCAGAATTTGCTGCTCTAACAGGAAGGAAGCTGCTCACCGTAACTCCTGCAGTTCTCACCCACCGGAGGGACGCAGAATTCCCTGGCTCCAGCCTGAGGCATCACTGCTGCACAGCAATTAAAACAATCAGCCCTTTAGTTACACCTCCTTCCACTGTTTTCTCATAAATCAGCTGTGAGATCAAAGCATTTAAATGCTATTCTATTTATTTACTGAATATAGTCTAAATTTCCATCATAGGATAGGGAACATCTCTTAAGGAATGTGCGTGTTGTGCTCCCTCCTCCCACAGTTACTTTAAAAAAGCCTTGAAGGTTCTTGTTAGGAGCTTGTTCCCCATTAGGAAAAAAAACAAAAAAAACCAAAAAAAAAACCCAAACAAACAAACAAACAAACAGAAAAAAAAAAAAAAAAAACAAAAAAGCAGTGGTGTTACCCTGAATCACAAGGCCCAAGATGCACTTTTTGGGTTTGCAATTGAATTTCTGCAATAAAACGCACTGCCTGCCTTGGCACCAAGCCAGCAGATCCCACTCCTTAACCGAGCACCATCCTCTTCTGGATGAGGCTTTTTGTTCTTTAAATGTCTTCACAGTGTTCCTCTGCATCCATATAAAGATTTTTAATTGCTGTTTAATATTAATGCAGTTTTCAGAATCAGTGAAAAAGCTGAGTTTTAATTTATTATTTTTTTTTTTTTTTAAGTCCACATCAGCTTCAAAGTTGCAGCTATAAATAGGAGTGTTGGAGACAGACATCGCCAGCAGCTACTGCAGGGTGCAGTTGATCCTCTACTGGAAATTACTGAGCACTCGAGATGCCCCAATTTCAGCAGAGGCTCCTCAGCAGTGTGGGCTAAACCCTGGGAGAACTCCAGGCTCTGCTGAGGACACCGGCAGCTCCTGGACGAGCTCCGTCATTCAGAGTTTGTGTTGAGGAGCTGCAGTGAGCTGAGAGGCTAAAACTTGTTAAACTCAGCTTGGCTTCAATCACCTCGCCTGTCAACTCCGGCCATGTTTGATAGCGGATCAACTGCTTGTGTTTAATACAGGATTTGTGGGGATGATAAAGCTTCCAGCCAGGCATTTTTCTTTGTCCTGGTGACATTTTAATTGACTTCTAAGGACAGAGATGATTTTATGTATTCCAGCTTTAATTGCTGATCACTTGCCTGGATTTCTTTCACACAACAGTATGAAGCATTAGGTTATTTAAGGAGATTAGGGAGTCTTACCATTGAGAACCACGCTCACAGCTACAATGGAAATCCACTCTGTGGTAGAAATTGGTTGAGCAAGAACTTTGAAACTCATTTTGAACAAGTTCCCCAAATCTACTGCACGCAGTTCCATAGATGGGAGCCTAAGGATTATGTGAAGGAGTAAATCTGACACTGCTTAATGTCTCAAAAGGACTCTCCTCCACCTCCAAAATCTGTAATTATGTGTGATTTGCATTAATCCTCAGAAAGAAATAGAAATCCCTACACGAAACAGAAAAAGCAGATTAGGGGCAATATTGTGTTGACAGTCCCGCAAATGATTTCCGTCAATTAAGATAAATCCCGAGCTCTCACGAAACCACCTCTCACTCCATCGCTTCAGAAGAGGGGGACGCTAACCCAGAGCCACACAATTCCACTCCCCAGAAAGGAACAGCCGGATTTCAAGTTTATCCAGCGAGAAGTGTATCACATTCAACACTGCTTCAAAAAGCAGAGCTGCGAAGCTATCAACCAGCAACAAGAGAAAAGTCATTTTTCATTAGAGCCTCGAGATGTGCTGAGATGAAGGCACGAAAGCGCAGGTGTGATGTGTGCACGGGGCCGAGCTGCTCCCCACAGCCCCGGCGCTGCTCCTGCGCCCACCAAAGGTCACAGATGACGACGGAGGCAGAAACTGCAGCCTTCGGGAGAGAGATGCTGATGCATCCTTCATCTAACAGGCACATCTTCAGGATATTTCTGGCAATTGATGAATCATTTTGCAAGTCAAGGCAGAAAAGCCATCATTAAAAGCACCTTGTTGTTCCTGCAACAGGCGCCTCGTTAAGAATCCGCTTCAGCTCTCATTTTCCAATTCTTTGTTAGCGCCTCCACAGATAAAAACTTCCCACCTCTGAGAGGATTTAATTTGCCCCCAGATACCAGCAAAGGCTAATGCTGATCTACAACACACGTCTGAGAAGGAACTGCTGTGCCACCCGACAGCATCCTGGATCAGGGTAAATTAAAAGTTGGGATAACTTCTCCGAAAGCAAGAAGAGGTCAGCAAGGCTCTCTGGCAAAACCACAGCAGTGAATCAAAGGCATCCAGCAGCTGTGGCAGCACTGATGGCAGGCAGCTCATTTACATATATGCAAATGAACGCGCAGGGTGATGTCCTGGGCCATTTGCAATTTCCTCAGGGTTTCAAAAGCTGTTGCCATCAGCCACAGAATCCCACACTGGTGTGGGCTGGGAGGAACCTGAGAGTCCATCCCATCCCAGCCCTGCCATGGCAGGGACACCTCCCCCTGCCCCAGGCTGCTCCCAGCCCTGTCCAGCCTGGCCTTGGGCACTCCAGGGATCCAGGGGCAGCCTCACCCCAGGATACAAACTGCTCACAAACGAACCTGACAAGGGTTACCTGGGTACGTGTGAAAACTGCTCTGTAATGTTTATCTCAAGGAGAACTGACTAAGAGGAATTGCTAATAAAATGCAAGAATGGTTAATTGGCACATTGTTAGGAGAACGTTAATTGGCGATGCTAATACACTGAATAAATTAGCATAGTCAACAAGCTGAGGACTTACATGCATTATCATGTACCTCACAATGACTTTTTAATTATTCAGAAAACAAATAAATTCTTTCCAAACTTGCATCTTCCGTTTCGTGTTGTCCTCGTGGCTTTTAAGTACACATTAACATTTTTCCCTTTTCCATTCAAGTCTAGCAAAGCACCGGTAATTCAGCCTGGCTTTTTCTTTCTGTGGGAATGCGGGATGGGAACAGAAATCACTGCCTCACTTGTAAGACCTGCAAGATTTTAGTCACATTTATAAAACCTAAACCCCTGAAGCTTCAATGACACAAACACCTTTGCAGAGGAGGAGGAAGAACCTGGTGATTTCAGCTCAGGGCATATTGATGGCTTTAAATACGGTATTTATGTATGGTGTTTTGAAAGCTACACAAGCAAGGTGTTAACCACATTTCAATCTAAACAACCACAACGTGGCTTGGATCAGCTTGATTACACTTATTTTAAATAATCTACACTTTAAACTAAGCAGAAAGGCCCATCAGAACAGGCACTTTGTTCTGACACAGGTATCTCCACTCTCCCCAACAATTCCCAAGCTCATAAATCCCTCTCTCCAGTTCCCCCTTTCAGTCCCAATTACAAACACTATTTTTAGCCGAAGCAAATGTCAGTGTACAAATAAAATTAAAAACGCAATTAACATTACCAGATATAATGAGATGTTTAATTACCCTTGAAACTACGCCTCGTGCAGGGCCAATAAACTTTAAAGCGCTTTTGTTACCGATCCAATTATCCATCGCACAGAGCATCAGACTCTTTGCAGTGCCCTCCAACGAGGGTCCGAGAGTTGGGACAGCAGAGCAAGGAAACGATCCTGCCCTCAACTAGAGGAGAATGGTACAGAAAACTCTGTGAGTGAGTTACAAAAACCTCCGGTGCCAGTGGACAGCGGGGAGGAAAATAATTCTGCGTTTAAAGCACTCCGGGTTGTACAGTGTTATCTTTAATAAACACCAAGACCTTTGTATTAACACAAAACATTTAAACTGTGGGACCACCAGGTGCCAACCCACCAAGAGATTTTTTTTGAATTTTACGCACTTTTGGAAAAGAAGCAGATTCAACAGGGGCTGGAGTCCAAATTGTCCTTAAAACATAACAAGAACACCGACCAAAAAAAAAAAAAAAACTACAACCAAATACCACAACGAGAACCACCAGTATAAAAGCCCAAAACAACTGCACAGACCTTTTGCCCAAATTCACGAGATGATTTCCCATACATGAGAAGTTATTTATGTCATTATTACTTTTTTTTCCCCCGGACAAAATCAACTCCTAGAAAATGTTGATTAATTTGCAGCTTGATGCATAAAAAGTGAGCTTGTGAAATTGCCAGAAGAGGTAAATAAATGATTCATGTGGGTTGGTTTTGCATGAATAAATTATTTGTTCCTTCTCCATGTTTCATCTGATAGAAGAATGCAAAATTAATGCTATTCTATGCAAATAGAAAGCCTTTTATAAAATTCTGACCTAATTATAGGTGTTTGCTAAGAAACTCACACTTGAGTTTCCAGGGAAGAAATTCCTTGGTGCCACACGAGAGTCACGGAAGGAAAGATTCAAGCAATAAAAACACGTCATTCAAGGATTATTAATAGAAATACAGATTAATATTTTTGTCTCCTTTAACCATTTTCATCCTTTCGGAGAGGTGATACAGTTAGCACCCAAAACGCTCCATCCCTCCAGCTAATGTTGACCACAGCATCTGATCGCAAAGAAATCACTACGGAGGATGCAAAGTTGTGTATCCCAGCAGATTTTCATTAATGCCAGTAAAAGAGATGGCACTTAAATGATGTGGTAGCCAAGGAGACAGAGAAGCAGCTGGCAGATGTTATCCCCCAGCCTTCTCCTTCAGACATGGACAGTTTGGGCCAACCCTGCAACAGCTGATGACCAAATTGTGAAATCATCCTCATTTCCAACACTGTGGTGCTGACTGGCAAGGAGCTTTTAGCGAGAATTGTTCATAAAAACAATGATGAAAAAGCCAAATTCTTTCTTTCTAGCCACCATCTGAAACAACACCCAACATCCTGCCCAGAGCAGCTGGGGCTGCCCCTGGATCCCTGGCAGTGCCCAAGGCCAGGCTGGACAGGGCTGGGAGCAGCCTGGGGCAGCGGGAGCTGTCCCTGCCATGGCAGGGATGGGATGGGATGGGATTTAAGGTCCCTTCCAAGCCAAACCATCCTGGGATTCTGTGATCTCCCTTTGGAGCTTATATCTGGAAAAAAAAAAAAAAAAAAAAAATTTTTTTACAGCTTTCCCTCTTTACATGCTGACTCCTAAGAAATTCCATTAACAGGATTTCATCACAGTAACTGTCCAACCATTCTGGAAAAAACAGCCATGAAACATCTCAAGGATTTAGACACAGAAAAATCACCAAACTAAAATCTATTCATCTGTAAATATGAAGATAAAAAAAAAACATTCCAAATCTAAAGATTGCCTTTAATCTTTTACCTTTAACATGAGAGGAACCCACACCATAAAGCTGACAAGATGGACAAGCAGGAGCCAGAATAAGTAAAAAAATTTGTGCTATCAACAACAATGTTTTCTACAGCACTATCAGACACCGTAATTTCAACATACAAAGCCCTTCAAGAATGTTCCCAGAGCCTTATTTTATCTAAATCAGAATAAATGAAATTAATCTTTCCTGAATGACCAGTACTGCATTATTTTAGGGCCTGCATGCAGTACCTTTGGCTTGCTCACAGGTATTTTCCCCAAGGCCCTTCCATGCTCTGTCACGAACCCCAGCAAGCCCTGTTTGTGTCTGTAATAGACAGGGAGACTGAGTGAGTGATGGATTCGATCTGTCTGAGGGCTCTCAGTGGTATTGTGCAACAGAATCACACAGGGAGCTCCCATTCACGGACCCGGCTGCTCTGGCTCTGCATTCACTGAGGCCTTCGCTCGTCGCCGATGGCCGCACGCAGCACTGACGGTCCCACGTTTCCAAGGGCTCTGCACATCTCGGGTGGATGCAGTAATTCCTCTGTCGGTCCTTCTGTGGGTGCTCAATGTCCCAGCAAGAACTCACCTCAGTACCAGGTGACTGAACTCCACCACCCAGACACCCTTCCCAGCAGGGGCTCCTCACGGAAAACACCTCTGTGTGCCCACACTGAAGGGTGGGATCCCTTCTTAAACGGATATTTAATTCAAATTAATGGGAAATACTTATTGGAAAGGTCCACAAAGCAATGAGACATTTTTCGAGCTCCAGCCATTATTCTTCACCAGTGATGCTGCACTCGGGAGCATCCTCAGAGCAAGATGTCCCAGACATCTCATCCCCCAGGAGCAAACAGCTAAGGCAGAGCTGACTCGTATCGAGATAAATCTGGCAGATTTTCCAAGCACTGTGGATAATTAGTGAGCTCGAGGTTAAACAGCCACAGAACTCTGGGACTTTATTCCAAGCTTGAATGCCCTTGATAGAAGTCAGTGAGGTGTCGATTCCAAACATTTCTGTTTCTGTACACAAAGTGGCTGCTCCAATTCAAAACAAACAATTTAGTGGGTGGATCTGTAATTAAATTATTATGGCTCATATCTAATTAAAACAGATTTCAAGGCACATTTCAAGCTGTGGTTGGATGTCAGTTTGAAGCTGCCTCGCGCGGCTTGGCAAGCGATCGCACTGAAGGAGGGCAGGAACAGAATCCAAGAGCAAGAAAAGGAGGATCTAAAAATAAAAATGTTCTGGAATGCCTGCCTGTGGTTTTGAACCCAGCAGTTCACTGTTGGCACGATACCACCCCACCCCATGGATATCTCAAAGGGCCTCGAGGCTCAGAGAAAGAAGGAGAAACAACTGGAAATGCACAGCCCGCGGTTGTTCCCGGGTTCTGAACAGAGTTTAACGAAATCCCACGGAATAAAAGCCTTCCTGATGTACGGGCAAACAGGCTCAGTGGGAATGTGCGATTCCAGGCTGGACAAAGCAGAGAGGTACAGCCTAGTGAGACACACTCCACAGCTCGTTAAGCTGAACAGACACTTTGGATTTAACATTGACTTCTGAGAATTCAGCGATGGAACAAGAAGAGCAGTTCAAAGATCACTTTTCAGAAATCAACAGGAGGGTTTGAAACAGCAAAGTTTAAAAATGTTGGGACTTTTTTCTCCTCTTTAATCTTCTTCTACTCACCCAGTGGGAGTTTATTTCTACATAAACTTTGATTTATGTAAATGGATGTATTTTCAGAAGACCTCAAGGTGCTGAAGCCACCAGGGGACTGAAACCACAAGAGGAACAAGCAGGAGCTGAAACCCCAGCTCCGGGCTCCTTTGGGATCTCCCCCCAGCACACCGATCCTGCTCACTAATTACTTCCCCTCCCTCTTTTTTTTTCCTCTGCTTTTCCTAATGTACTTAAACACATTTCAAATGTAATTGCATAAAAGATTGCCTGGTTCACACAGGAACTAATAAGTCCATGTAACTGTTATTACAAAACTCAAATCAAAGGCACTGAATATTGCCACTGCAAAGTAATTAAGGCAGTAAAACCATCGGTGACTTGAAGGGCTCTTTCATTAGCAAAGAGAATGCAATTATTTTCCTGCCATGTCTCCTGATTCTATTAGGCTGACACGCAGGAACAGGCCCACTAAGCAGGCTGATTTCTCTCCCAGCACACTGACATCCTGGAAATCCTTCTTCACGCACAGCTGAGCCACTGATGGTCACCACATTCCCTGCGCTGGAGGGCCTTAGCCTGGCTGTGGAGCTTAAATGTGAGCTGAGCAGGGCCTGAAGGCCTGCAGCTCTCACTGAATGCCCAAGGAAAGTCAATGGGTTAGAGGGGAGCACACAGAGCATCGAGCATGGAACGTGTCTCGTCCATGGCAGGGGGGTGGAAGGAGATGATCTTTAAGGTCCTTTCCAACCCAAACCATTCTGGGATTCTGTGACTGGGAGGGAAAACTCAGATGTCCCAGAGAACAGGGACAGGAGGAGAGGGAAGGCCTCAGGCTGGGCCACAGGAGGCTCAGGTTGGACAGCAGCAGGAATTTCCTCATTGAGAGGGTGCTCAGGCCTCGGCAGGAGCTGCCTGGGAGATTTGGAGTGCCCATCCCTGCAGGTGTCCAAGGAAGGCCTGGAGGTGGCACTCGGTGCTCTGGGCTGGGGACGAGGTGGGCATCGGGCACAGCTTGGACTCCATGCTCTTGGAGATCTTTTCCAGCCTCAATGATTCTGTGAATTTGTAACCTGAGACCAAAGCAAACTTGTGGAAACTTTTAAAAAGTTTTGCTTTTAAAGGACAGCCATCAAGCAGGGTTTTCCTCTAACAAATGCCAGCCATGCTTTGCATTCTGTGTTACAAAAGGCGCCTTCGGCTTGATTTCAAACAGTCAGAACAATCAAGTTAAACAGCGAGAAGAACGGCGTTACATTTGAATCTGAGCAGGTTAAAAAATAGAAAACAAATACGCTCTGCGAGTACCGACCCTCACTGTGCACGCTGGGGCTCCTGAGCACAGATTTATAATGAGGAGTCACTGCCAAACTCCCAGCGCATCTTAATACCACCAAAATTCAGACTGAATACTGAAAGGGACAGAGATCGCTTGAAATGCAGCTCAAGAATGCTCCTACCTGACACACCAAAGGAAAAAGGCTTAATTTCAGTGGGTGGTACAGCTTTATGACAGAGGGAAATAAATTTGCCTCGGGTATGATTGGCACTTGTGGAAACTGAGTTAGCTTTGTTTCCAATCATCACGTCAAAATAGATTTGGGTGTTTCTATTCAGATCAGCACCATAATCAAAAGACTAAAAAACACCTCCTTCCCACTACACCATTTGAAGTCATCTCTTCATTTCGCATTAGGGCTCTGCTGATCTTGAAAGCCGCAATATCGAATAAGATTTCTTCCAAAAGCCAGGGCCTGTTTTCTTCAGCACCTTTAGAGTATTTCACAGAATCATAAATGGTTTGGGTTGGGAGGGACCTTGAAGCTCCTGTGGTTCCAACTCCCTGCCTTGGGCAGAGACACCTTCCACTAGAAGGTCCCTGGGCCACTTGTCACGTTATTTCAGATGTGACAAAACAACTTCTCTTTTGCAATACTGTATTATCTTACAGCTGTTTCTTACTGAAAGAACCCTGTGTTCTCTCAAAAGAACATGAAATTTTTTGGACTGATGCTTTGCAGGAAGTCATTTCCAACGCTCCCAGCCTGTGGAAGCACTGCTGGTTACATCCCCGCTGAAATCCGCAAAGGGGCTGGGGAAGGCGCACGGAGGTCACCAGGTGATCTGGCACTGATGTCATGGTTTCACAGGCTGTCAGATCCAGCAGGAAAACTCCTCACGGAGGCTCACAAACCGGTGCAAGCAGACGAGTTCTCCCCTCTCACAAGCACCAGGAGAAGAGCCCTTCCTAAACCCTGTCTTTGCTTGAACATCTCAGGCATCAACAACTCACCGGTTTTTTCCTTTACTTTCAGCAGAGTTCTGCTCAGAGCCGCCACCACAGAGCAAAGCACACTTGGAAGCCAAGCGAGGAGGCTCCGAGCTGTGCCTGGGAAAGGCTGATCCCAGGGAGAAGGAAGGGCAGCAGCAGGGGGACAGGATTTGATCCAGAAAGGGAACAATGCACCTGCCAGGCACAGCAGGCTGGGCTGTGACCCCGTGCCTCCGACTTTGGGGATGATTTGATGTGAGCACACACAGCTCAGGAGCTGCTCTGAAGTTTCACCTCCCAGTTCCAGGGCTTCTGATGTTGATGGTTTACCCAGCTGGCCATTGATCAATAGTGATGTGACCCAACCCTCTGGTTCAAAGGTTTCATTATCAGCACCAGATTTATGGCTTCTTCAAAACAGCTTCAATAATCTGTCATCTAAGCTACAATAGGAAATTAATTTTTCTGTCAGTTTTCCTGGGGTTTAATTAAGCATTCTGAAGATGGCTGTAGTGATTCAGCAGCAACAATGGGGGCTCAGCTTGGCTGGCCACCCTCCTGCATGCTCCTGCCCACTTACACGATCAACACCAGAAGAAACACATTTTTCTGCGTGAAAGCCATTTGTTGGAAGAAATTTTCTTCTAAGAGGAATGGCATAAGGTCAGCAGACAGAGGGTCAGTGACTGCTCATTCCCTCTAGGTGGAATTGGTGCTAAACACACCTAACTAGCTCACCCAATTACTGGGTAATCCTAAGTATTAAGGATATTTAAATTAAAGGTCATTTACTTACAAGGAATAAAAGGAAGAAGAGATTGAGGAAAAACCATGACCTTTTGCAGCATCACTTGGATTCACACGGATGCAGCCTCCCCTGGCACGGGGCCGCCGATGTGAGGGACATTCCACAGGTGTCAGCTCTGCTCCCGGGCAGAGCCTGCACACTCCCACATCCAGGCTTATTTTGCCAAGGAGCAGCTGAGGGCAGCGTGTGGGCCCAAAGCCCTCACCTGCCAATACCATTTACTGCCTTTGTTGTCTCTGCGCCTGCGCTGAAATGACACCTCAGCCTCAAGCCTGTTCTTACCGCAAGGAAATGACTCCAGCGTCACTGGCAGGGCAGGACGATTCCCCTGCTCACAGCATTTGGGAGCTGCTGCGGCACTTGCAATGTCCTGGCAGTCCAGGGTGGCTCCAGTGCCCAGACACATTCGTGTTTCGTTACATCATTTACAGAGGAAACATCCAAGGCCGAGGCCAGGGAAGGCGGTGGGAAGATAACAGGAAAAGCTGCTGAATTTATGCAGTCCCATGGCACAGCCTCAATTTATCAGAACATCCCAAACTTAAGCAATCCCGAGCGGCTGAGTATTTATGAGCAGAACACGAGCGCAGCCAGGTCAAACAGCCCTTACTGGGTGACAGAATTTACAGGGCAGTGTTTGCTCTCCAGGAGAGCAATAAAGCAGTTCCTGGAGAGCACAGATTTACAGGCAGCACCAGCTCCTCGAGCTGGGAGCTACTGGCAGGTTGTGACTGAGCTTTCCAAGAGCTCTCACCAGAGCAGCTGCTCAGAGCAAAATCCTCAGCTCCTGTCGGCAAGAATTAAGTCAAAAACTGGGTTTTAAATTGAGACAGCGTGTGCATTTCATCAGCTGGCCAGCAAAGGCAAGAGAAAACCAGGCTGAGAGATGTGAAAAACATTCACAGGAACAGATTTGATGATGATAACATACGCTGAATGAAACAGAAATAAGTACTTTCTTCAGCCAATTACCACTCAATCCTCACAAGTCAAACACAAAAAATGTCAAATCAATATTATCTGGCTTTTCCACATGGTTCTTTAATCCATCTCATAATCACAAAGAATTTTGAACCACACCATCACTGTGTCCGTGTGCACAACAAGATGGTCAATGGAAAACATCTGATACATCCTCAAGCCACTGGAACGTTGGGAAAAGTCGCCAAAGCTGCTCTCCACGAGCACTGAGTTTGTTCTGAATTACATTTTCTTAAGGAATAAACACTTTTTTTTCCTTAAGAAGCTGAGGACACAGTGGGATTTCTGAAGACATCAGATGATGTGCAACTGCAGCAGAATACTTTGAATTACAAGAGTTAGTGTGGAGTTGTTCAACAGTAAGGGATATCAAAAGAGAGTAAAAGACCACATTATCTTCACTTAAGTGACCTGCTCTAAACAACTAAAATTGGGAATAAAGCCCAAAAGCAGTAGAAACGCAGAAAATTAAAATAATTATTTGACAACATGGAACAACTTCACCTCATCTGAGTGAGAGCAGATGAGGTTTATCAGTCTCCTTTTTGCAGTGGCAAACTGGAAGTGGCCTGAATATCAGAAAAATGTAATTGCAATCAAACAGGGCAAAGCTTGGAATAGTGCAAGAGAGCTGCTCCTGTTGTGCTGCATTCTGGAGCACAAGAGCTCCCATCAGCACAGGCTGGCACTAAAATCAGCCATTTCTCCCTGCTTGCTGTGAAAAATAATGATCTGTTGATCTTGGTTTGTCATTCAAACTGTGTAACTCACTAAGGCAGCATCTGTCTCTTTACTGGATCTTCTTCTGCGGTGTTTACCAACCGGCAGAGCTAAACAGAAACAGAAATACAGGAACAAGACTTCCAGAAGCACTTTGAAAGGGAGATTTGTCGGAAGGCCCTGACAATAATGACCAGAGTTCATAAAAACTCACATCCACAGTGAGTGTATGACCTCAGTATTGTGACCATGTTCTACACAGAAGTGTATGAATCCACAGCCTTCCCAAATGTGAAATCTTTCCAAATAATTCCCTATCAGAGGATATTTTCTTATCCGAGTTAAAAACTTCTCCATAAACACAGGAGCCAACACATCTAAACGGTGAAGATGAGAGCCTGAGATTTGAAAGTGAAGAAAATCACTCTAAGATACATTTTAAATGAAAAGAGTCAAGTTTTCACAAGCAAAGCTGAGGAAGATGAGGCAAAGAACAAGGTGCTTGTGGCTATGGCTGGGCAAGGCAAGAGCTGAAGATTTTACCTGAATTGTGTGCTCCAGTTATTGAACAGCTCCCTGGAGAGAAGGCTTGGCTAAGATTGACTTGGCTCTGGGATTTCAGTTCTCCTGAGTGGGAGAAGAGGAATCTGTCGAGTCCCTTTGCACCTCCCAGCGCTGCGAAGCCAAGAGGATCCCAGGAACCAAGTCATGCCAACTTCCCAAACCAGCCAAAAGGAAGGCATTAAACTGCAAGGGATTAGAAGGCAACAATATCTGCAGATTTAAAAGAAAAACGCCTGAAATGCATCAGAACACCAAAGCGTTTGATCTCAGCTGCAGGATGTGCCTGTCAGTGCTTCAAATGCGGATTTTGCCGTTTTCCTGCCCTGTGCTGGGCTCTATCAGTGCCTTAACAAGTTTTCCACGCTCCAGCTGGAGAGTGGCAGGAGCCCGTGGCAGCCCCTCCTGCCTCCCAGACAATGCTCTGTGCTCCTCTGCCTCGGCTCCAGGGACTTGGGCCACGCGGAGCCAGCGCTGGCACGGCCGTCAATGGTTCCTCTGTCGGCACTACCGACAGCACGCGGCTTCCAACCACGGGAAAGCAGCCAAAGGCAAGGGATGGCAGCTTTCCTGCTCTTTGCAGCTCCGGGAGTGGCCTGGAAGAGGCAGACAGGCTCTGGATCCCCAAGCCTGGCCCCTGGGCAGCGATGAACAGCTCGGGAAGCTCATCCCCAGTCACGGCAGGCTGGCTGTTTCCAGCAGCCTTCCAGTTAAAATATCTTGTCTTTATGCAAAAATGTAATTAGTGATTGTCTTGATTTGGTTGTGTGTTATCATTAAAATCATTCCAAAGGCACAGACCATTTATTTAGTGGGAATTTGGAGTTACTGGGAGAAAATGAAGTTACTCATTAGCACACTTCTCATCTTTCCAGTAACACCGCGGGAAGGCTTCTCAACACCGCTCCCCTTCCCCATCTCCCTCACACCCAGAGAGAGATAAGGAGGCTCACAAGGCACGTGCTCATTGGTCAGAAAGCCCATGGCATCGTTCCCAAGGTGCAGATGGCAGATGGCACACGCAGGCCCCGCAGTGCTCCCCAGGGAAAGCTCCCTAAACGCATCCAAAGTGGGGCACTTGCTGTGTAATTTGATTCCCTAGAAAGATATTTCCATGGCAGACCAAAAGGAGCAGAAAGAGAGAAATTATCCAGCTGGAAACAACCAGACCCAGAGGTCTGTCCACACCAAACCTCCCCTGCTACTTTGGTTGGACAGAAGGAAAACCTCAGTGTTCTTGCTTTCTAGATCATCTGAAATCAGATTCTTAGTCTGGAAATTTCCTTTTAAAGACCTCTGGAGTTTTCAGAGCTCAAACTGCATTTGGGCAAAGACAAATGATGGAGAGGTTGAGGCTGCTCCTGACAATCTTGTGAAGAGCAAGTGGGCTTCTGGGTTTCCAGAAGAATAACGTGACATGTCTATGTAGATCTAATGAAAGATCACTTCTTTAATTAGGAACTTTAGGGGAAGCATTTTTAGGTACTCAAGTGATGAGATTGGCTCCTTTATGTCCCCTCCACGCTGTGTGGGAAGAGCTGGAGGTGCCCACGTTTTTCCTGAGCTGCTCTCCACAAAGGAACACGTAATTTTGTTCATTATACGGAAGGGATCGGTGTCGGGACATGAGGGGATCCCCCGGACACCCAGCAGCATCACACAAGCCCTGCTCAGGGGGTGCCACACCAGCAACGCCGCACAGTTCAGAGATCAACTGGAGACGCCTTCTCCCTGGCCTGGATGTGAACAAGCAGGCAGTCGATACCTGCACACTTGAGTTTTGCAGATTAATCCTTGCATTTGATGGGAATCCTGACGAGAGTGTCAAGGAGCTTCAGACAGATCCACAACAGCAGGTTAGTACCCTCAAACAGGAGTTCAGGCCATTGGCTTAGCAGGTACTAACGAACCCAAAATTGCTTCTTGAAGCACCCAGCTTGTTCCTCCCTCAAGGCACCGTAAAATGGATTGGATGGGCTCCAGCTCTCCTGATCTCCTTTATTCCATCTGACCAGGGATGCTCAGATGGCTCCAGCAGGAGCCCCACCGTTAGCAGTTAATGCAAGGAATAAAGAGATGATCAGCAACCACTTGGAAATTGTCTCCTTCGGTTTGGAGAGGGAAATGGAGGATCAGCAGAACCTGAGCAATGGAAGGGGAGAAGCACAGGGCTCTGACTCCGTCCCTGCCACAGCCTCTCGCTTGCCAGCAGCCGGATTAGGGAGCAATGGTGCAGATGAACACCTGTAAGCGCTCCAGGAGAAGGGCACATCAATCATCTCACTGCTGTTACTCCATCCAGAGCTCACAAAGAAAATAACCAACCCTTTCGGTGGTGTTCTCCGCATTCAGAGAATGAAGTTCAGACCTCAGCATTTTTAAAAAGTAGCTACAAATATAACAGCACTGAAAGAGATGAGAGCTCAAAAATTCTGAAGGACACAGCAGGCTTTAAAAAAAAGATTTGCCAAGTAAATATGATTATTGCTGTCAAGACTCGGTAATTCACTAAAAGCTGCTGAAAAAAGCTTATGTATTAATAATGCAAAACAAATACATGTACAAACACTCATACAAGCAATATTTCCAAGCAGTGCCGTGTTTGTCAGGAGATGAATTGCCATGTTCCAATCACAAAATGCCAGTAACAAAAGACTGTACATCCTTCTCAGAAGCAAAGAACTCGCTACCACTGACTGCAGTGGTTACTGATCCCAGAAATCATTATTAACTTGAACAGCATTTGCATACAGAAACAATCCCTCCAACACTGCTGCAGCACAGCTTCTAAATGCTGGGATCCCAGCAGACAGCCAGAATTCCAGCTGGTTGAACCACAGACTGCTCCATCATCCTGCTCATCTGCAGGCAGGAGCCTCTTCTCTTTTTTCCTGCTAAAATGCTGCTCCTTTTCTCATCTTTCTGCAGAGAACAA
>VZRN01005355.1:1167072-1212139 GCA_013397935.1 Dasyornis broadbenti
GGACGAAAAAATCCACCCTCGCTCCCACGGAAGGCAGAACATTATGTAAGGAAAGACTTATTTTATTGTGTAATTGGCGCAGTTCATGCACAGATACCAGGTAAGAGAAGCACAGGTGGCTCCCTGGGAGTGAAGGCTGGAGTCAGGATGTCCATCCCGGAGGCCCTGCTCCACAGGGTGTGGGACAGTCAGGGTGTCCAGCGAGCTTCAGAGACGTGGCTTGGCCTGGCTGGTAACTGATTTTGACCTGCACACCTTTGCCTCCTGCCAGAGCTCTGCTCCCGTTGCACAAAACACCCCCTGCACTTGCAAACAACACAGCAGCCTGCTGGAAGCCTGAAAGCCCAGCAGGCAGCTCCTGCTGTTTTCTGCTCCTGTTTCAAGGGTACTGAAACTGTTTGTGCCTCCTTAAAACGGCTAAACGTTTCTTAGGTGAAACCACAGCCAACTCCTCAGAACACACCGGCTCCGTTGGGAACATCTTCATGAATGAGCTTTCAGACGGATCAGGCACCCAGTGCTCGTGAACAGAGGACCGTACACCCACTCCTAAACCTACACCAAAAATCCCAAACCCCACCCCTGGCGTCACTGGGTACACGGGGATTTTGCTGCTAACGTGCCTGGAGAGACACGGACAACTCAGATGATGAATCCTAAGCGTAGAACACTCATTAGATTTACCTGCAAAACCAGCACACGCGTGGTTTGTACATCAGGAATTCTGTATCAGCACCTATCTCGAACATCGGTGGGATTTTTCACCTACTTAGAGTTAAGTTTGTCTGTAACCACCTTACTGAGCCAGGTCTAAAGTTTCCTCGACGAATAGGCTGCAAAGTATATGCGCATAATAAATATATGTCTATATATGTAATATAGACTGACCCTGAACCCAAAAGTTTCAGTTCCATGAATACCTAAAGCAAGTTTATTTATCTACTACGTTACACATTGTTCCTTTAATGCACAGCACTTGGTGTAACAGGGTGCTGGCCCCCAGCAGGATTCTGAGGTGTTACAGCTGTAATTAGGTGAAACTGATTTAAAAAACAAAACAACAAAACCACCAATAACAAAAATCACATTGAAGAGGAAACAAATAAGGTCTATTAAAGCCATAACTATGGTAGCAAGGAGGTTAATAAACCTGCCAATACAACTGGCAACCCCACAGAAATCCAAGTCTTCTATTAATTAATTGAACAGCAAATAGTAACTTTTCTATAGAAGAATTCAGAAGCTCAACAGCATCTCTGATACATTTATATATTTGCTCCATAATTAGGTTGGGAAGCCCTGGAGGAAGGGCTCCTCTTGTGCCATATTCTATTACGTCCCCACAACGCTCTGCTATTGATTTCTCAGCCCCTGCTACCTCTCTCAGGGTTTTTCAGAGGTTATTCACAAACAGCTGCTTCCATGTGCATAGAACCAGGGAGACCACCAGGTGCAGGTTCAGCACAGCGACCCTGATCCATGGGAATGCAAGTGATGGAATGGTTTGGGTGGGAAGAACCTTAAAGCTCAACCAGTGCCACCCCTGCCATGGCAGGGACACCTCCCACTGTCCCAGGCTGCTCCAAGCCCTGTCCAGCCGGGCCTTGGGCACTGCCAGGGATCCAGGGGCAGCCTCAGCTGCTCTGGGCACCCTGGGCCAGGGCCTCCCACCCTCCCAGGGAACAATTCCTTCCCAAATCAGCTCTGACAGGTCCTGCTCTGTGCTCCAGTTTTCACAGAGGCAAAGCACAGCAGCTAAATTATCTTCACCACCAATCTCATGCCTCCAAACAAGCAGTCAGGTTTTGTCACCAGCTTTTATTCCACACTGAACTTCCAATTTGTTGAAGTGTCAATCTGGTGGCTTTGTTGGAAACCAGTGAGGTGAGATTATTTGAGCAATTAAGAACCAGAATGAATTGCTAGGTTTGAGAAACATGCAAGCAGAAAAATATCAAAATGTAACCCTTTTCATTGTTCAGCAAAAACACTGGTTGCAGGTGATCAATACTACTGCCAGGTCATCCCTGAAACACGCAGGAAATGTGTGCAAGGCTTGGGTTGGGTATATTTTAAACAGTCGTGGAAGCAGTAAAAATGTTTGGGGTATTCTCTTAGTTTTACTTTGCAGATGTCTTCCTTGCCCCATCAGATTTGCCATATTTATGCTTTTGTTTCCAGAAAACGTGAAGAACTTGCACAGAGCTCTCAGTTTGGTACCTGCAGAGGATCTAACAAGTCACTGGCAAATCTCATTGTTTATGAAGCCCAGAAACGGAGACACACGTTCATGTACGTTGACCGGACTAAGCCTCTCACCTATTTCAGTTCTTTTTGCCTGTTTTCCACATCTGGTGCTTAAGAGAAGAGGGAGGAGATGTTATAGTGGCCAGGTATGGCAAAAACCTTAAGGACCAATCGTCCTTC
The DNA here is from genome assembly GCA_013397935.1 of Dasyornis broadbenti. Classification (NCBI taxonomy): domain Eukaryota; kingdom Metazoa; phylum Chordata; class Aves; order Passeriformes; family Dasyornithidae; genus Dasyornis; species Dasyornis broadbenti. The sequence goes on from VZRN01005355.1 coordinate 1,169,500, forward strand.
TTGGGAATGGGTTGTATTTCCATGGAATACAAACCTGGGGAGTTTATTTAATGAAGAATGGGGAATGCCGGCCTCGATCCAGCACGGGATGTTCATAAACCCAGATTAGCTCCGTGCATTAAGGACAGATGACCGGACTGTGCCCTCTGCTGCTGCTGCAAGAAGCCAATAACCTGCTCCTGTAACAGCCTGACAGAGCAGCTCAAAATATTCCTGGGATTAACAAAGCCACGCCTCACCACGCTCCTGCAAGCTCTAGGGAGTTTCTTTACTCTGCTGAAATAAAGCAGCATTTCCATACATACCCACTGGGCAGATCTGCTGGGTCCCAACAGTTAAACCCTGCGTCTCCACTGAAACCACGTGGTTTCAAACAAGCAAGGCCATGCTGTGCTCTGGCTTTCCTCCCAAAGGAACGAAACACCAGCAAGTTCACCTCAAGCCCTTGTTCAGCTGAGTGTCTCCCCAGAATTGCTTGACCAACACCCTATCGTCAGTGGCTGCAATTACCATGGATTTCCTCGTTGGTTACACTGGGAATGAGCTCTCTCCTCAGCCCGTGTGTGCCACGAGTTGTTCTGGCAGCAGGATCCTGTTTGTAAACTGTGTTGGGTGAGGAAAGAGAAAACCAGGGGCAAGGGAACACCAACAGACCTCGGGAATGGGCACACCATGGGCCTCTCAGACGTTCCCACCAGCCCACAGCTCCTGCAGACGTTCAGGCTGCTCTGCCAGCCCTGTGGGGGCTCTGGGATGGAACCCACGAGCACAAGTTCATCTGCTGGAATTCGTATTTGTGCTTCTTTCCAAGTGAGTGGCCAAGGTCAGCCAGAGTTTCTTTATTCATGAGATCCTGGCGTTCCTCTCGCAGACACAGGGCCCAGGCAATGTGTTTTTCCAGCATCCTGATTCAAGTCCCCTCAAGGCACGCAGCACAGAATAAAATTCTTCTAATTAGAGATGACTCTTCCAAAAGTGTAGCCCTTGCACAGCCTTGCTCAAGGTCATGTGCTAAGTGGCTGGTGAACAAACAGATCTGCTCACTTTCAGCAGAGTGAGGAATTAAAATCGGATTTAACTTCAGCACCAACCCTGGTATTTGACACTGTCAAAACAATTTTCTGTTTGAAAGCAACAGCAGACTGTGAGTGAGGCAGCAAAACAAAACTGGCAGTAAAATTTAAAGTCATTTTGTTCTGAAAATCAGATGATTTTTGAAGAAAAGGGGTTATCAAGAATATTAATTAAGCACACCAAAGTTCTAAATCCAGTATTTACTGTTCTGCTGGATTACAAGTCGGATTCTAAATCCAAATTAATAATTGAACAAAGGTTTAATATGAAGAATATGCCTAAGGAAAACACGCAGTGCCCAAAAGGCCTTAAACACACTCTAATTTCCCCCTGCTCATTGAACTTGGTCCGTAACAAGGTGGGCAGACTGAACAGATCAAACAGTATCAGTATTTCTGTAATTTCGTACTTTGCAGCTACTGTTCAATAAAAACAATCACCTGTAACCAGCATCTTGTCCTAAAGATAATTAAGAAAGTGCTCAAAGAAATTATTTTTCACATTAAATTATAATTGCCACTAGCATGTTAGCGCTCACGTGGGAAATGCTGGTTATTTGCAGGATTTGGGCTGAGGGATTGGGCTGGAACAGAAGCCAAAGGCGCAGGAGCTCTGCAGCACCACTGCCTTTCCAAGGCTGCAGGACTGGGAAGCCGCAGTCCTCACTGCTCCCCTCCTGCCCTCAGCCTGCCAAAGAGCAGCTCTAAGGAGCATGGGGGATGGCCGGAAAAGAAAGAATCCCAAATCTGAGGGAGATGAAAAAGAGATTAAAGCCACTTTCTCAGCTGCTGCCCTTGTCCAAGGGCCTCTCTTTTGGAGAGACACCTGAATCTCAGCACCAGCTCCTGCTGCCACCAGCCCAGAGCTCAGACACCTCGGAACATCCCACTCTTTGATCGACGCCTCTGCTGCACCGAGTGGAATTCAAATTATTCTGGTTAACGCTTCAAAAATACTGTTCCTGTAACTTCCTGTGACAGATGAAAATCGGGCACATTCTAACAAGGCCTGTGAGCCTTTGCAGATGGCATTTGAGATGACACCAGCCCTTTTCCCAGGATACGCTCCACTCCCATATCAAGGGGGTCGGGGATGTTGAACACCGACAAGCAGTGAGTGACACGGCCCCTGCCCCTGGTGCCAAAAAATCCCATTTCACGCTTGTGGCGTGGCAGAAGGGCAGTGGCACTGTTTCTCTCCCGAGTGGATTCCACAAGCGCCAGACGCAGTCCCGGCTCTCATTTTCCGTGCTGTCGCCTCTCCCCACGAGCCTCACACACTCTGACATGGCCTGATTATCCTGAACCAAAAAAAATGGTATTTTTGGTGTGCTGTTTTCCCTCAGAGTCACCTGATTTCCTTTGCCATCCCCCTTGTCCTGGGCTTTGTTAAGGCGAAGGCCATCCCACCCTCGGCACCAGGCATGAAAACTTTTGGTGGATCCTCAACTGCAGATAAATAAACAGGAAAAGAACACAACTCCAAGCTGACAAATGGAGGAAAGAAGAACATTCAAAAACCTGGAAATGACAATTATATTTAGTTTAAACCTTTCCTTTTGGAGACCAACCACAAATATTAGGAGAGATTTCATACTTCCTTTCCCTTTTCCATTAACAACACCAATCCCTGACCTTTATTCAGTGAAGTTATGAGAGAATCTTCCTTCTCTGCAGTAGATGACTTTCTCCACTAAATCATTTACAGCAGGAATATTAAAAAGAATTGCTGTCAAAAAAAAGTGAAAATGACAAAGACATTTTCTCATTTTTAGTGAACTGCCAGGGGAAAAAAAAAAACATTAAAACCCAAAGGTATGGAGATGAGTCAAAATGGTTCACGTTCCCAGGAATCTATTCCAAACCACCTGGATTATAGTTGGCTTAAACGTTAAGGGTCCCTTTCAGGTTGGGAAAGTTCAAACAGGCGAAAACACGACATTCGACAATTTTTATACGCATCAACCTTTGACTTAGATCCTTAAGTTGGCCAGGTACTTCCCTGGAACAGTGGGTTTTGGGGAGCAGCTGTTGATTCGCAGAACTGCGCTACAGAAAGAGCGCCACGTTTTCAAAGCCACGAGAGGGAGATGATCCGGTTGTGTTTTCCGTCGAGGAGCAAACGTGTGAGGTGGGAGCCGTTCTCCGGGAACCGGTACAAAGCAAGCTCGCGCTTTGCTGCCCTCAGGCAGGACAAAAGGTTCCCACAGCGCTGACAACTTTTCAAACACCCAAAGGGGTGTGAGATCAGGCAGACAGGGATGAGATGGAAAACCTGACACCATTAACAACCTCCCAAGACCACTCTCCCTCCCACTGCAAGGCCAAGGGCCGCTGGTTGGGGCACCCTGATGTGGCACCAAACACCTGCAAGGTCAGGGCTCCCAGGTCCTGCAGAAACGCACATTTGCTGATGCTGAATTGGCAGTTCATACCTTGTCTTCAAATCTACAACTTCTTTAGAAACTTCTGATAATTAAGCCCTTTTCTTTTCATCCCTCCAAACTCCCGTCTCTTGCAGGCACACGGTGTTGGAGTGAAACATCAGCCAAATCTGTTCCTTTATTCCTCACCCACAAGACTGCTCAGCTACAGCTCTTCTGAACAGGATCTCTGCACCAGACAACAGAACATTTCCATTCCAGTGTATTAACAAGGGGCAATAAAAACATAGCCTAAGGGGATACGCCTCAACATTCCCAAGAAATATTGGTCTTGGACTCGGCTTCTTTTGCAAGGAACTTTTCAGACCAAGACACTAAACAGGTACAGGCAGGAGCATTATTATTATTAAGCATTCACAGAGCGCTGCTAAATCTCCAGTTTTACACAAATCCCAGTACAAACACTGCCAGGATACTGCAGTGATTTAAGAAGGTACAAAATGATGCTCAGCACATCGCATTTTTAACAAAAACATCTGAACACCATCCATCCCTCTCCTTGTACCCACAGAGCAGAAAACAGTTCACACCGTGAGTAATTACAGCATTAATAACTACAAAACTGGATGCATTATTGAACTGTTGGTCCACTTTGCTTTCAGCAGGCAGAGTGATGAAGCTGCTGTCACATTCTTCTCTAAATATTTCACATTTATGGTTCTTTCTATATATAAAAGCCAGCACAACAAGTCAAACCTCACTCCGCACCAGGCTGGGGATTTCTAAACCAACCTGGCTGCCCTTACAAGTTCTCCTACGAACTATTGGCCTGGAAACACGACCTGACTTCAGCTTCTCACACAAAACTGTTCTGATCTTTGTCTCCTTGTGGTTCTACAAGAATTAACTGCTGAATTTTACAACCCTCAGTCCCAGCTGCTCACTAAGTTCATACCAACTCTCCCACTTGATGTGAGGTTGTATCTAACCCCTGTTAACAGACAAGCCCTCAGTGCCACAGGTTTGTGAAATGTGCAGTCACACACAGTTGTATGTTTGGGGTGGTTTTCCAGCATCAGCCTCGGAATAACTTTGCACCCAATACAGGCAGCAGCTGCCAATGTGCCGAGTCAAGAATGGAACAGCAAGCCAACAGATGACATGAAAACTGTCATATTGGTAATGAAATCCACAACGAAACCGCCAGGAACCCCTCGTTGCAAGGCACTATATCTTGATTTTTGTGTTGGAAAAGCAATGCCTTATTTCTATCTGAAATTATTCAGACAGTCATTCTGCACCTTAAAGCGACATCCCCAGGCTGGTACGTGGGAGTCACTCACAATGGAGGCATGTAAATTCCTGGGAGAAAGGATTATTCCATCCCAGGGAAATCAGTGGAAGCTGATGGAACAAGTTGTTGATGATTGAACAAGCTGTTCCGCATTTTGGTTACCCCATCTACCATCCTTTCGTTACAGAGTATGAAAATTTAAGAAAGAAAAATAACTGAGGATTTATGAACCCACTAGTTCTGCTGGAAATACGATGCTGTTTATCTTCAGGTTCAATCAGCCTCTGCAAACTCAAGGTAAGTAAACAGTCACAGCAACAGGCACAGCCTCAGCTCCATTAGCATTTCCCACGATCAATGGGCTCCAAGGCAAACGTTTGGCCACAAGCATAAGCAGCAGCAGCCCTGCCTGCAGTGCCCCTGCTCCTGACTGATAGAGACCTGCCCCGGGATGGACGGCACGGAATGAGAACATCGCCACACGGCTCCCTCTCATTTGTTTCCATTCCCAGGTAATAATACAAGATCAAATTCTGTATTAGTTTAGCTGCTAGAACAGGCGGCATAAGGACAAAACCAATTTAAGATCTTATTTGTATGAATATTTGGTCACGTCGTGCAATATTCTTCACTTTGTGCCGAGCAAATGGAGAATTACCTGGTTCTGAATAAACCGTGCTTGTTTGTCAGCTGCATTTCCTGCGAGGCAGCCGTGCCCCTGCAGGACACTCACAGTGCCCTGGCCAGCTGGTCACTCCAGGCCACTGCTGTCTCCCCCAGAGTCCTGGAAACGCCTCATGGGGTTGGCTTTGTGGCTCTTCAATCCCTGAGGGCTTTTCCAGAAGTCACACAAGGGACTTTCGCAGAGCTGCCCCACCAGCACAAGCCCCAGTGCCAACTCTGGTGGGGCACAACTCAGATGAGCTGCTTTGGCCAATTAGATTAATTTGGGCAAACGCTGCTTTTGTGTCATTACCACAGAATCATCAGGGTTGGAAGAGACCTTCAGGATCATCCATTCCTAAAGCCTAAACCACATCCCAGGTACCATATCCAGGCACTTGCACAACACTTGCAGAGACTCCAGCCCCTCCCTGGGCACCCTGTTCCAGTGACCACTCAATCCACAGCTGCCAACAAACACTACCTCAACTCCTATTTTTTTGTTTTCTTCTACAGCCATGACTTTTCTTTCCAATTCTAATATTTTGCTGCTTGCAACACACAGAGTGAGAGTTCTTTCCTCTTGACCTTGATTAGCACTGCTGGATTCCAGCTGTTCCGTCTCTAACAAGCAGTTACTGTCACCACAAGAACTTGGAATGGCCCTGTGTTACAGAGCCTTGGGAATCAACCCAAGCTCCAGGGCAGTGACTCCTGAGCACCCAGCAGCACTGGTCCTGAGATCTGCGTTTGACCTGATCCTGGTGTAACAAGGTGCACACGTGAATTAAGTAGTTTGATCTCTGATCCTTTCTATCACGGTGCCAGTGAAACTCCTTTCTTGCCTCTGAAGAGAAGCGATAACATTTGCAGCAGAACAGCATGGATTAGACACGAGAGAACCAAGAAGAGGAACAACTTCTTAGGAGATAAGGAATTAAAGCACCTAATTGCTGCAAAGAAATATGCAAAAGCAAACTAAGCTTCATTACAAAATAGATTCTATTCCTTCTGCCACAGGAGACAAGCCAAAGGCTATAGAGATGCCAAACATAAAACAAATTGGGCTCCTGAAATGAGATGAGGACTGATTCTGTGCATACACACAGCAACTCAGCATTCAGATCAATTTATGACAAAGAATCCAACACATGCATTCTTTGTCGCTGCTCCTCATTTCCTGTTCCCATCTGCTCAGAGCCAGCTGAAACCTGCTGCTGTGCATTAGGCAACCCCTCTGCTCTGGGGCTCTCTGATTATGCCATAGGAGGTGAGTAATGAAAAGGCTGATGTTACATCTGGTGCCAGGATTCGCTACACAAAGAATTCCAGAGCCATTGTGGCAGGACTGCAGGGGTTGGAGATAAGGGCAATGCCCGAAACAAAACTAAAGCAGAAGCCTCTGTTTTCCCGATGTGCTGCTGAGGTCGCTCCGTGCGAGGGAAGCAGTGCCAGCCTTCAGCGGGAAAACCCACGTGAAATCCACAATTAACTTCACCAGGAGAAACAGGGAGCATCACAAGGCGGAGGAACGGGCACAGAGTCTGCTGACCTACTCTGCTCATTGATACACGGAAGCCGAATTAGACTGGAATTTCAACAGCAGATGCAACTCGCCACAAGTCATAATGACATCCTTTATTACACAGGAAGTCACCCACATTATCTCTGCTCCAAGTGCAGAAAGAACACCTCATCCATACCCTATTAGTTTCTTTAACTCTTTGGGATGACCCACACTGTGCAGAATTTCTGGATGTTGCAGCCAGGGCTCCCTGTTACCTACACGGAGTTAAAAGACCCCCAGGTCTCTGCAAGTTAAACTGGCACCAAAACCCCGCAACACGATTCAAGGAGTTGTCAGTCGCAATCAATAAGAAATTCGAGTACACCATTTCCTCTCAACATTGTCCCAGCCTGCTTCTGTCTCCTAGAGTTTATACTCTTGCCAGCTGATTAATCTTTTATTACCCAATTTGGCATTATGAAAGTCAACTATTCCATATATAATGACAGGAAACTCAAACCCAAAGTTTATATCATGAATAACAGCGTACACTACCTAAATAGCTGTTTTCAAGCGCTTTATTTTTAATTCCTTTAGTAATTTTGGATCCATACAATGTGGCAGGTTTCCAACAGGACACAAGCAAAGCAATTATTTCACCCAGTAAAAGGTAACAGCTTTTGTGACACAGAGGTCACACACCATTACCAGCACTGCTTTCTACGGTCTTAAAATCATAAATATTTCGTTTCATCAAGGAACAGGTCAGGCTAAAGAGGGAGAAGTTGGCAGCAACAGGACTAAGCTGCAACAGGAAAAACTCCATACAGCTCTGCTGGGAGTGTTCTCACTAGAACAGGGATTAATCAGCCTCACTGGGTAACAAGGAGACAAAAACGTAAATGACAATTCCGTGGTAAAGATAATGAAAACTAAATACTATGGAAACGGATAGAGAATAGCTGGACTAATTAAAATTACATGATATTTAACTAATCACAAAATGTTCTCACAGCTCATCTGTAAGAACCATCGAGTCACATTCCAGCCCTGAAGGTGATCCTGCTGGAGATTCCTTAAGAACAAACCTGTTTATAGTACTAAGGGTCAGCAGAGTTTCCTAGAACATTCTGTACAGATTGCCTGTATCAATAGCCAGACACCTGCACGTGGCAATGGCACGTTAATATCCCAGGAATTGATTATTAATTGGTTCTGCACGTCTCCCCACATCTGGCTCCATTTCTCCAGGTGGTACAAAAAAACCCCTGTAGTGCTCTCCAACACTTCTGTGGCAGGAAAACAACTCCCAGGCCAGATGTTCTTCTGCACATTTTTCCTGGCTACCAGGTTAATTAGGAGCAAGATATTAATAAGCAAAATACTTTCTAAAATACTACCTTCTGTTGCAATACTTAAGAAAACAAGAGTTGGCTCAGAATTTTGGGGGCTGTTGCTAGTTTATTATTAACATAGATCCGCAGGAATTCTGGGTGCCCCCATGCTTTTCCTGCCCTCCCTCCCAGCACTGCTCCAGACAGGCCACTGCCTTGAAAACAATTCCCTTTTCCAACACTGCAGGAAGGGATCTCTCACATGGAGAGTTTTAAGGGTTAAGGCAGAAAATACCAAAATATCCAACCCATTCTAGGAGAAACATTTACACATTCTCAGCGTTGAAGAGGAACGATAAAATTTTATAAGGCTGCACTAAAAGGAGGCCAGTAGCTAATACTAAAAGCTGGCATTTTACCAAGTGCCAAAACCAGACCAATAAATAACCACCTCAAACTGGAGAAAAAAAAACCGCTGAGCGATGAGGTACCAGTGACCTGGCAGCCAGGGGAGGGACAGCAGAGCACGGGCAGTGCTGGTGACGGGCAAAAGGAGGGGTTCTCTACACCCAGGCCAAGCAGAGTCCTTTGCCGTCACTGCAGGTGACACAGATACCCACCCTGCCCCCGGGAGGGGCCGTCCTGGGAAGGTGGGAAGCTCCCGGCTGCTGGAGGCTGGGAAGGTGTTTGGAAGACACAGCTGGAGGTTCCTGCCCGGTTCTGAATTCCTCAGGCATCCTCTGCTGCGTGGAGCAGCCTGGGGAGCGACACCTGGCAGGGCATCTCCCACCAGGAGCACTCCAAAGGCAGGGAAGCAGGGAAGGGCGTTGGGCAGGATGGGATAAACACAACTGGGACAAGAGTGTTCAAAGGCAAGCTTAACCTTGACAATGAGGCAAAAATAGCAACAGCTTCCTACGCCTGAGAGTACAGAATTTACAGAGGGAAAACAGAAAGCTGGAAGATCTGCTCTAGAACAGACCATCCTGGAGGAGACACACATGGGAAGTCTAATTTCAGGAAGCAGTTTTGAAGGATCTCTGAGGCACAGGATGATCCCTAAGCTCACGCAGCAGCAGGGAAACAGGCTCTGAGCAGCCTGGCCTAGTGGAAGGTGTCCCTGCCCATGGCAGGGAGTTGGAACAAGATCGGCTTTGAGATCCCTTCCAAGCCAAACCGCTCCGGGATTCTGTGATTCGCTCCCCAGGCTTTTAACCAGCAGCCTTCCAAGGCACGCAGCTAAAAACCAACTCCCAAAATAGCCACAGCACAGTGTAAGGGAATGTCTGCAGTGCTCAAAATGAGAGCCCCTCTGGCAAACGCTGGGAAACGTTGCAAGACTCGGCAAGATCCCGACAGAACTCGGCCAACAGGAGGGGAATGGAGCAGTGAGGAAGAGCTTTGTGTTGATGGACCGGGTGAGAGCCTGACCACCAAACCTGCTCTGTTAGCCAGGACTTGAACGGTAAATACAGAGATGCAAACCGGAGGAAATTATGCTTCAAATAGCTCTATTTTATTATAATTAGTATTACATGTTAATTAGGAAGTAAAATGTTTTCATTCCTGTCCCAGAACTCGGAGCATCTCAAACCAAGCCTGAAACACAGCGAGCTCAGTCTGGAACTGCACTGTTTAACACAGAGTGAGGACCAGGAGAGCTTCCAGGAGGATCAAAGCCATTTGGCCCAGCATGGGATGATCCCTCCGCTCTCCTGCACTCCCTGCCAGGCTGACTAATTAGTTTTTTGAATGACCCAAGTGTTTTTGTCACATCCACCTTAACTACTAAGCTATTCCACACTTTTTAATTATCTGGAACAAAATAAAACAAAAATCAAGTGAATTACCCTGAAATACGCAGTGAAAACAGAATAAATTTGCATACCAAGAGAATAAAGTTGCATATTACATAGTGACAACGAGTCCTTGAAAAGCCACCAGCCATAAAGGGAGTAAAATGTTTATTGGAATAAGAAGTTCTTTATAGTGGACACATAAAAAAAGGAGATGGATGCTAAGCAGGGAATAGAAAGACAGCTTCAGCAAACAACACGGGGAAAGGAGGTTCAGGAATAATTTCTCTTCGAAATACAAAGGAGACCAATATCGGCTCTGAACCTCTTTGTGAGGTCCTGTAACAGCTCAGGTGTCCAGGTAATGTCCCATTGCCCGTGTTAGCAGAAGCTGGGACAGTGCCAAGTGTCTGCTCAAGTCTCTAACTGCTAACATCACAACCAGCCAGAAGGCTTGTGAGATTTAAGAGGCCTCTGAATGTGACTGGGGTGTGTTCAATACAAGCAAGTGAAGGAAAAAAAAAAATCGTGTCACAGAGAGGACAGTCAATGTTGGATAATTCATCAGCAAATAGACTCAATTAGAACTTTTTGTAAAAGTGGTCTTAAAGTGGTTTAATCTTGAGTCTCTCTCTTAAAAAATATAAAGTAAATACCAAGTCCAGATACAAAGCCCAGTAATAAACAGCAGACCAGGCTGAAGAGGAAGGTTGAAGCAAAGCAGGAATGAAATCAGATTTTTCTCACACACTCTCAGCATTACAGTAACAACCTGTCTTCAGCAGGAAGTCAAATATCCTTTGCCAGAGCCCTCACACAAAATGACTCAAGCTGGTGCTGGGACCTGCACAAAGCAGAAAGACGAGATGACCTGAGCACGGCCATGGCAGCTGCACCACCGCTGGGCAAACCAGACTGCAGCCCCTGGACATTGTGACAGCCAAAGAGATCAACAGGAAAAGCTCATAAAGGTCACTCGTTCATTAAAAAAAAAAAAGGTCCCCAAAAGGCCACACCAAGGGGCAGGGGGAGCAGGAAAGGCCTCCCGTGATACGGCACGGTAAGAAAAGGACATTATAAAGATGGAACACAAACCACCAACTTTAATTTCATTGCTTTGTGGGTTTTAGTTTAAGGCCCAATGTTATCTTAATGTGCTTCCTGGCTCCCATAATTAAATTCACTAATCCCCAGTCTTAAGGCATCAGCAAGTTAAGCTAATTTAAAGTTAGTACCTGAGCCTACATCCGTTGGTTGTTTTTTTTTTCCCCCTTCAGCAAAGAAACAAAATTATTGAGCACTTTCCACGGAAAGGAGATATTTTGGTCTCTGCAATTTTAATGGCACCTTCTCCACAGTCCTCATTCTGTACGTGAAGGGTTACAAAGAGGGCTCAGTATATTCACTCCTGAAGATTTCGATATGTCTGGATATTAACCAAGCACAGCAAATCTCTCACAATATCCCCACTGCGCAGCTGCTTGATACTCTGAGTATTTGATACTCAGACATCAGGATTTGATAGTGAGTATTTGCAGACTCATCTGTTTCATCTCTCGTTTCTTTGTTTTGGGGAGGGGGAGCTCCTGAAGGCAGCACCTGAAAAACCAGCGTGTCAATCGCACCTTCCACCACTGTGACCCTGACAGAGCTCACAGGCAAAGCGGATCAGTTCCCCATCAATCTGCACACTGCAGACAAACACAATTACCAGATAAAAATCTCCCGGAAACATGACTAGCTGGGAAAATAAATTTACCTTGCTATCTGCAAAGAAATCACCCAAGTTTCTCCCTCGCTTCACAATAATGTACCTGGGTCATCTTTCTAATTACACAGGGAACATTTCTCAAGTATTTCCAGCTCTCCAATCTTCCTCAGGCCTTCTCCATAAGCAGCATTAACCATCCTACAGCCCAGTTTTACCTTTGGCAATTGTTTGTGCTCTACTTTAAATTTCTTTCTGCAGTTCCAATTATCCCAGTATCATTTGCTTCCTGTCCCAAACCACGGCACCACTCCATGTGATTTCTGGAGCCACCAGCTTTTAAGTGATGCCCCCCCTTCCCATGTGGATTTCTCCGTGTTAGATGCCACAGTTATCCTTGTCCTGCTCCTTCCCAGATGCTCCTCAACCAATGCAAGTTACCGGCGATAAATGAGATCAAAATACCAGCAATGGAACCTCTGCAATGGCATTCCAAATGAATATTGAAGAGGATTAGCAGATGTGGATGAAAAGGAAGACACTTTCCCCGTTTATGCTTACAGGAACAGCTCTGGCTCCAGACCACACCCTCCTGCTGGTTTTGCTGGCGCCAAACCCAGAGCTAATGGATGTGTCAGGATGAACCCCAAATGATGGATTACAAATGCACACACAAATAGCAGTGTATATATATTACGATCAGCCCTTCAGGCTGATTGCCATCTTAATTAACATCTTATCTGAGCAGAACCAAACGTGCAGCGCTACCTCCAGAGCTCGGCTCCCATTTCCCCGATGGAGTGGGAACACGGCTTTGGCGAGGGCAGGATCTCTCCCTCCTTGCTCCACCAGCGTGTTCCTTCTCCAGTGAGGGGGATAAACCACAGGCAGGATCTAAATGCAGGAACCCATTTTTCCCTGCCACAGCAAACAGGAACTCAGGGCTGTGCACAGGCAGGGCCCATCCATCACTCTGAGGGATGGCTCTGCTTGTTAAACTTGGGCTCAGCCCACAACTTCCATCTTCTTTCCCTGGAACATTAATTAAGCTTTAAAAAAGGCAGTTAGGATAAGAAATTGCAGAAAAAATATGGTTATTTTATTGTTTGTTCCCTAATTGCACACATAATGAGGCAAATTTAAAGTAGTGCACCTCAGAAGTTGCATTTTAATGACGCCGTTACTGTGGTCTGAGCGCTAATGCCCTCGTTTATATCACCAATTGCTGCTCCACTGACTGCTCAAAAAAATCTCTTGTTGAGAAATGCTTAAAAGGCTTAATTATATATTGTTTGTACTCAGGTTACACTTAAAGAAGCCAAGAATGGAGTTTGTGAAAACACACTGACTGTGTACGACAGTGTGCTGGTTATAGTCTCCTAGTGCTGTACAAGGCCCAGAGCCTTGGCAAAGCCCCTGGCGAACACAAGCTATTGTGTTTGCCATTTACATGACAAGTGCTAATTCAACAAAAAGGGATGCTCTGCTGTTTTTCCAACTCGAGATGCATCTGTCTGTCCTCAACAGATGAAATACCAACAGCCCCTCTGCCTGTTGTGCAAACAGGAAGAGCACAGAGTTGAATCCAATACCCTTTCAAAAGCAGGGTTTATCTCCATTTGTAGCTTGGTTTCCAAAAAAAAAAAAAATAATTCCCAAATTCACTCTCAGGTTGCCTCCAGGCCAGGCTGGATAAGGCCTTGAGCAGCCTGGGACAGTGGGAGGTGTCCCTGCCTTGGCACAGAGTGGCACTGGACAAGCTTTAAGGTCCCTTCCCACACCTGACATTCTGTGATCAATTCTCCCTTCACAGACCTGGCACCCTACAGCTCCTCCCTCCCGCCCCACAGAACAGGGATATTTCCCTTCCTCTGCATCAGCACCCACAGGGATGTCTGGAAAAGCAGCACAGGACTCGCACACTCTCCCTGAAACAAATGCAGAGGCTCTGAAGATCAATAACTGGATTTTGAATTCTGCTATCAGAGCACTGAGGAACCCTTACCAAACAATAGACTCATTAATGTAATGAGTGACAGTGGAAAAACTCATGGTTGCAATTGAAATCATGAAGAAAATCTTCCTTCTTGGGTGAAAACTCAGCGGTCACGAGCCATTTTTTCAAACACCCTTTTCTATCTAATTACTTCTGCCGTGCTGGACAAATATACATTTAACCTAATGAAACCTATGGAAACTACTCCTATGAAATATTCCCAGAAGCTCTGAAACATTTTTAACTAGAGAGAAACTGTAAAAAAACCAATAAAGAGCCATTAATTGTAGTGGACTATTTTCCCCAAACTGCATTCTGAGCTATTTCCTCAGGCAGGCACAGATCCTTCCAGAGACCCGGAAACCCTTGGCATTTTGTGTTTTCAGTCCAAAGCTGCCCGCGAGGTATTTCTGCTAAGGATGTTCGGTTGCTGCAAGGAAACGAGAAGCCAGTGTTTAATTTGAGTGCTCTAACAAGTTCCTTCCTTCGGTTCAGCTCCTGCCCCATCGCTGACCACCCCAGAAGGTCATGCACCACGCTCGGCTAACAAGGCTGAGGGCTCCAAGCAGGAAACAGTACAACCATAAACAGGAATTTACCTCTCCTTCACGCTCAACTTCAGTGAGTTATAATTTGGCTTTCTCAATACAAGGTCTCAGCAGGAGACAGCTAATGACTTTTTCCACCTTAAAATAAGCTGTTCCACACTGTGCTCACTTAGCTTTGTGTGGGAAGCCTGAAGTCAGGTAAAATAAGCCTCTTATGCCACAAAAGAGAAAAAAAAAAGAATATTTCAAAACTAAAATTAGTCATATGGCTTAATATCCAATTTTTAGCATGTACCATCAGGGTTTTTTTGCCCTGCTTAGCCTGTGCTGGGAGCGTGTCACCGTGAAGTGAGGATAGTCAAATATAGCCCTAAGCAAGCAAGGAAAATGATTTTAATAATGAACAGGGATACAAAATGCGACAGCTTGCAGTGATTGTACACAAAACCCATCACTCCACAGAACACTGCCTCTGCTTTTACACTGGTCGAGTCTCCTTCACTTAACACCAAGTTTCCCCAATTTCAAATTTAATTCTATGTATGTACAGAAACACACTGCTTCAGAGCAGGGGTCCAGTAAATCTGAAAATATTACAGGATTAACAATCACCTTTTTAATATAGAAAAAAAGACTGAGTAACTTGCAAAGACTGCACACATGATTTCAGCTAAAAAAAATGTATCCTTTCCATTTTCTAATTCTTTTAAGGGTGAAAAAGAATGAAAAAAGAAGAGGCATGGAAATGAGTTATAGCAATAAAATAGAACTGGATTGTCAGATTCAGAAGCTGAAGCGGTCAAGAATGAACAATAACAGATCTTTTTTAAAAAAAATTAAACCAAAGCCTACTTTAGTAATGAACATTAGGAAAAGAAAGCTATATGAAGATGCCAGAAGGACCGATGGCCATGGCTGATAACCAAGAGCCTTCACACTGCTGTTCAACACGCTGCTGAAAACCCAGGGACACACCCTGAAAGCCAGAAAACACATCTGTGGATCAGAATGAAGTCTTCCTCTCGGAGGAGATTTAAACGTTCAAGCACAAACCTCAGATTTCATGAGCTGGGCGAGAGTTACTTCAAAGGAAGTGAGGTGATTTCCTACCCCTGCGCACACTTCGCCTGGCAGCCCCAGGATGAAGCAGTGAGTGCCTCCTCCTCCTCCTCCGTGATGGCACTGCTGCTGCTTCATCGCCAGGACAGCCAAGCCCAGGGCATCCCTGCTCGCTCAGCGCTCCCAGCTCGGGACAGGAGCTGCCCCTGCCCACCAGTGCCTGGGCTGGGGAGCTTCACACCAGCAAAACCCAGGAGGAATTGACAGAAGCTCCAAGCTCGCCTCAGAGCTGTCACATGTGGCATCCACTTGGAATTAATTACAGAATCTCAACAGAGCTTGGGTTGGGTGGGATCTTAAAGCCCATCCAGAGCCACCCCTGCCATGGCAGGGACACCTTCCACTGTCCCAGGCTGCTCCCAGCCCTGTCCAGCCTGGCCTTGGGCACTGCCAGGGATCCAGGGGCAGCCACAGCTGCTCTGGGCACCCTGTGCCAGGGCCTCCCCACCCTCCCAGGGAAGGATTCCTTCCCAATAACCCATCTAAATCCACTCCCTTTCAGTTATGAATTCTCACAGCTCCAAATAAAGGTGGCTAAAACTTACTGAGACAGAGGTGCAGGTCTATTAATAGCACCACAATCCTTCTGTCAACCAGGCTCTTCATTACAGCGTCAGAAAATATTTAACCAGCCACACTCAAACGAGGTGCTGTATTCCAGGTGGAAAGCTAAAAATAACTTTTCACGCCTTAACACGCAGTTTGTCACAACATTCCCATTTCCAGGGCCGGGGGGTGACACCAGACAGCAGCACCACTGATTTTGGAATGGTTACGCAGTGCAAGCATCAGTGCAGTGACCCAGGTAATGAAATGGGTATTCCACGTTTCACTGCCCAGCTCCGCGGCTCTGACAGCCACCAGTTACAGGGAAATGTCTCCTTCTGTGTAGGACTTTGGGAGAGCCAGCTCAGTGCTCAGATCTGAGCTGCAGCCAGCTCGTACCCCTGGTCTGCAGGGTGCCAGAAGGGCCAGCACTGCCCCAGCTCAGAGACCCAGCACCCACCACTGTCAGCGTGGCACTGCACCCTTCCCTGCCCACGGACACGGTTGTGGTTTAACATTTAAATTCATCAGAATGCGTGTTCTTTACTTTCTCCTTCAATTCTCTTTTCCTTCATTTTCTCATGATGCTGTTGGTGTCCTTCCCAAACTACCAGGAAATTCATTCCCTGAGTGTGGGGAGTCAGGCCCTGGGCTGAGGACTGAGCCTTGCCCAGTGCATGTCACTCTGAGGTGAAGGACAAAGCTGCAAGGACAGGAGCAGCTGGGACACATTCTGCTCCTGCAGAGTGCAGTTTCCTTTAATAGAAGCAAATCTCTCATTTTGTGTTCTTCCAGCACAGCTGAAAATACTTGGACTGGTTTGGCTGCTTCAAATACTTTGTGCTCAAATAAGAAAACCTTTCTGGAAATGTCTCCGTGGGTCAGTGCCACTGCAGCAGGCGTGACCATGTCTGTCCACAGCACAAATAAATACACACTTGATGAGTGCTGGATGAGTATTTGCACCAGAAATTCGGAGCTGCCCGTTCCCTGAAGTGGTGGGAAGCAGTTTACCCTCCACCCACAAACACAAGTAATTTAAAAATAGTTTTAAGTTGGTAACTCATTCTGACAGAAAATACACTTCAAAATTAACATCATCTCCCCCAAAGACGTTTTCCATCACCAGGTCTTAAAATGAACACGTGGGAACTGACAGAGCAGGTAAGGGAAGAGACTGCTCAAGCCACAAATACAGTAACCAGCACCAATCCAAAAATCGATCTGTTTGACTCACTGAAACCTCCCTCAATTCAAATACAGACTTCTATTCTTACTGTTTCCCATCTACTAGCAAGTTACTAATCCATTTTTCACTAAAAATAAAAGGGCTTTTTGTTTGAAGAGATCTTGCTGAAAGTGCTCCGAAAAAATTAATGTACACATATTGACGAGACTACTCTTATCCACACATCCATTACCTCCTTCAGACAAACATGACTTGCCAGGCATAAATCCCTTGGAAAGTTTGATTTTCCTGCTGTTTCATGTTTATATAAGTGTCTAATCATCTTTATTCTCAGGGAGCTGGTACAGAAGCCACACCTGTGGTTCCCGATCACTTCTCCTACTCCTTCCCCCACAGAAGGTCCTTTTTGTCTCCGTGGCACTGAGGCTGATTCGAGTGGCAGGTTGCTGCACAGTTCATAGCCCACATGTCCCTTCCCTTTCCACCACGGATGCTGCCATCTCTTCCCGTCATTTGGTTCCTTTATCGACTGTTTTGACCATCTCCGCCTGACACATCAATTGGTGACAGATCCTGAGAGTATTCCCACAGGAAGAGGAGCTGAGGGGGAGCCTCCAGACCCTGTGTGCCAAGGCAAATCCTGCAGTTACTCTTCCACTGTCGCATTCCTTCCCTTGACTGTGACTTGTGCCATTGTTTGGTGCTTTACCATCGATTACCCATTAACTCAAAGCACAAGTGCCAAGGCTGGTAAAGCCTCATTTTCAGAGAGTTTACTTTGCTTTTTTTTTTTATTAAGATTGTCAACTCCTCAGAATTTTTTCAGCTTTTCATGTGGTTTAACATTTAAATTAATCAGAATGTGTTCTTTACATTTTCCTTCTATTCTCTTTCGCTTCATTTTCTAACCATGCTGTTGGTGTCCTTTCCAAATCATTACGCTTGCAAGCATTACACCCTCAGCTGTTCCTTTAAAATTGCGTCTAAGCAGCCTCTTAGGTGATTTTTGAAGTTAAATGCTCCACTGTGCCAGATTTATTGCATCTCCCAGGAGGTCAAATTTGAATAAAATTATGACAAACCTCATAGCAGCGTCTTGAATTATGTCCTGTTCGCTGTGCAGGATTAATCAAGATTTGCTTTGCCTTTTCAGATGAAGTCATTTATTTTGCTCCAAATACCAGAGGTTTGTAGGATTTAGAATCTTATCTTCAGCCCCAAACTCAGCCAACATACCCATAACTGCAGTCTAACTTCTCCTTTGGGAACTTTTCTAATCCCTCTTAGCCTTTCATGGACACTATCAGTATTATCATGACAAAAGCTTCTGCCACTGTCTCACGATTATAATCATTCGTTCTATGATTTTTTTATTCATAAAATTCCACAGCTTCTTTGAATGCAATTTAATAATTTACCCTATTTGAGTTGGAACTGTCTTGAATGAATATATACCTATATGTCTCACAATTCCTCCATGGCATGTTCTGCTCTACCAATCCCATGTCATTCTCACCCTAGAAAAAGACCACCTCTCTAAGTAACTTCCCTTTTAATCTGGAGAATAATCAGAAGTATAAGATGTTTGCCTAAACAGGGAATTGTATGATGTGCAATAACTTAATTCACAATTACCATGCACTCAACAGTCCAGCCCTGAAAACGCAGGGACATCAGGGTATTCCGCTCAGCCTGGGCACAGCTTCCAGACCTGGCTGTCACACGGGAATAACCAGCATCTCTCTGGACTTACAAGGAGAGAGAGAGAAAGAAGAAAGGCCCTTTCCTAACTTATTTTAAAAAAATAAGCACAGCTTTCATCAACCCCCACAGAGCTTCAGCTGTTGGGAGAAGCAAAGATGATGGGATCCATCCAGTGACACATCCAGACAGAAAGCTGGGGAAGGATCTTCCCCTCCCCTGCAGCCTACAGGTATTCCATGGTTAAATCACACCAAGCTCCCTCGGTTACACACATCGATACAGGGACCACGGATACTGTGACACTATTTAGTGTCTGCTGATGATAAACAACTGCTGTTAAACCCAAGGTGCTGGGCTGAAATCCAGCCTGTGAAGGTGCCACCTGCCCTGGGAGGAGGACACCAGGCACGTCGGTGTTCCCAGCCCAGGGAACAAGCCCTGCCAGTTCTGGAGCCGCAGCTCCAGAGGGGAAGTGTTAACCTGGGTGTCCGCAGCCAACTTCCAGCCAATTACAGCCACAGAATTTCAAATGCACTCGAGCAACCTCATTAACTCCACAGCCAGAAATACGCTGCTGCAACTCTCAGCAGCACGAGGGTGCGAGTGTCTGTCAGGTGTAAAACTCCTCCAGACACTAAAATAAAATATTTCCTCAGCTGAAGTTTCTTTATATCCTCTGGGTCATTCTCTCAGAGTTAACGGCATCCCGTAAATCTGATTTAACTACAGCGCATAAATCTAACGTTTCAGTGACAAAAGCTTATGTAAACTGATCTCCGTTCCCCCACTGGGGCTGGGGCTAAATGAGAGACAGATTTAGGGTTTCAGACGAACCGAGAATACTCACAGGCTCTTCTAAATAAAGTCTGGGAATTAAAAAAACCGTTGTTGCTTTCCCTCAGGCTGCCGTATTTCTGTCTCAGCACAGAAACACTCGGCCACGCTCGGTGCTGCTGCAGACACCCCCAGCACCTCCACGGGAGCGCATTTACGGCTCCTGCAGCTCCGCCCGCTGGGCTGCCCGCACACACACGGCTTCCCGAGGGGACTCAGCACATCGAGGGAAACACTCGGGGCATCTCGTTCCCTACGGAACGCGACCTCTCAGCTCAGGTCAGATGGAGAACAAGGTTATTTTGATTTGCCAAATGTTTTAAAGCCTTTAAAGCCAAATTAATGGCTGCAGATGAGAAAAGGCAATTTGCGTTCTGCTGGAATTCTTGTTCGGATTGTACGATAATTGTTATGTCAAAAAAACATTTTATCCAGAGGCACCTTTTAACCACATTCCCATGAAATCCGGAAAACCTGGCTCCGTAGGGAAGCCGTGGAGTCACCGTTCCTGGAACCGTTCAAGAATCCAGTCCATGTGGAACTTCGTGGTATGGTTGGTTGGACACAGCGGTATTGGGACAGGCTGGACTTGATGCTCTTGCAGGTCTTTTCTTGATGGTTTCGTGATTCTCTGCTCTGGGTCCCCAAAGACACGGCCCAGGGCAGCTCCCTCAGCACAGCCGTGAGAGGAGACCCCTCACCTGCGGCGGCTGAGACCCCCTGAGCCGGGGCTGCTGCCCTGCCCTGCCGCTCCTCGTCCCCCCGGCTCTCCCCAGCAGCCGCTGCGAGCCCCGCAGGCTCTGCCCGTGGGTTGGGGCCGCTCCGGTGCCCGGGGCTGCCCCTCGGAGCCGGGGCAGCACCGACACGCCCCAGCGCTCGCTCCGCTTTGCTGGGTCGTTCTCTCTTGCGGTCGCTCAGGATCAAAGATGAGCTCCGGAATACTTGAGAGGAAGACCTTGTTCTGTTTCTCCGACTGAACCTGTTCTCTTTTGCATAAATCAATATTCAGGAGACACAGAATTAGAATCCAGGCTCTCTCCGTCTCACTTTGTCCATCCCAGGAGTCCTCTACCCCACTGGCTACAATCACTCTTTTCCATCCCTTCTCTCTCAAAGACCGAGTTTTCCCTAATAAGTAGAACAACTTCAGTAGGAAAGGTTGAGGATGCACTCTGTGGAATATTCCTTAGCACGGTGCTTAGAATATTTATTGGCTATTATAGGAAAATAAAGAATTGAGCACAAATCCCATACTAGAAGAAATTAATGATGTGTATACAGGACTTCTAGCACTGGGTAAACTGTTTGTACAAAGCAGTCCCAAAGACACGCAGCAAAGGCACCGTGAAGAGCGGAGGGGGAGAGGGATTTGTACCCACAGCGGCTTCGTACGAAAACGTATCGCTGATGTCCTGATCCCCAAAACAGATTTTCCCAGAATGCTGACCATCCCCACGAGACAAACAAGCTCAGGAGGCTGAAACCCCTCCCCAGATTAGTAAATCCAGGCAGGGAGGCACTGCTGAGAGATGGAGCCCATCCGAGCACCTTCCCCATGCTCAGCCGGAGGATCCTGACTTGCCCTGGGAATTGCCACCATCGCCCCCCAGCACAGGCATCTCAGCTGTGGGGAAGGAGCTCACTGAGACCCAGCCCCACCTCCCCACACTCGCTTTTCCAGGAGCTTCTCTCACTCAGTGGAGGCAATTAAAGCTGCTATCAAAGCTACCAGCTACATATTTTAATCACCTAAAAGGGAATTATTAAGAACTAATAATAATAGCCGAAGGAGCTTCCAGGCAAACAGCACATCACTGAGCAACCTGTCCTCTAAAACCATTAGGCATTTCCCAGAACACTGCACCTATCCCTGATGAAGTGTGCTGTCATCCACCACACTCTCTTGGAGATTTATGTATTCCCTTCATTTCTCTGTTGCACTACCTTAGTAGATGAATAAATTGATTAATTTTTTCTACCAGTTTCTCAGAAAAATTAATCCAGTACACAGATAAACCTGCAATTCTCTTTTGCTATCTTGGATGGTCTCTTTTGAGTCGCGTTTCCAGCTAAAACACTCCCAAAGTCTTCCTTGGGATACTGTGCTTCTAACCTGGCAAGGGCCATGCTTCGAATGTCCTTTCCAGCATCGCAATCTCAGTAAGCGGCAAAAAGAGGAGCAGCAGATACTCAGAGGTTCCCAAAACGCCACTCATTTCCTGCAATGGTTTAGGTAGCCTCTCATGGTGAAAAAGCACAAAGGCATTTACATGATTTCATTATGTAAAAGCAGAGAGAAAGGAAAAAAGCCCAGATGTGCTCAGATTTATAACGGCTTTTCTTGGTATAGCCCTAAACTCTCCCTGCATCTGAGGGCAATAACAATTTCCAGAAGTCTGTATTGGATTTTCACTGAAGTGCCTCTTGAGGAGGCTGAATTTATTAGTGAAAACACACTGAACCAGCGCTAAAACCACACAGGCTTGGTTCATCTGTACCACAGAACAAGGGCAACAGTCACCGGCGTTTATTCCAAATTGGGCCCCTTTTCTACAGTAAAACGAAAAGGCCACGAAAACAAGGATTCTGTGCGAGTACTTGGTTTGGTGTCTCTGTCTCTGCTTTCCAGCAGGCAGCTGGCAGCGCCTCATGGCACGGCTGCCAGGTACACGCGGCACCAAGGAGCGACGGGAGCAGCCAGGAGAAAAGCTGGAACAGGCTCAGCAGGTCAGGGAGGGCTGGGCAGCTCCACAGCTTCCAGCCCAACCCATTCCATGTGAATTGCTGGCACAACAGTCAGGTGCCCACACCTCATGACTTCATTGGCAGCTATTTTACTGTATCTTACACGAGTGTACTTCCCCTGGTAACCCTGGTTGGAATGCAATCCGTTAATTATCCAGAGGACTTTAAAACCCAGCAAGCAGCAACCACAAAATGGAGCTGAGCATACCAGACATAAATGCAACAGTAAAAAACCACAGGGGTTTCATCCTGGAGATTTATTGTTGTGTTCTGTTATTTGCAACAAGTACCCTCAACAACTACAGCCAGAGAGTCTCTGCCTTTCATTATTTCCCGAGTGTTCAGGGGTAACGAGTCACATCTGATTAATCCTCCTGCCTTCGGGGCTTATGGGCACCAAGCACAAACCGTTCCAAATTCGGGCTCTCTGGCCTATCTGACAAAAGTCTGCTGCCCAGTCCCGCTGGAAGAGATGGAAAACACAAATCTGTAAGGAGTCTCTTGAATCTGAAGTTGGCATTATATTTTCTTACCCAGTAACAAATAGAACAGCACACACCTCGAGAAGGTGCAAGGTGGCAAGGGAAGATTGCTGGGATGTTTTTATTTGTTAAATGATACCATTCGGAAGCCGAGTTCACCCCTAACTGCACAGTAGTGAGAGGGCCAGCAGTCAGCTACCAGAAAGGAGCTCTTTTTCATAAATACCCTTCCCCTGGCTCTGCCTTTCTTCTTGTGTGCTCAGCTGGAGCAATTAAGAGAATAATCTATAGGAAGCCTACCCCCAAAAGCCTTGCACAGCTTTCTCCAGCTGTTTCCTTCCTTTTGTGGCCGGCAAACCCAAGCTCTGAAGAAATGATTCACCTCAGCAGGACTCCAAACTCTGCATCTGCCCTGGGGGCATAATCTTTGCTGGGTACATGGAAATGGTCTTTAAACTAATGGAGTCACCAGCCTAAGCAAAAAATCCTCTTCTCTGAATCCACACACAAAGGGTTTATTTTCAATTTTATTTCTGGATGGGCATTTTCAAGATTATCATCTTGCTTTTTTAATCATCGTAATGCTTCTTTGCAACACACATGGCTCTTCTAAAAGGACGCTACTGCACTTTATAAATGCAAATCCGCATCATCTTTTTATAGATTCAGACACGAGCTACAGAGGCTTGTCCAGCAACACAGAAAATCCCCGGAAGAAGCGGAACTGGCATTCAGTGACCATAAACTCTCCCAGACCATAACGCTGCCCCAAAAACAATGCTGAGAAATACAGCAATGTGTTTTAAAAATGGATTTGAGCTTCCCATTCACCAAGAAAATGGAGCGTTCCACCTTAATTACAGCAAGTGACCGGGAAAAAGCTGCATCTGTAATTCCTGAGAAGTGTGGGGAGTGTCCCTAGGCCAGGGAGGAATCCTGGAGATGGAGGGAGAGGGCAGAAGCATTCCCCGGGCGAGGAGGAAAGTTTCAGTTTGTTGCTCCAAAGGAACTCCTCTGCTTTGGAAATCACAGAGGGGTTTTTGTGGCTCCCCTCTTTGTGCCTCCATGTAGGCAACACGTTAACACAGGCTGAGGAAGGGAAAAGGTAAGTGCTTTTTACCTCTTTATACAGAAAGAGTACAAGTATTTTCCTCCCAGGACATATGTGGAAGTTTCTGCAGCTCAGAGCTGTACTGGGAAAAAACCCACTGTTGCTGATCCCTCCAGACACTGTCCAGAGCAGCTCCTCTGCTAGAAAGCCAAAGGAAACTCACGCTGAACTTTACAGTTGATAAATACAGTTTTCCCTTCTCAAGAAGGAATACTTACTTTCTGTAAGGCCCAAAGTCATCACAGAAATGCAGAATAAAGTAATATTTTTCATCACTCAGTGGTTTCCTGGCTAAAAGAATTTCCTATGGATAGCAGAAACTTCTCTCACAGATGCTGAACAGGCCCATTTCCACTCTCTGGAGACCAGAAATTCTCTTTTGAACTCCTGGAATTGTGGATTGTCACTCCCTCCACATTCATTACCCAGCTCCCATCTGCCAGGAGCTCATAAAAACAACAGTTACCTCATGCTCCTAAGATAACTAATCTCATCACCTTTGGAGAATCATTAACAACGAAGAAATGCAAGCTTAATAATCCCTCCCTTGGGATTTGGAGCACTGGGCGTCTATTATCACAAATGAAATTCATTTTTGTTGTATATTCCAGAACATAAATTTCCACGTAAGACAGAAAAACTAAAGAGCAGGAAACAAAGCCTGAAAAAGTCGTGTATTGTGCTTTGCTTCCCCAGGGAGGAGGGCATGAAGCTCAGACTGAAGCTCATCTGTGGACCAGCCTTATTGAAATAATTCCACACAGAAAGGGACCCCATAACCCCAAAAAGAACATGGAAGGGACTCTTAGATCGTGTGTTTTGGCTTCTGAAACAGAACAACAGAACCTACTCATCGTCACAACATAAAAAAATGATTCTTTCAATAATGAATTTGCTGACTCCCACTCCAGCAGACACTGCTAGCCTCAAAGAGCTCAACAATCTGTTGTTTGAAATGCTTGCAACATCTGCTTCTGTGTTTGTCGTAAAAACACTGAAGCAAACAGGCAGCTCAAGTGAAATGAGAACATCCCGGGCTGGAGGAGCAGCCAGCCCAGCCGGGCAGGGTCACCCTCTCCTCCACTGCACTCCACAGCTCACAAAGCTCCACTCACCTCCTCAGCATTAAACCTTCAACTACAGAGAAAAAAAGTTGATTTTTTTCCAAAGAAGAGACTTTTCAACTCAAACACTGGCATGACAGCAGTGGATCACAAGGAGAAACAAATCTTCAGTCCCAAATTCTGGATGAAATTCACCCAGCTGCAATGCCACAGTGCATCAAGGACAAGCAGAGGAAAGCAGTTCCAACAAACTCCACGTTCTGTAGTGCTAAGGTTAAAACCTTCTCCCACAAATCTCACTTCCGTCACGGTCTCTGAACTACCTTCTAGTAAAATCAACAGACAAAACTGAGGCGGGGTTGAAATCGTATAAACCTTGAAGTACCTAACCCCTGAAGGAACACCTCCTGCTGTACCTGTGCACCCCAAAGCTGCTTGGTTATTCTCACCCTTGCTGACAGCGCTACTTAAAAACAGTTTGTACACGGTCCTCAATCAAACCCAACTGCCTTTTGCTGAGCTCATTACCAGCATTTGAGGCGCTGCTCGCAGCCCAGAGTGAAGGGAAGGCCAAGGCAGTGACACATCCAAGCTGACAGCCCCCTGCGCCAGGGCTCCGCACCCGCTCCCAGTTGCTCGGCTCTCTCTGCCAAATGTACTTCTCGGGACCAGAATGGCCTCACTCACTGCTCTGTGGTGGCTATTTCTGTTCACATCACAGGGCTTAATTAGGCTCTTGCAACTAAAATTACTTCTTTGGACTAATTTGTATTAGGGAACGCTTTATTGAAGGCTTAAAAAAAAGTTATGTATGTTCCCTAATGCCACATCTCAGCTACGCTTGTGCCTTGTTTCATTTCAGCTGTTTTAGGGAAAAATCCTTCACTGCAAAATTCTTGTCTTTCAGGCTCCGTATTTCTTTTTGTCACATCCAGAAAGCTCAGGTCCAAATTGTCAACCAGCTGATAGATTCTTTCCAAATACTTTAAATCACAGACTTGTTAATGTTGGGAAAAGCCTCCAAGATGAAGTCCAATGTTCGACCGAATCCCACCATGCCCGCTAAACCGTGTCACAAAGTGCCACATTTACCTGGTTTTGGAAGAAAATGTAAGTCAAATAACATCCACAGCATTTTTCATGCAGATGTTGACGTGAGTTCTCCCCTTTATCCCCTGGAGGCCCACAGCAGCCCAGCTCTGGCTCTCTGCAGCCTTTCCTAGCCTGAAATTGCTCTCCAGGTCTTCTATGAATTCCTGCCTGAGAAAATCCCAGTTTTCCCAGGGTTCAGTCTCCTCCTCACCCTTCAGGCTCTAGCAACACTCAGCCTTTACATGGAAGTCCTGGGAAAGCTGCCCACAGTCACAGCCCATTGCACGCCCCCAGTGCTTGGTGTTTCCCCCGTACAACTCCAGCAGCACCGTCAGCAGTCAGAGTTGGCTGTGGTTGTTATTTCCATGTGTCTCATCCCACTGGAGCCGCAGGATGAGACATCTTCCTCTGCAGGAAAAGGCTGCCCACATACCCCAGGCTGAGACTACACTGGGCTACTGAGCCCATGGGCTGATGAGAACCTCGCTAAACACCTAGGATTAAATTCAGTGCTTTTGGTCATGGTCAAGAAGGCCTCAGTTCCCTGGAGTTCCCTGGAGTTCCCTGGGCACCGTCACGGCCACGGCAGGTCAAGCGTCTCATCCCACAGCAAATGTTTGTCCTTTGTGACAGCAAGCAGAATGTGAATTCTGATCTATAAAGTCTTTAATTTCTGCTCAGTGAAAAACCTAAAGGCAGATGGGAAGCAGGAAGGAGAGTTAGAGAAAACTCATTATTACAGAATATGAATTATTACCCACAAGTCTCTTAGGTCACCTCTGCTCTGCTGTGGAACACAGACTCCTCGCACAAGGCTTATTAAAATACAGACTATCTGACAGAATGGGGCTAGCTCTTACCTAGGCTGAACAAGAGCCAGGCATCCTTCTCAAGCACTTAAATCAAACTCATACTAAAAAGCACATTAGCAAAGCACTAAAACGAAGCAGAGTAGCTCAGAGTCCAGCTTTTGCCCCATCGCATCCCCCTTCTGCCGTTAAACGTGGCGAGAACAACAGTGTCGCCAGGATCAGAGCTGGCAGCTCGGTGTCCCTCAGCCCATGGCTGCACCGAGCTGATGCTACCCTTGCTGGCTGGGCTGCTCCTGCTTTGCCAGGGAAGCGCGTTCCCAGGGCCAGAGCCAGCCCAGGGATGTCCCCGGTGTGACCACACCAGTGGGACACGCCCCTGGAGAAAAAGCAAAGCTTGCTGCTTCGTGCCACAGTGACTCCTGGCTAAAAGAGACTGGGGAAAATAGGAAATAAGAATTCCTCAGACACTCCCAGCAGTTGCTTAGAAAAAGAATATCAAGTGTGCTCCTGTGATAAGGCATCAAGGCCAGGCTGGACGGGGTTGGGAGTGATCTGGTCTCTGGAAGGTGTCCCTGCCCAGGGCAGCAGCCTGGAGTGAGAAGACCTTTAAGGTCCCTTCCAACCCAAACCACACTATGATTATCTGAAATAAAATCTCTTTATTTCTCCACCTAAAAAGCCTTGAGCATATCAGATTTAACCACTGAGTTACAAACTTTTGCCTTCTTCTATTTCACGTACATGAACTACTCTTTTCCCTTTCACACACACAACCCTACTGAGAAGCATTTGCTTCTCACCTCCCTCCTATCTCCAGAGCCTCTTCTTCCCCCGGGCGTGTTTTTAATGGCCTCACCAACTGGCTGGTAATTAACTTTTACTCTGGTTTAGTTATTGACCGTTTCCCAGGATAGATTATGCAGAAAAACTCTTTCACCCATTGCACAGCTCTAGCCAGAGGTAAAACACGATACCTAGGAACAGATAAGTCTTTTTTTTTTCCCCCCTTCTGGGAGAGTAAGTAACCATGGATGCACAAGAAACAATGCCTGCAGATAAAAAGAATGCCTCTAGATAATAATGTTTGTCAGAAGAGATTTGCACATTTCTTTGAACTGATATATTTATATCCTGCTAATTATTTGAGAAACATCTCAGAGACCTTATCACAAAGACAGTCAATGCCACGGTTATATTTTTTTCCCCCTTCAGGTCTAGGTTTCTTTTAAATGTATCCCTCAAATTTTCAAGTTTGCTTTTCACAGTTTCCAGTCGTTTCAGTAACTTACAGCTATGAAAACACCCCTCCCCTAGGATGCACCCGTACAGTTTGTCAGGAAACATCTCCAGATCCAAAGAACATTCGAGTTTTTCCACAACCACCTTAGGTCATGTTTTGACTTCACCGTAAACACTCCCTCTCTTGTTCTCTCTCTGCTTTCCCAGGAAAAGCGCAGGACACTGCTGGTGCTGCTACACCAACACCACACCTGACACGCAGTAAGTTGTACAAGCAGCAACCAAACACAGGCAGGTCACCTCAGGGGCTCTTTTCCTTTACAGCCTCTGCAATGGCAATTTAGAGAACGTTCTGCTCAGCAGCTTTTCAGCTGCTGGTTTTCCCTCTCCTCCTAAAGGCATAAGGGAGGCAAAATACAGGAGGGCTTGGAAGCAACGCTGCACCTGGACTGGAGGAACGGCCAAGCTCGAGGTCATCTCCCTTCCCCGGAGGAAAAGGGCAATAAAATACCGTGCAGTCACCTGCAGAGCCCCCATTTCACTGTGTTTGAGGCACCTCCACCCATCCCCTGGGTGTTTCCTTCAGGACTGCAGAGGAGAGCACACTCCATGGAAAACCCCAAACGATTCGTGACCCATGAGTGATATCAGAACTGAACCTGCCCAAAACTGCTGGGTTTGCTCTAAAGGATGCTGGAAATGCAAAAGTAACTTCTGGCTGCAGCTTCTGTGAGCAAGGCAGGTTTTATTTCCCCCTCGTTGTTATCTCCCTCTTCTACATTAAGCCATTTGTGTGCTTTGTGTGTATTGTCAATAGCACTGTGTGCCAATTGTGATAGAAAAATTTACTTAGAATTTAATTAAGTGTCTGAAGTCCCCGGGAAAACAATGGAAAGTGGGTGTGTGAGAACAGAGAGGCAAACATGGTCAGAGTAGGAAGTTTAAAGCTCTTTTCCAGTTTGGTTTTTTTTTACTGTGAATCTTGGACATTAATTAGTCAAATTCCTTAACCACATGTACATCCTTCTCAGGTGACTGGAATGAAAATACAACCACAAGAGCATTTCATGATCCCAAGTTGGTGTATTTGCTCAGATCCTGGAGTCACTTTGGGAACATCCCCTCAGCACTGGCCAAGTCTGAACAGCAGCATCCTCCCTCAAAACACAAAATTCGAAAGCACTGTGAGAACAAACCCACTCACTGTCCGTTTGTGACGCGGCAAAAGAGCCGCAGCAGCCAGGCCCCTGCTCGAGCTGGTGGCCCAGTGTAACCCAGCACAAACCAGAACGGCTGCTCTGCACTGACACTTCCACAATGAAGGAGAGAACAAACCTGATGGAGGGCAAGGGTGGGGGGAATAAATCCTACACACAGCTCCAAGCACTGCTGAACTCATTGTCACAGCCATGAAAAAAAAGGTATTTCAACCCTAACAAAAAACATCCCAAATCACGCGAAGATTAGGCGCCAGAACTACAGGAAACACAAAGTTTTGAAATGACATAGTGAAGGCAGGAGACAAGCGCAAACTCAGATAAGAGGCCACAGGAAAAAGTAGAACCTATGCCAAAAAACANATATTCTGGCTTTGTTACTTTCCATAAAAATCTTGTCAGTGTTTTCCCTGGAAGGAAAGCGTCCGTCAGAGCAAGCGAGAGGAACTGAGAGCGGCAGATCTGAGTCAGGGGAACAAAAGCAGAGCAGCAGAGTAGAAAGAAGTCAGCAGCCAGTCCCCAACAGTCTGGCACACAATAAAACACACCAGCAATCACAGCTTCCATGAGACAGTGCAGGAGCTGCAGATGAGACGAACAGATGGAAAGACAAAGCCAATCAGGAATCAAAATGCACAGCTCCAGCAAGGAGACTCCCCACCAGTGTACATTTTGCAGGCTTTAGTTCCATAACTAGGTCAAGTGAATTTTTTTCTTTACCCCTTAACTGCTGCCTGAAGTCCTGAAGTGAGGATGGATCCTAAGAATCCCCCGAAATATTCTGAGCATATATGGAAAATAAAGCAACAGACAAATATACAATCCACAACGTAAACAAATCAGATTTTGGCATAAAATTTAACTGAGGTACAGAACAGGGCACCCCATGAAAATATATGGAAGGGGATAAAATACGAAGTAATTTTCAAAATGACTGGAGTGGTTGGTGACATTATATATATACACTTATACAATGCTGACAGATGGCAAAAACCCTCAGTAATTGCATTCAGTTTTCTTATCAATAGGAATTACCTTTCCCCCTTAATCTTAAGAGTTTCTCAATACTCTGCTACCCAACCAAACTTGTGATGGTAATGATAATACACCATTCATTAGCATTCCGGGACCACAGGGTTATGAAGGGATCAACTAAAAACTCAGGAGCAACCCCAGGGGTTGTCCAGGCACGTGGACAAAGCGTAGTCACGACCCAATAATCCATCCCTGGCAGCAAACACTGCACAGACACCAGCAACAAAAGGCTTTTCTCTCTCGGCCCCCCTGCACCGAAATCATTCAGATGCTGCCACCCTGGCATATGTGCAGATAATCCCGAGCAGGGATGATTCCAAATGCTGAGCACACTTGATCTGGAGCGGGTGGGAACACAGATTGCCCATTGTGCCCGAGTCTCCACGGGATGAGGCACAGCACCCTCACGTGCTGTCTGGCACAACACATGGCCCGTCATTTCCAGGAAACGAGAATTTCGGGAATATTTGATCTGAAACGCCCCAAACACCTCAAAATGACAAAGGCTCAGTGCTGAAGATGCTGCTAATTGCTCTGTAAAACCAAGCCTAACCTAAAGGCTGCTGCTGTCAAGGGCAGGACCCCCAGCGCCTTGCCCGGTGTTTGGCTGGAGCACTGAGGGAGAGGAGAGCCTTGCTGGAGCCAGGGCTGAGGAGGGGCAGGGCACAGCAGCTCTGGGTGCTCTGCTCTAGCTGTGCCACCTTGGCAAGGAGATGAGGCCGCTCTCAAAAGCCCTGAATCCTCTGCCACATCCTGCTGGGGAACCCTTGATGAGTCATTTGTCCTCTGGCCCTCTCTTCTCCCGTCCTTCACTCATCTCTTTTCCAAAAAGTTCTCCTGATGTGGTTACAAAGGGAAAAAGCAGAGCACGCTGAAGCTGCACCGGCCTCCGCTGACACGGATCAAGGCCCAGGCCTCTCTGGACTCCTGCTCAGAGTTTAGCTTCCCACTTTTATGTCCTGTTGGCCAAGAACCAGCACTTGGTCTCCTGCCAGCCACCTGCACTAGAGCTGAGCAGAGACAAACCCACTGGGAGCATGATTCTAGTCATGGCTTGGGAATAGACACCAGGAAGGGCACATGGCTTTAGGTTTAGTTTTCAAACTGTTACACATTTTGTTGACTTATTACCCAGGTTATTCCTTCATTTTCCTCATGTGAAGAACGTCTTTAGAATGACTAGAGTATTTATTAAAGCTTTTAACCAATTCAGTTCAAGAGTAAACGAACAAACAGACAAGACGCGCACTAGATAAACTTCACATCTACTCTGAAATACAAATTATAAAGAGCTATAAAATTGGCCTAAGAAAACAAAATATTTATTACGGTAACCGAGATATCAGCAAACAGTGCTGGGTTGTATTAAGACATAGAAAATTTAGACTGAATGTTGCAAAATAATCCCGACAAAATCTATCGATTAAGGAAGTAACATCCCCTGTGAACGGAGGGAACCTCTTCAACTGACAAAGCAATTTTGGCCTGAAAATAGGCCCAGTCTTCAGGTCCTTTTCCTGACACATCATCACAGAGGCACCAGGATGTTTTATTTCAGCCTAGACTTTATCATCAGCCTCAGAAGCCTGGAAAAGAGCAACTACACTACAAATTACAGGCAACAGTGGGACAGGTGAGCGCCAGCTTCTCACGCAGGGTGAGCCGGCAGCGCAGCTCCAGACACACTGATATCTGGAGAGGAAGGAAATTAAGCTCAGTACCAGATTTCTCTGCCCTGTGCCCACTGCTGATGACTTTCAGGTCATTCATGTGGAACAGCAGAAAATGAGGAAAAGGAAGACGCATGAGATTTTTTTGGGAGTTAGAATGGCGCCCTTAAGCAGAAAGCTAAGGAATCCTGCTGCCAGCTGGAGTGCTAGTAAAATAAGGGTTTATTAAAGTAAAAGCAAACAAAAACCCCCTACTCCTGTTTCTTCAGAGGTACCCAGCTATATCTGCTGGGGCAAGAAGGACCACAGTGCTGGGTCATGGCTGCTACACAGCCTAGTGCCAGCGGCACAGAAGTCGCCTCAGGTTTCAGCAACAAACAGCACCGACTGAAGAGTTCTCTGTACAAATACTTGTTTTAGAAGGGACATTGCCCAAGAAGACATTTCCAGCATGAATGGAATCCGTTCCCAGTGAGTGGCAGCAGATGACAGCGCAGCTCACCAGCAGTGTCCAGTGCCTCTGGCACAGCCCAGGTGAATCCCACACAACGCTGGCAGAGGGAGGCTCAGCTCAGGGGTTTTTTTCTCGTTCCTGAGGGGCTTCTCTTCCCAAGCAGCACATCATCCAACAGCTGTAACCCACAGCCTGCCTCTGCCTGACAGCAGGAACTCATTACACCTGGAGTTGCAGGAAGGTACCAGCACTGACGAACTCGTGCAGCCTTCACTCTGTCAAACCCAGGCACAGCCGCCCGAACAGAACAAAGCCTCCTGCAGACACCCAGCCCATGCCAGATTCACAGGGAAACGCTGCAGCTGGATCCCTCTGATCTCCCACCCACCTTCTCCAACAAATGCTTTGGCATTCAGGAGACAAAAAGGAAGTTTTTCAGCATTAACAGCTCTGTGCTCTGGCGCTCCTGGAGCGCGGGGCTGTACAGCAGAGATCAGGAAAAGGGCTTTCACACCAGAAGCTTTGTAACTCTGACAAATGAGAGGGATTACCCGTCCCTACAAGCCTTACCTCGCCTGGATCCATTCAGCACCTGGCAGGAATGCAAGGGGATTCATTTTGGGGGGTAAGGATTATCCTTTTTAATATTCCCTGGCTAACAGAAAGCAGTGTTGCACCACTGCCAGGGGATCTACATCAGGTGTACACGGGATGCAAGTGATGCCTTCGGCTTTCTCTTGAGTGAAACGCAGCACAGAACCAGCGGCTAAGATCACAATTAACTCTATCCCAGCCAAAGTACAAGTTAGGAAATTGACTCTGCATGCAGGACAGAAGAAAAACCTCCCGGAGCTGACAGAGCACTGCAAAGCAGACAATCGTTTTCATTTTGTTTTTTTTTAACCCACATCTTGTACGAAGTGAGCTGATAAATGTCGGTCTGTTCTAGGAGAGGCCACCAAAAAAAAAAAACCTCGAGAAGCGACCTCTGCGTTTTGCCAGCTCCTGGACCTTCCCGCAGGCTCAGGCAGCGGTGGAGCAGCATTGCACCGCCATCTCTCGGCAGATGTTCAGATAACAACGGAACGCGCACACGAATAAATGGACATTAGCAAGACGTTAGAAGCTAGAAATCTAGAGAGAGACATATTTCTCTCACAAGCCAAATAAAAACCGATTGCAAGTCCTGGTGAGGAGTCTGTCTCGATCTATTTTTATTCCCTGACACTCAAGACTTGTACTTTATGTTAGACATACTTTAACAAACTACTAAGAATTAAAATATCGTTTAACCGCCTCCAATTCTTAAAGTTTTTGTACGAAAGAGTGAAT
Organism: Dasyornis broadbenti; assembly: GCA_013397935.1. NCBI lineage: Eukaryota > Metazoa > Chordata > Aves > Passeriformes > Dasyornithidae > Dasyornis > Dasyornis broadbenti. Next base: position 1,203,448 of record VZRN01005355.1, read on the forward strand.
AATTTTTACAGCCAGCTTATATAAGTAGCACATAACCACCATTCTGAAGTCAATATTTCGCCAACACTTACCATCAGAACTGTGGGCAAAAACACGGCTTAAAGTTCTTGGTTCTTTCACGTCTATAAAATGACAAATAACATACTCTAAATAGCAGTGAGCTGGGGATTTTATTTTCTAAATACCTTCATCAAGCCTTTAGAAAAGATGTCCTTTATCTAACTCAGACCTAAAAAACCTAATCCAAGAGCAAGCCCCTCAAACAGTTTGGGAATTTAGCCCTACTGAAATCCCAAGGACCTTGGGGGACTCTTACAAACGTTATTCATGATTTCTGTAACTACGTGCAAGTCGTCAACTAAAACACACAACACAAAGTCTCGGTAGGCCCAACACAGTACAAGCCCAAAAGCCCAGTCTCCAGCACTGGTTTTTAGGGAGACAGCAGCCAGAAGGTGGTTAAACAACAGCTCCTGCAAAGCGCCAAGCCCTGCACCAGGGTCATCTCCCATTATTCCATCCGAGCGAACGGAAATGACTTGCAGCAGTTCAACATCGAGCCCATCAGACGTGGCTCTTTGCAAATGGCGTAAAACAATGGGAACAGCAAGACGTGGGAAAAAAACCACCCAGGATTACAAAGTTGCAAACACTGGGAGATAAACAAGGTCACTGAGCACCTCCTCGAGATGCAGCTCTATGGATTTGACCTTTCTGTAAAAAGTGGTAATTCCAGTGAAAACAACCTTTCAGTTCCGAGGAAAAGGAGAGTAAGTCATGTCTCCTGCCCTGGCAGTTTATGATGAGACTCCCAGCCCTAATTTAAAGGTCACCAACAATCCTTTGAAAGCAAGATTGCTTTTCACTTTCCCCACGTTGCACGTCATGTGGTCAGAGCTGGCTAATCCACAACAGCAAAAGTGCAGCTGCCTGGCCAGGAAGGCAGCTCAGCCCTCCCTGCAGTGCTCATCACCTCCTTGGACATGCCAGAGTTACCAGCAAGAACATCACAATCATCAGTAAGACTGCTGGCACAAATGATTGTTTTGCTGATCTGTACTACAGCAGTTCTGTCACTTTTTTTCACTGTGGTAACAGGGAGGAACTGAAGTCCTTGCTATGCTACTCTGTTTAAACCCAGCTAACGCTCCATTACAATCAGAGCGGACTCTTCCCACAGAGCTCCAGCTGTTTTCCAAACAGGAGCAGCGTTCACTCCATCCCTGCCTGCTCGGCACTTCGGGATGTGGGCTGTATGCGAAGGACAGGCTCGTGGAGGTCAGAGCCAGAGCAGCACTCAGGAGCTCAGGGACACATTCCCAAGAAGTTCACTTCGCACATGGAGACTCCCCAGAAATCTCCCTGGGAGCCTCCATTTGTGGTTTAGTGTTGGCTTTGTGTGTTTGGGAACACCTGCTGTGAGCGTGGCACTGAAGGAGCCTTGCACGCGCCTGAAGGTGCAGAGGGAGCTCCACGAGTTTCTCGTGGGTCCCCGTTACCTGCACTGCACTGGGAAGAATTCCCAGAGACTGGGAGGTCTTCACAGAATCCCGGAATGGTTCCACCCCATCCCACCCCTACCAAGGCAGGGACACCTCCCACTGTCCCAGGCTGCTCCCAGCCCTGTCCAGCCTGGCCTTGGGCACTGCCAGGGATCCAGGGGCAGCCCCAGCTGCTCTGGGCACCTGTGCCAGGGCCTGCCCAGGAAGAATTTCTTCCTAAACCTCATCTAAACCTACTCTGTCAGTTGAAAGCCACACAAACAGTGTTGCATTGAACATTAAGATAAAAATTGAGCGATTACATCAAAATTAATAGCTGATGGGTAATTAATTTTGAAGAAACTGAAATCCTACATAACCTAACTTTTTTTAGTGAGCCATTATTTCTTTTTTTCCTTCTTAAATTTGCTTTGAGAAGGAACATTTAACATTTAAGCATTATGCCTTTGAGATAAATTATATTTAAAGGTTACAGTGTAAAACTACATCTCAGTCCTACACAAGATGGTTTATTAATTGCCCTGGACTTACACACACTCAAATTTGTTTGGGTAATTTGATGAGGGGAATTGATTTACTATCACAGTGAAATACTACATTAAACACACATAATTCTTTCTTTATAATGCTCCTCCCTCCTTAAAAGCATCCTGTCTGACTGCAGGCCACACTGAATTATTATTCTATAATCATTAAGTGATTTATTTAACCACAGCATACACAGTTAACATTAATCTATATTCCTATTCTAATTTCACCTTTATGTTTTCTGTTGTCCAGCCAACAAGGAAAAATTATGGATTTCATTTAAACTAAAGTACAGTTATGGAGCAGCAAGACAAGATAAAAGACATTTTTATTCTCAAAAAATAGCTTTTTCAACAAAGCCAATGGAAAAATGATGCAAAATAATCTTTCTGAACGCATAAACAGCACAGAATCATGACAGCGAAAAATTGTAATATACTAAGCAAACGTTGCCGGGGCAGGGCAAACCCTAACCCGTTTTTGTTACTGTTAAACCATTTAATAACAGAAAGATCAAGATGCTACATGTGATGAGAACTAAAAGGACTTTTTCCACGATCCATCATGCCTGACCCAACATCCACTCAAGATAAACGTGATTATTCCCGACTCAACCTTCTATTTATTCACAGAGCACTACAATTTTCCATCAGCCTTTGCTTCTGTGCGTTCTCGGGTGACTTGCATTCCAGTGCTTCTGGAGACACATTAACCAGCAAGATGAAACCATCAAACACACAAGTGGCACTAAACCACCACAGAAAGAACCACTCCAACAAGAGCATTGACAGGCAATAGGCCGTACCAACGACGAGAAATCGAGAGCAGGAAGCTAAACTATTTATTTTAAAAATGAAGTTTAAAAAGAAAAAAAAAATTTTCATTACACCGTATTTTATGAGGATAGAGATGAGACCTGGGAATAAAAGGAAGCATCTAGATTGTCAACTCCCAGAAGACAGCTTCAGTCAATACAGTCCTTTGGGGCAAATTCAGCTGAGATGAAAATGCTGTGTGAAACACCAAGGGTGCACTGATACACAGAGGGACCCTCCAGAACCTGGCCTCTTCTGTGACCCCATCATCTTCGGCAGGGGTGGCAAAGAAATCGTGTGTCAAAGGAGAAGCAGGTGGGGGTCTGGGGAATACCCTGAATAATGGAGAAGACACCTTGACAAAACAAAATAAATACAGACCCCGGCACTGTGAACCTCGCCTGCCAGAGTACAGCAGGACTCCCTGGGAACGCGCAGTGTGAAGGCTGAGCAAACCCCTCAAATAAACATGAATATCTCCCCACCCAGCTCTGAGAGCTGGCAGTGAGGCTGTGAGCAGCAGGACTCCCACCCTGGCACCCCAGGCACCCTTGTGGCTGCCCCAGGGAGCTGCTGACAGGGTGCCACTGCGTCACTGCCAGCTCCACCAGGCGACTGAAGCTCCACCTCAGCCAGCCGAGTGTCCCACAACACACGGGGTCACCCACACACAGGACCCTGACACAGCCACCTGCGTGTCAAGGAAAGCACTGGGTGACAACAGAGCTCAGGCTGCTGCAGAGGACTCTCTGCGGGGCTGAGAGCACCGAAAGCAGTCTGGTAAAAACGCCAAGGCCAGCCTGTCCCACTAACCGTGCATGGCCCAGACCCCCTGCACGGGCAAAGGCCGAAGGAGCTGCACAACAACACTGGGGGCAGGCAGGCCCGCAAATCTATGGGGATCCTCTCTCAGCGCCATTCACTCAGACAGAACGGGCAGTTCTGCCTCTGGCAAGCAGCAGCACATTAAGTGAAAGCACCAACCACGTTCTGCAGCAGAAGTTCGCTGAGCCTGCTGCAGTACCGATACATCCATTTAAACACTGCCTTCAGTCCCCTGGAACTGCCCATGACATATATACTCCATAAAAGACTCGAATGGTGAGCGAATACGCTTCCCTCATCCAGAGGGAAATGCCAGAGGTCACTGGTGTCAAATGAAGTTTGTTCATACAAGGCAGATGGGGAGAACAGAAGGAATTTGATGTGCACTTCAAAGGGAAGAAATTTGTCCAGTCTGGGAGGCAGTTCTGTGTCTCACTTGGTAATGAGTTCCTTTTGAAGAAATACCTTTACACAAAAGTCTCTTTAATAGGAATGCTCTTCTGTGGCTTTCTCTATTAAGAAAGATAGAATAATACACTCAGGAAAGATTCCCTGCAAAACATCAGCACAGTTTCACCCAGGAGATGAGTGGTCCATCTACTCTTTGCTAGTGGCTCACCCGCCACTGTCAGGCCGAAATACTTTGTAGGTAGGAATTTAATTGCCTGAAATACATCCCAAAATGAGTTTTCACAAAAGTACGTCACTATTAATCAGGAAACAATTTGAATGGTGAGAGCTGAACTGTTGCCATTGCTCTAACCTGTTTGTTTACATCCAAGGATGTGACAAAACGTGAAGTTATAAAACTTTCTTACCCATCTCAAAGTCAAGACTTCATGAGTGCCTGTGAATTGGCAAAGAGATTTATGGTTCCTAATTCCCAATTGATGCTGCAAGAGCAGCACACGAGGAGGGCTGAAACAGAGCCCCGGGATAACCAAGAGCTCAACCACCGCTTAATTTCTTTCACATGTTCCTGCGTCAGTTTCCTTATCTGGACAAGCGAGGAAACAAAGTTCATCTCTCTCTGCAAAAGCACTTGGAGATATTTTGATAAACTGTGTTATTCAAACACAGCATCTTCCAAGGTCAGCTCTCTCTCAAACTCATCTTCAACTCGGGATTTACAAACATCACCAGAGCCCTCACTGCATTTCCTTACAGAAGGTTTCTGCAGCTCATGAGCACGTAGCAGCAGCCAGGGCTGAGGAACGACTGCCCCAGGGCAGCGGGGCCGGGGAGGCACAAATGGATTGAGCTGCGAACGCACAAACCCCAGTTTCCCAGCTGAGCAAATAGCAGCGAGTGTTAATGAGTTGATCCCGTTTTCATCAGGTGCGCAGAGAGGAACTGCACCTGTGGGCACTCAGGGGTTCGTGACTGGCTCTGAAGCACAAGGAGCACGTGATAAAATAACCACAGACCGCTCCGAGAATGGACCAAGAGTGGGAAACACAAGAACATGTGGTTTGGTTCCCCTTTTTCAGTGGCAGGTGAGTGAGCTGCAGGCATCCCATACTGAGAAAAAAAAAAACAAAAAACCCCTTACATCTGCTCTCTCCACAATTCTCTGAGCACTTCAGAGCAGCCACTACTATGCCATGTCAGACTGCTCCTGTCTCTATGCTCTGCAGAACATGGATATTCTACTGTTTTATTAGTAAAAAACCCAATAAACCGCAAGTATCTTAATAAACCAAAGCACTTTCTTGCGTTACAAGCACTTTTTAAAATATAGCTGTTTGCCACGAACACACGTGAATAAAACCTTACCAGGACGTGGCTTTACCTTCCCTGCCCAGCCAGCCCCACCTCAGCGTGCAGACCCCAGTCTGGATTTGTCCAGCCTTAGAACACCGTCACTTGACTCCTCGTAACGGGATATTGACTTTTCATACTGCACTCTCTGCAAATCAATATTCTAATAGCCACAAGAGACTGGCAGAAGGACACAGAGTACCTGCCCACCAACCTGATGGAGACGATGATTAACCACAAGTGAGGGTCAAATAAAAGGAAAATTTAAAGCTGACATGCAAAGAAGAGCAGCACAAAGAGAAGAGTCTTTTAATAAGGGAATTAAAGAAAAAAGTAGCATCTAAGATTAATTGCAGGAGGAAGGAGACACAGTCTAAAGCAGGCATGGATAAGGCAGTTAAAACTCTCAGCCGGGGAATGATAGACTAAAGTCCCTTTGAAATGTCTGTGCTCAATGCCACGATTTAAGAAACACTTCAGGAGGCACGTCCGGTATATCACACATGAGATGTGCTCCTTTTTAATGTAAAATAGCAACTTTCAATATCTGAAATGTATCTGAATAGGCTATTCAGAACAAAGTCCGACGGAAACCCTGCGCAACGTAAAATAGAACATTTAAAAGGGATACTTTATTCTTTCAGAGACTGGGTCCATAGGAAACTAGGAAGGCAAAAAGAGCCTTCAAACAGGCTCCTTCAGCAAAAAGCTTCTATCACTCTCCCAGGGAGGCTGGTACAGCCCTGAAACCGGGACCCTTTGGGGCCGTAATCAGCTCAAGCAAGCCACGGCTGACCTGAGGGAGAACTGGAGAGAGGGTTGCACCTGATCACCAGAGTCCCCTCCCTCCCAGCAGCACTGATGACGACACGAGAAACACATGGAATCCCTGTGTTTATCCCTTGGGATGGCTTAGCTTCCCCCACACCAATATTAGAATGGCCTCCTTTAATTCCTGGGTCTTTTGTCTACCAGAAAACACAGGAGAGCTTTCTATCCCGTTTCCTCTAGACTAGGATTGTACGGAGCTTTCTGAGTGTTTTTCTGCACTCCCTTGAGTGCCATTGATGACTCCCAGGTTCACACCCCCCGAGCTCCACCACTTCGTTACAACACAGAGCCTCAGCCACCAAAATTCTGTGAAGACACAAACTCACAGCTCAGGCACAGATAACCTTCCAAATTCCAATTATCAGAAGAGCATTAAGAAATCCAAGGACATGCAGAGAAGCGTCACAAAAATGATTTCTGAGCAGAAAGCATTACTCATATAGAGAGAAAACCCAACAGCCTGAGGCAGGTAATATAACAAAAGGGATTCGCAGTCTTGTCCTAGAGACAGCAGAATGCCCTGCAAAAGAAAACCCCAGCTGCACCAGGTGCCTCTGTTCAGTATCACAAAGTTCACCTCCAGTTCACTCTTTCAGCTCCATTTTAGGCTTTCCTTCCACAACAATTTTACATAACAAGTGAAAACAAGCTTTCATCCATTTTTCACCCACCCTGGACCTCTCAATAGTTTAACCCATTCATAGTTCAACACAACAGGTGCCCTGGGAGGATAAGGAGGAGGAAAACATCCGATTTTCCATGACCTTTTGCAGATTTCCAAAGCCCTCTCCCGTACATAAAAGCAATCTGTTTCTTCTACAACAGAGTAATGACTCATTGCTTCCATCATTTCAAAATGGCAGCGAATTCCATCTGGCACTATGGATCAGCAGCCAAATTACAGCGTCTTGATCTAAAGGTCGACTTGGTAATAACAGAAAGCCCTAAACTGAAGCGCACTGTAATATCTCCAATCACTCAGCGTTTCAGCATCTCTCATAAAGCTGATCCCCACACTGGGAAGGGCCCATAGGGTGGGAGCAGCCACCCCAAGGAGGCTGAGCTTGGAGGCACCACGAGGAGCAGCTGCGCTGCTGTTTGGGTGGACAAACCCAGAAGAGCAGGCTGTGTTGAAGCCCTTCCACCGTGAACATTCTGACCAGTTATGACGCACCAATGCTACAGGTTTAAACTGATGAAAACCTTGCCCAAAATTATACAGGCGAGATACTGGGAGGCACCGACCTCTAGAAGTGCCTCTTCCATACCTTCCCTTCTCTTACAGCCTCAACACAATAAACAACATTTTCATTATCTTCATTACACCACATAAACACAGATTTCACTTACTAGCTCATCTGTAGCTCTCCCGCTGCTGCTCAGGAGAAAGGGGACAAAGCAGGTGACAACTCTTTCCATTTCCTGAATGTTGCAGAAAGAGGGAGCAGAAAAGCCACGTAGGTAACCGTCCCAGGGAAAAGCAGACACGAGAGACACCTTGTTAGAGGAGCAAAGAGCATTCTCCAGCAATTTCTCTCTTGCCTGTGAGGGGTGGTATTTATGGGTGTGAAATTGATTTCCAAATGGAAACACATGGTTCATGCAAAGGGAAAAAGGAGGTGAAATGATGCTAAGAGCTTCCTCAACACAAAACACCTGAGCCAGGGGGTAAATACAAAACCATGGGAATACAAGCCTGGCTTTGTTTTCCCAAGACGTGGGGCGGTTTCCAGCTCAGAGGGAGATCATGTGAGATGCTTTAGAAGAACATCATACATAGCACTGGCAGGATCTCCCTGAACCAGGTCTAGATGAGAGACTGGGAGTAAACTCTCGGCTGTGAGCAGGGTGAGGCCCTGGCACAGGATGCCCAGAGAAGCTGTGGCTGGCCCTGGATCCCTACAAGTGTCCAAGTCCAGGGTGGATGTGGCTTAGAACACCCTGCGACACTGGAAGGTGTCCCTGCCCAAAGCAAGGGGGGCACTGGATGAGCTTTGAGGTCCCTTCCAACCCAAACTGTTCTGTGATTCCAAGCCAGAACTTGTTTCCATGGATTTGTGTCTCCCATTATCCAGAAAAACTGATTTGGCTGGATTACATCCTGTCAAAAGCCAAGTCCATGGCCTTTCCCATCCCCAGCACAGGAGCGCGTGGCGCTGCCTCCCCTGCCTGAGAGCTCAGGTTCCCATCCGCTCATCAGACACATTAACTTGTTAAAAAAAAAATAAATAAATAAATAAAAGAAACAAAAGCAAACTCGTACACCTTCAAAATAAGAAAGGATTGACAGCTATGTGAAGAATTAAAACAACTCAGCGGATTGTGATTAACACTGACAACTGGTGCGAGAACATCGCGCGCATCGCACGAAGATGCAGCGGGAATTGGAAGCGCGGCCCCGGGTAGGGCGTGACCCGAAGCGGTCACAGC
>VZRN01005357.1:11345-29040 GCA_013397935.1 Dasyornis broadbenti
CACCTTGCTGCAAAGAAAAGCTGCTAAATTAGGGTAAAGTCAAAATAGCTGCTTTGAAAACAGTGAAGTTACCACACTGATGAGGCCTCAGCACTGCTTTTATTAACACCCAGGATATTGTGGAGAGTGTGAGGGGGAAGGAAGCAGAGCAATACAAGCAGACGTCACCTGAAGTGCTTTGTGCTGTACTGCTGAGGGAAACATTGTAGTTGGAGGCACGAATGGATGACCAGGCACTAGTTGAAGGCAGCGTGGTGTTCAAAGATGAGGATGACCCTGCAACAAAGACAAGAGTCAGACACAGCACAGCATGTCCCAGATGCAGCAGGATTAAAAGGCCTGGTTTGTGCTCCAGCCCGAACACGTCTGCACACTCAGGGGAGAGACGTGCACCCCTCAGACCCCATCCTCAACCCACGGGCACACGGTGGCAGCAGGAGCACCCAGAGAGCACAGGCGCTGCATTCCTGCACGGCTGGGCTGCCAAGGTTCTGCCGGGTGTGCACGGCTGACGTCAGGATGCAGAGCACAGCCCACATTCCTGGGACAGCTCCTGCACTGCATCAGCAGCAGTGCTGAGCCAAGGGTGAGCTTGGCAGCCGTGACAGGCACAGCACGAGGGATAAACCAGGAGAGGAGCAAGCAGCAAACACATCCCAAATCCCCAACACAAGGCACAACCACAAGAGGAGCAAGGAGCAAACGCGCAGGAATAACCAGGAGGGGAGCAAGGAGGAAACACAAGGGATAAACCAGGAGGGGGGCAAGCAGCAAACAGCCCCACGAGAGCAGTGCCTGTGCGGCTGAGCGAGGGTCACACACGACTCCCCAGCCAGGCTGAGCTTACCACTGTTCCTGTCCCTGAGGTGGTCAACTTCCCGCACAGTATTAATTGAGAGATTGTTTATGACACTGCCAGGAGTGACGTAAGGGTCAGTTTCGGGGTCGATGTTTGGATAACCTTTCCATGGCTCACCAGGGCGAAACTCTAGGAATACAGATGCAGAAAAGAAGCTTATTTTGATTATATTTTTAAAAAGGAAACAGTTGTCTAAACAATGCATCTCTTAATGACCGAAAATCCAAAACCTTTTAAGCATTTAATTTACTTGATTTAGCCTTCACTTCATTCACTACATCGCTGCTTTCCCTGGCAGATACATTTCTCTCTGTACAATAAAACTCCTGCTCTCCATTCCCATCTGCTAAGAACACCCTTGGTGCTGTTCTGCAGGCTGGTTCCCGCCCCCTGCACATGCACCACTCCAGGAATGCAGGATAAATGCGGCAGAACCCGTGCAGGGAGGGCAGGGGTGTACCTGGGGGCCAGTTAACACTGCTAGAGCCATTAGGCGATTTGGCACGGGGCCAGCCATCCCCAATGGATCCGGGAGGACTGGCTGGCGAATTACTGCTGTTCATAAAGTCATAAGGAACAAACGGAGAATCTTCCAGCCTAAAACCACTTGAAATAGCACCTGAAGGGAAAAAAAAAATAGGTGTCAAGTATTTTTCATGGCTGGTTTTTATATCCCTATATAAATATTTATAAAATCATGCCCTTCTAAATCATCCATGACACACATAGCAGACACTGTCCTCTTGTGATGCCAGGTTGTACTGGAGACCATACAGGAGTGTGTAACTCAAAATCAAATATGTCTGAGTAATTCGGGAGAAAACTGTAAGAATAATCTCCCATGAAATCCCTTCACTAAAACAGTACAAAAATTCAGTGTAATGTATTCAGCTGAAGTAAAGTGTTAATTCCAGAGGGTAAGGGCACTCTGTGGGACCCCACTCGAGTAACGGGGTTCTGTGGCGAGAGAGCTTGTGCAAGAAACAGCCACAACATGTGGAAGATCTTTAGCTACTGCAAAGCTCTGTAGATTCTATTCCTATTCCTGGGAGGCAAAAAAATCTAATTTAAAAAATCCCTGGAGACAGAGCAAGGAAGGGTTTGAAAGTTATCAGACAGCCAAGCCAGTTCTGCTACAGTTCTGAGGCAACCAGGGACTCCATGTGATACGGAAATTCCCAGCCCTGGTCAGAAAACATCACCTACAGCTAAAGCAACACCACCAGTGCCTGTGGCAACAGTGGGATGGGTTCAGCAGGGCAGCTGCAGGGAATGGCCACTCCAGGCTATGGCAGCAGAGTCAGCTCAGAGCAGCCAAGCAGCTGATGCACCTAAAAATACCCTGACAACCTGAGACTGAACAGTAACAGGAGACTGGGACATTTATAACTATCTTTAGACACAGAATCATGGCCTATAGCCTCAAATTTTAACTGGATGAGATCTCAAGCAACTGAAACAGTTGAAATGTCATATGAATCTTGATTACTGGAATGAAACATGAAGCAACCAAGTCCACCTCCTCTAAAACGAAGGACAGCAGCGGTACCAGTCCAGCCCTTCTAAGCCCTCCCCAATTTAAGAATGCAAACACAGGCATTCACAACCAAAACCTGTCAGTAAAAATGTCAGCCATGCCCAGAATGTGGTAAATCCCCCAAAATCACCTTAGGACAGAAGGGTGGTGGGAGAGAAAACCGCAAAACCAAGTTTTTGGCTTAAAAATATATGAAGCATTCCACTGGAGATGAAGGTGAAGCCAGCAGCAAGAGTCACACTTAGAGAAAAGTCTGGTTAAAAAAGGCATTCTGTACGATGTTTCTACCCATCTCATCACAAGATCATTCTGTGAGCACAGTCAGCAAAGCTGTGGCTGCTGTGGTAGACGGGCACAGACAACACAACACAAACTGTGACAGCTACAGCAACACAGGAGTCACCTCCACAGCCCCAACACTGCAAACCTGCAGCTGACACCCAGAACCCCACAGCCCCACGTGCCCTGTCAAGTGCAGCTCAAGGCCATGCTGAACATACCATGTTTGCTGGAGTTTTGATCTAAGGATGTGTTCACAGAAATGCTGTCGACTGTAGTCCATTTCCTCAGCCGAGATTGTGGCTCTTTAATACTGCTCATATCCAGGTTTACATTCAAGTTTGAGTTCATTCCTGAAAGCACACACAGCTTATGAGACGCAGAATAAACTTCTCCTTCTGCTCATCACCACTGCTGTCCCAGTAAGCACTGAAGAGCACATTGCTATGGCCGTGTCATGCTCTCAAGTCTCTGGTTCCGAGGAACATTCTAGGACTGAAACCAGGGAACTCTCTGCACACAGAAGCTACCCTGAGCAATGCAAAGCACTCCCAAGTTCTCAGCTCATGTCCTCATGCAAAAATGTCAGTGGAAGAAGACAATAGGAAGTTAGAGAAACTAAAATCTGACTAAAATATGGGGCAAACAGAACTTGTCTTGACCTGCTCTAGCTGTGGTCTGTACTTGCAAAAGCTTCACCAGAGAATCAAGACAATGGCAACCCAAATCAACTCAAATACCTGGGAGAACCAGCTCTTCTAGGCTTGGACAACGTGCCCACATTTTTGACCTTGGCACGCCTGCTCCATTTCCAAGTGTGTAAGAATCCCAAACTCACAGCTCTGCCCGGGTAATTTTCCAGCCCCTCAGATCTATTTACTTCTTTTCTGAAAACAAACCACTACAACTGTCTAACTTGTTGTAGACACACGGGGAACTTCTCAAATGTCTCCTAGAAACACCTTCCTTCAGCAATGGAAACAAGGGCTTCCTCTTGCTCCTAAGTGGATGTTCACAGTCATAAAGAAATCAGTTTACTTTTTGGAGGTTTTTGTTTTTTTCTTAAAGGGATGAGCAAGAGTTGGTGCCAGAACATCCTCTCCTTGAAAAGCTACACAAAAAGTGCTTGGAACAGGATGGAGTTTGAAGAAATACAACAACTATCAACAGTTCAAACAGAAAAAAGGGCAAGTCCAACTGATCCTGTTTCTGACACCTCCCTCTGGCATTTTGCTGCTGTGAGAGCAGTAACTCAGCACCACAGTAACCTCCCTTCTACCTCTGGAGAAGCTGCAGAGGCCAGAGCTCCAAGAGGAGGGTTAGAAAGACCCCAGGCTGGCAGAGTGGCACATCTGTAACCAGGCCAATGCCAGTCCCTGGCAGGCACAGCTCTGTATGGGACATGGGTGGGCTGAGCGACGGACACCAGTCCCTGGACATAATCCGCTCTTCCCAGAAGTAATTTTTCATATCTGACTGTGGAAGACTTTATATTGTTCAGTTATACTCATTACTTGCCAGACAAATGCTGGTTTTGTTATTAGAAATACTTAATTCTATAACGAATTGGGACGTGACTGCAGAAGCGGTCAGGGAGAGAGAAGGACGCTCTGGCCCCCAATCCCTGCTTTGGGTGAGCATCCAGCGAATCCTGACAAATCCCTTACCTGGAATGGAAACATGACCTCCGTGCTGGGTCTCCTGACACTGTTACAAGAACAGGGAGAAAACAACAAAACCTACAGGATTTTCCAGGAGACAGCTGGGCAAAGTGAGCTCCCTTTCATGTGACTACGCCACCACACTGCGCACTGGGAGGTGACACCAGCATTCCTCTGGACTCAATTCTTCACTAAAGGGGGGAGAAATTCCAGCAAGCTGCTATTCCTACCCTTAAGCCTCTATGTGAAGACCGAGCGTGGCTCTGCACGCCTGTATGACTGTACAGAGGCACCCCAAAGAATTCCTGTGCATCCTTCAGCAGGTTCCTGAGGGATCTCAAAACAACCTCACATATACTGCAGGCTCCCGAGACGTGGCCATGACTGACCTGAGAAAGCAGCTACGGAACAGTGTACAACAATTCCAGCTGGAGGAATGAAACACACAGGAGCCTGAGCTAGGCAGGATGCAATCCCTCAGCACAGAGTTTGGTGAGAAAGAGAAATAAGCCTTTCCTTAGAACTGACACAGTGGCTCCAGTAACTAAAAACTTCCTTCGTGTGCCTCGCCCTTTGAATGAAAGCAGAGTTAGACGTTGATGCCAATCATCACCAGCAGCTCTGAAGCAGCAGCCTGGACTTGAGACTGGCCACAAGCCACCCCCAGTGATGGCACCGTCCGGGCCTGCAAGCACAGGGACTGCAGCTGCATGGCTGGGGAACAAACATCCCTGCAAAGGCCAATGAGAGTGCAAAGGAAATCAGCCCAACAGAAATGACCCACTTGGAATAAAAGAGAAGAAAAGCAAAAATGAAGGGAAGGAGAAAAATGGGGGTAAGGAACAGAGGTAAATGGTGAACAGCTGTAGTAAGGTAGCATTAAAAAGGGACCTAAAGTAAGAAGAAAATATACAAGCCTGGAATTTCTGAAGTAGAAATTGGACAGAAGCCTGAAAATATAGGGAGAAAGAAACAGGAGATGTTTGCATTTATAAATGTTTAGACATTTTGCCTGAAATGAGACAACAATTCTCTCAAAATGCAGAGCCAAAAGCTTTCTTTCCTGGACAAAACCACTAACAGGCAAACTGACAGTTTGTCAATTCTACCTGTGCAATTCCACAGCCATTGAAAGCATTTTTGAAAACCCAAGAAATGTGTCTGCATCAGAGGATTCTTTACATGGATTCTACTTCTAGAAGTCCTTTAGGTCCAGGAATCAGGGCTTTGTACCACCCTGGGGATCCAGGGGACAAAAGGAGCACTAAAAGGAGCCTGTCATTCCTCAGGACTGTAAAAGCTTTCTGCACTGAGACAGGGACACTCACTGGGAATGAGTGTACTTGGGGAAAAGTTCTCTGGTGAACAAGGATACCTCGGTGAACCTACAAAGATCTGCTACCTCCACTAAAACGGGAAGTACTGACAGGGTGACAGTCATTTTCCAGCAGGAGGCAAGGGGAAAAGCTGGGCTGTGTCTCACACAGGCACTGACTGCAGGGAACCCACCTATAGGGAAGCTGCTGAATGCATTGATGGGTGACGGCCCTTTCTGCAGCTCAGGAGTAGCGTGGGGTATGACATTCTCAAGGAAGGATTTCATGGAGGGCTGATGGAGTGACTGCTGTTGAGAGGGTGGAGTTTGCTGCTTCATTAACAGGTTTGGATCAAGCTGACGGGACTGTTGCATCATCTGTTGCTGCATACTAAGAGATCGACCCTTAAAAACAACCAAAAAACAACAGAGTGGTTACAATATCAATGGGCAAAAGCTTTTCCAACTTCGAAGAAAGAGAATGAAATGCACCTCTGTGCTCCCTGCACAGCCAAACCCCAGTGCTCAGTCCCTCCTTCAAAGCCTGTTAAACCCCATCCACCCCTGCACACTTCAATACGAGTCACAGCAAGAAATGCAGCCCAGGATGAGAAACAGTTCTAAGGAGAGTCTGAGAAGTGAAAATAAAGATGTTTCTTTACCTGCTGCTCCTGCTGCTGCCGACCCCCAGAAGGCACGCTCCTCTGAGGCTGCGCCTTCTGCTGCTGAGCCAACAGCCGCTGCGAGACAGGGGGTGAGGGTTTAGGAACAGGGACACTGACACCAGGCACTACTCACACTTTCACACACGACACTGAGTGACCAGCTTGGCCAGCTTACCTGTAACTGGGAGATCTGAGAAAGCTGGTTTAACTGGGACAGTTGATTCAACATGGCTACCTGTTGTGGGCCAAAAAGTGGGCTCAGGCCACCGTTGTTTGGTGCATACTTCAGTAATGATACTGGAACCTGCAACACAGAGCAGGGCCAAGAGTGACTGACTGTAACGGGCAATTACTTAGCCCAGAATATGTAGAACATTACAAGCTCTGCTCAACAGATGCCTGGTTCCATCAAGGCAAATATGTTCCCAAATGTTTACAGAACAAATATCAGCAACTCCAACAAACAAGGAACGATTTTCTGAAGCAGCATTTAGACAGTTTATACATGGAGTGTTTTTGGTATCACTTGCCTGAGGGGATAGTAATGGAGGAGGCACTTGAGCACGTGGATTAGGCTGAGATGAATTAAGAGGTTGTGCTGGAGGCTGCTGCATGCTCCTGGGCTGTGCTGCTATATTCCCAACACCAAACACACTGGGATTGCCATTCTGGGGAAAGGATGGGCAGTCAGTGACAATAAACCTCTGCTGCTTGCTTCTCCCACCCCACACGTTTCAATTACAACTTCAACACGTATCAACCACGCAGGCAGTTACAATGTTATATCAAAAGGCATTAAATGCTGTCAAGTAACATGCCAAGGATATGCACACAGCCTTACCTGTCTAACAGAATTCAAGCTTTGCATACCCAGCCCTGCTAGGGAGCCCAGGGCTTGGTTAGGTAGTGCATTATTTGAAGGGGGAAGCTTCATGTTTTGATTGGACATAAACTGCATGTTTTGGGACTCGTCTGCTACAATGCCATCCTGACGGGACAGACAAACCAAGGCGCAACAAGCAGCCAGCAAGCAAGGAGAAGGGAGAAACCATTGCCAGGAGCAGAAGGGAAGAGTCACAGGACAGTCCAGCACCAGCAGGAAATAGGCAGAAAACAAAAGAGATCAGGTTAGTCATTGGCACCGCAAAGGGCTACAGAAAGTGCTCAGTGCTATGTATTAGTGAGTTAAAAAGAACAGACCGTATCTTCTGGATTAACCAGACAGCCCTCGTTCCCCCCTGCGCCACCTGCAGAAAGCTCAGGAGCACACAGGTCACTTCTCTGCACCAGAGCCAAGGGAGTGCAGCAGTGACCCCCAGGAAGACACCAACCGACCTTATCGAAGTAAGGACCGCGATCCATGGAAGACTCTTTGGGAATTTGGGGACGAGAACCAGGGCCTTTTCCAACCACTCGACTGTAATCTCCCACGCCCAGGCCGTGCTTGTCCATCTCCATCCGCTTGTCCTGCAGTAACCCTGGGGACGGCAGAGAGAGGCGGCTGCAACACCCACGAGTCCCTCAGCCACACCAGCAGCAGCCTGTGCCTGTGAGGAGCTGGCCTAACACCGCCCTCGGGCAGGGCACTCATAAAAGAAGCATCAGTTCAGCTTTGGACTCTCTGGGCTCTACTGAAAAGGGAACGCAAATGCTATGTACCAATGGCTACAGGCAACTGGAGACATGGAATCACTACCAACAGATTTTGCAAAGTTTCACACAAATATTACGCTCAGTTTCCTCTTAAAACCAAGCATGTAAAACTGTTTAAATTCGAAATTATTTAAATATCAGGCTTGCCATTAATCTAAAACTCAAAGAACACTTTATTTACACAATAGACTAGAAGCCCCAATGTGAAAATACTCGATTTTAAAGTGGAATAAGGAGAGAGTAACTACACTAAAAACTACAATGCTACAATTCATTCTAGTTAAACATTCTATCATCACAGTATTCTCTTATTAATGTATTAAAGAGTTACACTATATTTTATTTGCTAAAGAAATCATAACAGTGAATGGATTCAAATAAAATATAACTGCTCCCAAGTCATTTCACACTCAGGTTTAAATGTTTCTAAGATAATCCTTATCATTATCAAGTATTAATTTAGTTCTTAGAACTGAACACGCGTTTTCAAGAATGAACCCAATGAACGAGTGTGGGATTTGGTGCTTTTCTGTTTATACTCAGTGAAGGTGCCCAGAGGGCAATCAAGATATTTATATGATAAGAAACAAACCCACCACACCCTGAAAACATCCTCTCATGTCGGTTTAACAGACATAAATTTGTATAAGCTTAGTTTGATATACAGCCAGTATTCCTAGAGCAACCAGGTGATTCCGTGTGCAGCATTCCTCACACACACAAACACGTTTCTCTACAAGGACATGCCTTTTCTTTAGGGAAATAGATACTTAATTATATATAGCTATAGAGACACGCTATGTATCATTTTAAAAAAGTAATTTACAGAAGGATATAAGGTAAAAGAGAGTCTGGAAGGAAAAGCAATAAAGCCCAGCTTGGTTCTGCAGTTCTTACCTCCAGACATGTCCATCTTATTGCTCTGTATGGTTTCTTCTGGTGATTCTCTCTGAAGTAATAAAATAAATCACAATTATTTAGCAACAGTATTTTAAGAGATAAAGAGATTCCTGCACACTATTTCAATTCAAACCTGCAAGAAAGAAAAATCAAGACTATCAGATGCTATTTTAAAGCATTTCCTCCCTTCAGCTGCTATCCAATTGGGAACACGTTCCCTCATCAAAACTCCTGTGTAAGTGCAGTAAAGCATCAGGCTATGGGATGAATATCTGGGTAGTGGTTACAAAACCACTTTTCATTAATAAAGAGGTCTTTTTGTAAGGAGAATGCACAGAAAAGGGATGGGTGACAGAGGGGAGACAAACACAAGTGAAAAGAAAACCACGGTGACAATGAACACTTGGCAGCTGAGCATTTCAATGTCTGTGCACTGTAACAAGCCCTGTGGAAAGGCAGCAAAGCCAGACAAAGACAAATACTTACTGAAAAACTGAGATTTGTGAATTGCTTAATGAATGGATTGATCCATGTTTCATCTTGCTTATTTCCACCTTTCATTATTCCCTTAAAAACAGAAAGGAATTCCTGTGACACTCAGATCCTGCTTCAATTACATGACCAAGAGTTAAGAATGGAAATTAAAGTGTTATGTGCAAGTGCAGCAATCCCTTCTGACTTAGCTTTCAGAAATGACAACAAGCCTTGCCCTGAGCTGCTCCTCACCTTTGTGGGCATTTTTTTCATGTAGGGTGGCCAGTTTAACGATGGGTTAGCTTCTTGTGAGGAACTGCTGTTCCACATTCCAATCTCGACATCCTCCTCTTCCTCCCAGCTGGTCTGACGACTGCCAGTCAATGGCATATCATCTCCACACCAACTATCTTGCATAGATTTAGGCCCTGGTTGTGGAAAAAAAAAAAACCCAGCATGTGAACATTTCAGCAGCAGCTGCTGCCCTTCCTGCCAAACACAGCTCGATGCTGCCTGCCAGGTAAAAACCCCTCAAAACCACGAAGCTTACAGAGGAATTTCACCTTTCCCAAACACACTGAGAGCACTCACCAGGTTTATTTGGAGGCTGCTGCCCAAGAGAAGCGCTTCCCCAGCCAGAGGTGCCTCCTGCATCGCTGACGGGCTCGCCCCAGCTCGTACCAGTGTCCATGGGCTTACCCCACGCTGAAGTCCCGTTATCTACAGTAGTGGCTGGAGTAGAAGGCTCTCCCCAACCTTTGCAAAGCAGGGCGAGTTACTGACACAGTTGTGAACGGGATTTTAAAGCTACCTAAAGACACTCAAGTGTTTTGCCTTTTCTAGATCTTTACCACACAGTAAAAAGCGCTTGAGCACGTATTTCCATTTTGCATGAGAGTCATTATTACATCTGCAAACCGTTCCAAAAATCAAAGTAATCACAAAATACGAATTTCCTATTTAAATAATTACATTCTGATAATACAAATTTCTAAGATATTAAGCTCCCAAGAGCTGCATGTTACATGTAAGTGACCCCTCCTGGCACTTGAAAAAAGAGACAGAGCACAAAATACTTCCTAAATCCCACGTAAGCTCCTCTCTAAAATTGTTATACACTGCTCATGAAACTACAAGAGCAGAAAGTCTGATCCCAAATCCGTACAAACCCACCACCCTTCGTTCTGTCTTGTAGCAGCTCAATGCTTTTTTTTTTTTTTTGGAAGGCTCATTAGCAATATTAAGTTTTAGCTGGTTTAGAATCATTTAGAAAAATAGTTTCAACCCTCAGACACTATTTTAAATATTTTCTCTGTGTTCCCACTCTCCAGAAATCAAGCAGAGCTGTTTAGTCCTTATTGCTGCAGTTACTTAAAACTAGAACAGATCTTTCAGTCTGTACAAAAACATCAAACCTTTACGATCAATGTTGTTGGTTTTTTTAATAAGTAAAACCTGTACTTCTCTGCCGCTTTGCCCTTTCCACTTTGAAACCAAAATATCGTTCTACGAAGCAAGAATAAAAAACTGCTTTATAATCAACAGAAAGCACAAATCTGGGTAAAAGCCAGGCTTACCAGAACCCGAACTGCTCTCCTTGCTAGACATGGCACTTGAAGACAGTAGCTGCGGATGTACCTGTGCTTGCTGGTCTGAACTGCTGCTACTGTTTGGGACATTTTTATTCCACATGTTCACATTTTTGTAGTTGTATTTGCTTGGATCACCCCAAGCAGAAGTTCCATCATCAATCTCCATTTTCCGGCGTATGGATTCGGGGGATGGCTCCTCCCAGCCCGTGGGCTCTTCCTCCTTTGCTGGGGCCGGCATTGGCCCCCCCAGCCAGCCGGACCCTGGGGGTTTGTTCGCGGCAGACGGGGCTCCCCAAGAGCCAACATCTTGTTTGTTCCATTCAGGAGAGTTGATTGGCTTTGACGAGTCCCCCCAGACTTGAGGCTGATTGGATTTCGGAGGGTCTCCCCAGCCCTGGTTCTGATTAGACTTTGCAGGCTCATCCCATCCTGAAGAATTGTTTGGGGTTGCGCTATTACCTCCCCAAGTAACAGAATTTGATTTACCTGGCTCATTCCAACCAGACACCGACCTGTCGCTGTTGCTACCTCCGGAACTGGATTTCTTTGCCTCACCCCAATGGTTACTTCTGGAGTTTTCGCCCCAGCTATCACCAGCAGACACTGCCCAACCCTGGCTGGCCTTCTGTCCATCTCCCCATCCCTGCTTCATCTTCGGTGTGTCATTCCAGGATGACTTTTCCTCTTTGCCACTTCCCCATGATTGATTGCTCTTGACCATTACTGTAGCAGCAGAATCTTCTTCCCACCCCCCTTGGCTGTTTGACCCTTTGGAGTCTCCCCACCTTGTAGCAGACTTTGGATCTCCCCACCCTGATACAGATGAGGTATCATTATTATTAGGGCTAGGTCTATCCACACACCCCCCTGAGCTGGAAGTCTGTGTCACAGAGCCCCCCCAGGCCTCTGTCCCATTGTCAGTTTTTCTTTCACCCCTCGGTGATGTTTCGGTATCCCAGGCAGTGTTCTGTTTGATTGGAGTCTGTCCCCAACCAGAGTTGGAAAGGACACGTGGATCTAAGTCAGTTCTGTTCACTATGCTTTGGAGTAACGTGTGCTGGTCAACTTTCCTCCTCTCTCGGTTCTGGCCTTCCGCAGCTGCTCTGTCCTCATGGCACCCGGCGCTCTCTGAGCTCCCCTCGCTGTCCCCTGTCCCTGTTTTGGCCCACGTGCTGTTCTGCTCAGCCATCTGGGAAGCAGCAGAACTCTGGCTGTTGAGATCATCCTCCTCAGTAGACTTCCATCCATTTGTAAACTTCCTGCTGTTTCCATTCACACCTTCATTGGAATGCTGATTGCTTGGCAGTTTGCTCCATTCCCCGTTGGAAATGTTGGTGCCAGTGTTTTGTGCAGGGTTGCCCCATCCTCTTCTGTTCCCGCCAGCACTCGCACCATTCCCGCTTCCCCACGGCATGTTCTGGGAGTTGACTGTCCCTGCCTCCCACACCCCTCCGCCTTTATTCCCGTTGATTTGAAAGTTAGTGCTGCCAGGCCCGCTCCCGCCCGGCTGCATTAGAGTTGCATTCACAGTGTCACCATTAGCTTGGCTGTTTGGGCCTGGACATTTGTCTCCAGAGTAACTAGAACCATAGGCACCCCAGGTAGTACCGTAAGAGCCGCCAGTTTTGGCCTCACCATTGCTCAGGTGAGAGATGGAAGTGCCGTTTGCCACTGGAGAGGCCTGAATCTGAGAATGATTCATTGTGCTCATGCGCCAGGCCCCAGGCCCTGCCGTGTTGGGCAGTTCGTTCATCTGCACCGAACCAGCAGAGTTTGGTAAACTAGAGGTCATAAAGTTAGTAGTGTTATTTGGTCCATTCATTTCAGTGTTAAGGTTTTGAGGTTGCCCACTGAATGAAACATTCCTTGTACCATTTACTTCAGAATCACAACTTTCCTGAAGGCTTCCCCAGGAACCGTGGGCTGAGCCACCCACTTTCGAGTTAATACTCTGGCTGTTGGCCATCTGACCTATGGTACTGCACTGAATGCTTGTGCCAGGACTCCCACTCCCCACGGACCCTTTCAGGGCATGTCCACTGTTCTCCAACACGGACCAGGCACCATGGTTGCCATTTGAATTCAAAGTGCTTGGATTTAACCCTCCATTTGATGAAGAGTTTATGGTGCCCCAAGCATTCATTCTATTGTTGCTACTTTCAGATTTGCTGTCAGGAGCATCCACAGAAACTTGACATGTGCTTATTATGGATCCATGGGATAACCCCCATGGCCCATTAATACTTCCATTGCCCACATTATTGCTGTTGCTACCAACCACAAACTTATTCTGAGACCCATGTCCGATGCCATTGCGAATGCCATCGCTTTCTCCGCCTGTGCTCCCTGAAGCCATGATAACGAGGTTCCGCTCCGACCCAGAGCTGGAGGCAGAGTCAGTGTCCATACATTCTGAAGTCAGCTCTGGGTCACTGCCAGTGATTGATGGCCATGCTTCTTTGTCAGAGCCGTCTACGATAACTTTATCCCAGTTTGTGCTGGAGTCGCTATTTGAAGAGACTGGTCCCCAGTGAGAATTTTCATAATGGGATCCTAGACCACTGTGGTTCAGATCTAAAATGAAGAAGGAAAGCCCAAGAGCATTATTATAAGTTTAGTATTATTACTTCACTAAGCAGCAGAGGAAAAAAAAAAAAGTATAAAGATATTAAGCCAGGAATTGTTTTGTTTATTATTTTGCTTCTGTTAAAACTACAGTTACGGAAAGTGACGGAGAAAGCTCCAAGTAAAGCTGCCCAAAGGCTGGCACTCACAACCCAGAACACATCCCAGCATCCAGAGCTGCTCTCACAAAAACCTCAGAGAACTTTATACTCCTAAAGATCTTTTTCTTCCAGAGAAACCTTTTTAAAAAGAATACTCTGCATGGCCATACACAAAGCATTTTCTAAAACCTACAATACTACATAAAACCCGAAAACACACTGAAAGGCACAAGTCCCAAGAGGACACGGCCCAGGCCCAGCAGCACCAACTGCCGCGTGGCAGCAGCCAGAGAACACACACCTTCCCACCCCTGTTACAGACTTTGTGTAAGAGCCTTCAGTACAAGTTATTCAGGATATTTTCTTTTATACAACAACAACTTGGCACAAAAAGCACAAGACCCATCCGACGTTCTGCTTCCAGAATGCACTGACGCACAAGTCTATTTTTAATTAATTTTTTATCAATATCAATATTACTCATCCTACAGTGAAAAAGAATCGAGTCCAAGACTCTGGCTCCCAGAGCTGCAGCAGCACAGAGCAGGGATCGCCCACTGCTCCTCAGCACCTGGCTGGTGCGAGCTGGTGGGGGTCCAGGCACTCAGGTGAGCTTCACCTGCTGCATCAATGGGAGAGACAAGGATGGTGGCTCAGCAGTTTGGAACAGGAGCAGTGGGAAAGACCCGTGGCAGGCAGAGAGAGCGCTGTGGCAGTGCCCGGCAGCCGCACAGCTCTGGAGAGCCACCACCATCCCTGGCAGAACTGGAATTCAGCCAAGCATAACCCAGAACCTGCTGATTCGCGTGGTAGTACAGGAACAGTGTGACGTCTGAGCACTGTCCAACAAACCTCAAGGTTTCAACTCTCACCCTGGTGTTTTCAAAAAGACATTTAACCTGTACTAAGGGCCTGGTCAAAGAGCTGTCTGCACTCTTGGGAGCGAGAGAGCCAACAGCACAGAACAAGATTCCAATCACACAAACACCACCCCACTAACACCACCCCTTTTAAAAGCAGCACAAAGGCACACAGACAGCAAGCAGCCGGAATTCAGTGCAGAGAGAGATCGAGGTTACGACTACAAGTCAGAGGGAAATGGTAAAACAAACCCTGCTTTGCAGAGCAGCAGAATACAGAGAAGCTTGTATTTATTCAAATTCTGTTACCCTAATTCAGCTGTGATGCAGTTTGTGCCGAGTCAATCCACCAACAGCACCCAGTGATTCGCTTCCGCTCAGCCAACTTTCTCTCGTTACATACAAAACTACTTAGACCAATCATCTTTGTCCTGGACATAAGTGTGTTAGTGATGTCTAGTACGAGCCACTGCTCTGGAACATTCCTACCTGAACCTCCCCAGCTCATGAACTTCAGAGACTAAGGATACAAATACTGAACAAGCAGATATTAGCTCTGACTTTCTGTATCTGGCAGAGACCTCAAAAACACCCTCAAAATTGAAAAATGTCATGTGACAACATACTGCATTTGGTGCACAGCACGAGGAGCCAGAACAGCCTACTCTTGCTTTTCTTCCCAAAACTATTTAAAGTTGCAACTGAACTTCTGTTGCTTAAATCCTTGACAAAAAACATTTACACAAACCCAAGTTTCTTAAAGTTCTGTAATCTGCTAAAATTGCTTTCAGTAATTTGTAATTTAATGCTTTCCAGCTATGAGTTATCCTGCAGGAAACATTTGCAGGAAACTGTATTTAAAAAAGCAGTTTGCCATCACATGGGCTAAAATAAACAGGATTGAGAAGCGTAAATTAAGAAATACCTGACTCTTGCACCCTCTGCCTCCTTTTCTGCTCCAGCACATCTGGCACCCCCAGACTGTCAGTACCATACCTTGCCAATCACTGTACCTTTGAACACTGTACCTTATGAACAAACACATTTTAGTAAATACAGTCCTGAGCTTTCAGCAAACAATCAAGACACGACTTCCTCCACAGTGTGACACATCTCTGATAGGAAGCACAAGCTTGCACAGATTATTTGGTACCATGAAGCGGCAAGTCGGCATGGAAGCATAAAGGTGAAAAAAAAAAATCCAATATTTTAAAGCTAAGGTGCCAAAAGCTCTTAGCATGAATTCTGATAATTAGAAAATTAAAAATGTTAAACCAAATTAGTATGCAATGGCACAGAGAAAGTATACTGCAATCATTCACACACATGCGACTGAAAAGCATAAGCCGAAGAATGAAAATAATAGTAATAAAAAAATGAGACAAAATTGTGTGAAACATGTAACTACCACAAACACACAGTGCAAAAGCAGGTGAGATGGAAGTAGCTAACCTGACTGGTTAGGGGAGTGGCTCACCAAGTCCCGAATGGGAGGCATGCCTACAAAAAAAAAAAGTAAGAGAATCACAGAAGTGTTACTTCAGCAAATGAGAGAACAGTCCCCAAACCACTCACTGCTGTAAACCCAGTCCTTAGACCCCTTTTTCAGGACAGGTTTCTCTCAGAGCCAGCTCGGTCTCGCTATCTGCTCTGAATCACACTCCCCACGCAGGGAGCAGGGACATGACAGCAAACCCAGCCTGGGGATGTCAGCATTAGCAATTCTGCTGCTTTTATGACACATTTCCATTACTATTTAGCTGTTGCACATTTGGCATTTAATGAACCATTTAATCACGTCCTTAAAAGTTTGATGTACACAAAAGAGAGGAAGAATTTACAGTCATCGAAACCAAAACCAGTTCATTTTGGACTGTACTAAGAAGTCGAGAGGTCAGCCCTGAAACCTCAGCAAGTTCCTCTCTGCTCTCTGAACAGCACATTTGCTCCACCTCCAAGCCAGTGTTGTGCTGCCTGACTGAGCAAACAGCAACATCAGAGTATGGCCCAACGCTGGTTTAACCTAAGCACGTGCGTAACAATCTGTCACTGACCCCCTTTCACATCCTCCTCCTCCCCTGTGGCACACAGGCACTTACGGAACCACAGCTCAGCTTTCAAACTCACAAATTTTACAGCAGGAGGCCG
Source organism: Dasyornis broadbenti (assembly GCA_013397935.1). Classification (NCBI taxonomy): domain Eukaryota; kingdom Metazoa; phylum Chordata; class Aves; order Passeriformes; family Dasyornithidae; genus Dasyornis; species Dasyornis broadbenti. Next base: position 28,015 of record VZRN01005357.1, read on the forward strand.
TCACTGTTACATTGAAGGCAACGTTCCTCAAATTAATCCAACCTCCAGCACTACTGACTGCAAATCCCAACTGCTCCCTTCTTCCCTGACTCCTCCAAACGCCAAGAAGCACCCCCAGCCTGCAGGGGGGACCTTCTGTTCCCCAAGGCTCTGAGTGGGACACAACTTTGTGGCTCTGCTGCAAGATGCACCAGGATAAAGGGAGATGGGAGGAATCCAAACTGGAGGCCTGCCAGGAGCTCGGTGGTGCTCTCCTGTTGTGCTCTGGCCACAGTTGTAAGCAATTACTGCTGGCAGATACTTTGGTTCATGATATAAATCGTTTCACTGTGGAACAACCACCTGGTTATTCCAACATGTTCCAGAGCAGAGGTGAGGAAGCTCCAGGGCAGCGATCAGCCCTTCCTTTTACGTGAACTTAGCACATGGGGCACGTCAGTGAAGGCAACCTCTAAACTGGGTATGGGAGTGTCCTGATAAAGAGCTACTGATGGAGATTTCTTAAAATAACTATCTTGGCACTGGCCTGGATCTAGTTCAGAAGCACTACAAGGCATGAGCTTCATTTATGTGTCTTTATTAAAAAGATACGCCAAATGTCCTAAAAACAGCAGGAAAGAAACCCAGCCCACAGGCCTATCCCTTCTTCAGCTTCACTTCAAGACAAAGCGTGTTCATTTTCCAAACAGGAGACAACTGTTCACAAAAACACAAGTAAAGAGATAGGGTTTAGACCACTGATATAATTTAAAACTTCTCCAATACCAAAGACTTAAAATCTTAGTGTGCCCAGGGCAATTAAAGTGTTTTAATTCAGCAGTGGTTGCCTGCATTTCCATACCAAGCACCTACCAAACCATTCCAACCACAGCTGGAACTGGGGAGAGATCCTCTCAGGAATGACACATAAACCCACAGCCATTCCCAATTCCAGCAATTCTGACTTCAGCACTCCACGCCACACTTTTTCTTTTAGCCCCAAAATACAGATCAAACCCAGCAGCCATTCAATAATACTTTAAAAAA
>VZRN01005357.1:29078-51793 GCA_013397935.1 Dasyornis broadbenti
ATCAAGAAATCGTTCCATTAAGGTATCAAATTCAACCCCAGTGTCCATGGATATCCTGTCTACGGACGTGACCTACAGATCTGTCAAATTTCATGAGATTTTTGATTTCAGAGGTAACAAGGAGAGTACCTGCAGTTGCTGGTGGAGGCCAAAAGAGGAAGCAGGGAGAGTGAGTGAAACTGAGACAGGCAAATGACAACAGCATTTCCTTTCAGACACAAAGGTGTCAGAAGACATGAGGTCCCTCTTGCCTGCTGCTGGACTGGGGCCACCTCCACCTCACCTCCCCAGCAACGTGTCAGACCAGAGCTCGAAATCAGGACAGAAATCCAGCACAGAAAAACGATTTGCCTTTACGTTAGCACGTTTATGACTTTACATTATCATCTTGTCTATGTTTATGAAAGAACATGAAAACGCATCCAAAACAGACGTTATTCCTGGCTATAAGCACACCCGTGGCACCAGGAAAGGAGACCTGAGTGCCCAAACTCAGACAGCAGCTCCGAGTTTTCCTGGGACACGCAGAAGGCCAGGAGCAGAGCTCGGACAGGGACAAAGCTCTGACAGGAGCTACAGGCAACACAGACCTTTTCCTGAGGTGCCAAAGTGATCTGGCCAAGCCGTCTCTCCCTGAAGGCTCTCAGGAACTTGCTGGTTCCAGCTGGGCGTGCAGACACAGCATTCAAACAACCAGGGTCTCCCTCAGACCCCAGACACCAGTACAGCACTGGCACAGGCTGGCAGTGCCCAGCCCGAGGGTGTCCAGCCACACCAGCAAATAATCAAGGAAAACGAAGCAAAACTGGGAAGAACAAGTGGGAATCCAGCCGGTGTTCACAAAAGAAGTACAATGGAGGACAGCAACAAATCCTCTGGCTACAACTGGGAGACTTAATAGGCTGTATAAGCAGTAATACTTCTTTAAAAATTAGTTTATGTGTGAATTTTTAGCTAAATCTGCACTTGCTATCTACCACACGACTTGACCAGTAGAGCACACATGCTGCAGAAGTTTCATCTTAGAGGAAAGTTAATGAAAGGTAACTTTAAACGTCACTAGGATCACACATGGGAAGCAGAAAAAATAAACTACTTAAAAATTACCTATTGCAATGGTAAAGAGTTCTATCAGTATGTACAGAAATAATACTGGAAAGCAATACTGGAAACATTCCTCAAGGACTCATGGATAAACTGCTGCCAGTGCTTTGTTTACTTTCATTTTAAATACTGCTTCTTCAAGACTCAGTAATCAGAACAGCTCAAAATTTAACTCAAACTTGAAATATCAAGGCTATTTTCAGAGTTCTTTCTTTCTTTTTTTTTTTTTTTTTTGCTGAAGGGGCTGAGAGTCACATCCTTTGTGGTCTAAAAAACACTAATTTTGAGAAACACTGGGAATTCAGTAAAGTCACAGAAGAAACTATTTGTGGGAACAAGTTACATCACCACTGCTCTGTGCACATCAAAATATAAACACAAGTATAAAAATAAGACCGTGTTTGTCAAAAGTATTAAGCATTAATACCATACCCAGCTGAAAAGCTAGATCCCTCACAGAAAGTTACTTTTTTTCCAGAGAAAAAGAAACTCCATTAATGTCCTGTAAAACTACCTGAGCTGCAGGTTAGTGCAGCCACTGAACAGCACATCCTACACGTGTAACAGGCAAGTTCACCTGACTTAAAAGGCTATTTGAAGGAATGCATAACAAACCAAAATAACCAAAGGTGACTGCACTGAAATAGCAATAAAGGTAAAAGCGGCTCCATTCTGTAATACAACCAAGCTTCAGGTGCATAAACTGACAAAAACTCTGAACTGACAACAAAAGACAACTCTGATATCCTGAACATGCTGTACCCTGGCTGGTTCTCCAGGTATGAAGTTAAAAAAGAAAGCGAAGTCTCAAGGTGCCGCTCAGAATCACATAAAGGAACGGGGTGGAAGGGACTTTAAAGAGCACTCAGTTCCACTGCCATGGGCAGGGACACCTTCTGCTATCTCAGGTTGCTTCAAGCCCCGTCCAGCCTGGCCTTGGACGCTTCCAGGGATCCAGGGACAGCCACAGCTTCTCTGGGCACCTGTGCCAGGGCCTCCCCACCCTCGCAGCCAAGGATTTCTCCCCAGTATCCCATCTAATGTTGCCCTCTGGCAGTGGGAAGCCATTCCCCCTTGTCCTGTCACTCCATTCCTTGTAAACAGTCTCTCTCCATCCTTCCTGTTGGCTCCCTTCAGGTTCTGGAAGGTCACAATTAGGTCACCCCACAATTAGGTCTCCAGGCTGAACAATCCCTACTCTCCCAGCCTTTCCTCCCAGCAGAGCTGCTCCATCCCTCTGCTCATCCTGGTGCCTCCTCTGGACTCTCTCCAGCAGCTCCAGCTCCTTCCTGTGCTGGGCCCCAGGGCTGGGGCAGTTCTGCAGGTGGGCTCTCACCTGAGTGGGGCAGAACACCCTGTCCCCTGCTGCCCAGGCTGTGGGACCAGCCCAGAACTGGGAGTGGTCCTAAAGGCCCTTCCTTATGAGATGTGTCCATCAAAACTGGACACAAAAAAGGTGCTTTGTACCACAACCGTACTTGGATCAACGCTGAGGTCAAAGACTGGAAATCTGGAGCATGGCAGTGACCACACTGGAATCACCACCTGCTCCAGAACTGCCATGTCTGTCAAACACTGCTGGCAGCAGTGAGCAACTGAGACAAGGGCTGAAGCTTCAGTAGGGAATCTGCCCACGGAGGCCAAAACCATCCTGCAACATTCAGTATCAAACTCCAACACAGGAGAGGATCTCCTCACGCTACAGCTTACAGTGGAAGTTTAAATAACGTTGGCTGCAATATTCCCCTGATAACTGAATTTAAGCTACTGCATTTTAGCTGAAGGAAAACAAAGTACCTGCCCTCACCTGGCTGTTTTTTGCTGCTGTTGGGCACTTCTCCGTTGGTCACGGGCTGGTTACTGGTGCCAGTGCTGCCTCCTGACTGGCCGTTTAACACTTTGGGAGTGGATCCCAGGTTGGCAGCTATCACTGGTAACTGCTGCCCTCGTTTCAGAAGCTGTTTCTGTTCCTGGTGTCGGAATCGCGGTGGTACTTCCCGAGGAGGGTATCGAGGCAAGGGCTGCTGCTGGCTGCTGGCTGGGGCCCGCTTGGCATTATTAGTAGTGCTGGTTCCTGTGGAAGTGCCGTTGGAGGTGACAGGCTGGGGCTGGCTTACACTTGTCTTGGTTTGTTCTGGCACTACCCCCACCCCCAGAAAAAAGAAAGTGGGACAAAGTTATTCATGTGAACAGCAACTTAAAAAATTGAAGACTAAGTCAAAACTATTAGAGGTGTTTATATAAGATGTAATGGCAGCATTTCTTCTGATTCAAGCTGAAACCCATCCCTGAGGAAAAGCTGTGTTGCCCCACAACCACACACTTTCATGGCACAGCCCTGGAAGCAGGAATATGCCTTGCTATCACTCCTAACCAAGTTATCTCAGTTACAGTGTGCTACTATTAACCAGCTTTCTATTGCCTTCTGCTGACAAACCAGCACTACGCAGTTTATTTCAACATTGAACCTTTTTTAGAAAACGTTTCAGTACTAAAATATTAAGTTTCCCATTGGAGTAGGATTTTGTTACATATAGAAAACTGCTCTGGCCTGGCCTAAGAAGAACAAGGGGTGAACAGGAGCTCCAGGACGTGTTGTTAAGGCTTCCCTGCTTTAACCAGGCCAACATCCAACAGGAAAGTTATGAATGCCCTCAAGTGACTGCTGCCAGCAGGAACGGCTGCCAGCACAGGGAGCGCTGCACGCAGCCCGGCAGGACGGTGCTGGCACTGGGAAAATGCCAAATGTGCAACTGCAACTCCAAATGATCTCAGTACCAACAGCACAGCCCCAGCAAGGCATGGCGAAGGTCAAATCATCGGCAGAGGTCACAGGGAACACGGCAAGGCCACCACACCCTCAGCTGCACAGCCCACCCCAGCAGTGCTGAGTGTGGGGAAGGTGTAGGCAACACGGGACACACTCGGGCCACCAGGGAGGAAGGCACTCTGAGCTCCTGGTGTGTGACTCCTGGTGCTACTGGCATCTCTCCCGACTGCAAGTGAGCTCTGTCCCTCCCTCACAGTATTGGAATGTTAATGTACTTTTCAAATTTCTTGGATGAGATATCCATAAAGCGTGTTAATATTTATTGTGCAACTTCCCAAAATAACTCCATACTCGACCATGATCTCCCTCAGCACCAGGAATAGTGTTACTAGACGACTGAGAGTGTCGTTTGCAGGGGCTTTTAAAAGCTTTTAAATATATTTAAAGACCACTTTAGCATTTACTTGCAGGAACCGAGTCATGGGAATACAACACAAAAAATAAAAACAAACTCAAGCTTTTGTTTAAGGCATCAATTTGAATGTTGCCAGCGCTACTTGTGATATGATTTCTGTTTATTTGTACTTTATGTATTCTGAAAAGCACAAAATAGAAGCCTTTAGAATAAAAAGTCACTGAAGAATCAGCGTCTGAATTGTGTTTTAATGGAATGTTGTATTTAGGCTGCTTAAAGGAAGCAGAAAAGAAAAACCTTGGAGACCTCCTTGTCTGACAAATAGGTGGGGAGAAGTCTCAGGGTGAGGGCACCCAACGTCAGCTGCCCCTCCCAGGGCCCCAGCTCTCCCAGTTCACAGCTGACTGGAGAGGGACAGAATTAAGGAGAGGAAGGCCCAGGACATAAGTCAATGTATTGTACTGAGCACAGGGAATGGAAGGTATTGAAAAGTTATTATATAAACTGGGAAGTTGATAAAGATCACAACCACCTCCTCAGATTTCCCCAATTTAAGCTGTTCCCTATATTAAGGGAACACAACCGATTCCTTGCAAAATACTTTGATGCACATAATGAGACTACAGATCGTGATTCTGACTTCTGTTTCAAATTTGAACTTCACAAATACAGAATAATGTTAAACAAATCGACTTCATTCGGTCCTTCTAAAATTTCTTGCTTTATAAATAAAGTAACTGAGAGTGACTAAGCCCTGAAGAGGGGGGGAAGGAGGGAGGAGAGGTGCAATTTAAGCAAATTGCTGAGAATTTGTTGACAATTTAATGCAGGACTTTGCACTTTTCTGTGGTCCAGGTACTGCAACAAGCTCTGAAATTAAAACACATTTGTTCCCACTCCACAGCCTGTGTAACCAGTGCCAAAACTGTAACTTTGGGTGCTCTCCCCGTGCCTCGTGCCCCAGCCGATTCCATGGCTGACCCTTTACAGCCTGGAGCACAGTTCAGCCGAGCTGAGCTGACAGTGACACACAGAAACCCCTCCTGCAGCCACAGCATCACATCAGCCACCAGAGCAGCCCTGGGGCCATGGCCCCGTGCAGGGACACACACACTCCTTCAGCCTCTGGCACCGACTATCCAAGCTCTTTTTTTTTTTTTTCTCACTGTCATCTTAAGCAGAAAATACAAATCCACCTCTCTTGAAGAGATTTTACTGTGACACACAGCACCCAGTAACATGGTCACCGAGTCACTTCTCCTTCCCTGCCACTTCCACTCCTGTACAACTGCTGCTCTGGAGTAAAGTGAAATAATTTCCATCTGACGTTCCCCGCACACCCAGACAGGGCTGCCAACAGCATGCCCAGGGCAGCCCTAACACTTTACTTTCCTAATTAAAGCCACTTTAAGAACAAGTGTGTTAGAACAGACCCCAACGGAGCTGCAGGAACTCGAATCACTTTTGACTATCAAGGAGTGCAACAAATAAACAAGGTACTCGCTGCCCAGCCAGCCCTAAGGCACAGCACCAACAGCACTTTTCTAACAGTTTATGACTATTGTATTTCTCACATATTCCAAGCATTTGTTTCCTTAGCAAATATGGCAATTCTACCTACTATATCAGCAAACTGTACAGCAATCTGCCAGGTCCCAGGGCTAGGCTACAGAACATGCAGAGTCCACATCTGAATGCTAATTTTCAACTGAAATTATCCAAAGTGCAACAGAATTCCCTTGCCTTTGCTTCCCTCAGAACCACAGAGTAAGTTTTAAGCTATAAAATTCATCCCGTCCAACATTTTCTGCTCCACAACTTCTCAGAAGACTGAATAACACATTAATATTCCAATATGGCTACTATGAATTCCAGCACCCCTAAATCATTACCTTAATATCTTAACTTGTTCTAAACAAGTTGCTCGTTAATAAAAGTTTGTTCTACACACCAGTATTTTATTTTGAATTGCATTAAGGCAGAAAGATAATATTAACAGACGTACAGTTTATCACAGTTAATTAACTTGACTAGCACCAGCAAGTTTACAGAAACTAGTATTAAAAATGACAGATTTTCATAAAGAACAAACCTGCTGCAAACCCTCAGAGCAGGGGATGGTGGAGTTACAGTTTACAGAGAGATTCCAAAGAAAGACGCTTCCAACTTGTGTTGCTTTCCCACTCTGCAGATTTCATTAGAAAATGGAGGAGAAGCATGGTGTCATTTTACTGCTCCAGGAGCTGCCTGCCAACTCCTCCTGGAGCAGGGGCCCAGGGACTCACACTCCCCCTCCAATAAAAAAAATGGCAGCTGCTTGAGTAACTTTAATGCAGATGGAAAACAGTTCCTCTCTCGCACAAAACCAGCGCAGAGAGATCAAATCCTCTCCTGACCCACACAAAGAACAGCGCCAGGCTGGCAGGGAAAAGCTCCTTCCCGCTGCTGCTGGAGCTGCCCCCCGAAAAACGCCTTGTGCTGCTCTCCCTGCATGGCATGTCCCGGAGTTGTCAGGGCTGGAATGCTGAAGGGCAAACAGAGGAAGTCTGGCTTTCAAGCTGACACACGTAAGATGTAGTGCTAGAATTTTCGTGGCGGAAAAATGGCCGCAGCTGTGAGCTCGGAGCTGCTCTGGAAAATATCTCCGTGTTTGCCAAGGCTTTAACCCCTGCGGATCCGCACAGAGGTGAGCGCGCCCTTCCCGCGGGACTGCGCGGCCACAGGCCGATTCCCTGCATTCTTCTAGTCACTCTCAGGATTTAAGAGTGAGCAGGAGGGTTTTTCCAATCGGGAAAAGCACAGTCAGGCAAGTGAAAACCTCGATAAAACCCAGCAGCGTTTGTGTAGTTGAGCCATTCCGCTTCGCGGAGAAGAACACGCAGAAGAAGTTTCCAAGGTGGGAAATATGAGTCAAAGATTTCAATTCCACACCCAGCTATTTTTAGAGCACTTTCCGTTTCAGTGGGCAATTCAGTTTATTCTGCTCTGCAATGAAAGCGGCACTCTTGGGGCTGCAGTGACAGCCGGGCGTGCTCGAGCTCGTGCTGCTCCCCCAAGCCCCGACGCTTTCGGAACCAGCCCCAGCACCCCCAGCTCCGGGCATTTTCCATCGGTTACTTCACGTCGATACATTCACGTTCAGTTGTGTTAAAAGGGCATTTCAGCTCCCACTGGGCTCCCAGCCTGGAGCACCATGAACAGCCAAACTCAAACTTCCTCCTCAAAATGCCTTTTCTTCAGCGCTGGGCTCAGCAGCACTACCTGGGGCCACAGTGCTGCCTGCAGAGCTCTGGTTTAGAGGAAATTCAGGAAAAATGGATTGACTGGTCTGTCTCTAAGAGCACGGACATTAAACACAGCCAAGAGGACAGATTTTGCCAAGCTAGAAGGAACACCACGCTGACAATTCTACAGTATTTTCAACAAATAGGGACTCAAATTATCCTTATTTTCTCCTGGAATACCTGGTACAAGAGCACTGGGAAGGCACGTGATGTGTTTCGCCAGCTGCTGCACAAACAGATGAACTGTCCACTTAGCAACTAACTCATACACTCGCCTCTCATTCTCCCAGACCTCCTCTTCCCTCCTTTAATAAAACCAGCTGGATCAAACTAGGCGGGTCAGAATCCCTGAAATCCACAGGAATCCCACACATGCATTTGTAACTGCAATACTACGGTATTAAAATGCTGTTGGTAACAGAAACATTGTTATTAGCATCTTTTTCATTACTTTCAGTCCCAATCCTGAACAGGAAATCCCCCAGCTCCATGAACTTCCTTGGAAAGTTCCTGTCATTTTACATGAACGCTGAGAGCTGCTTCAGCTTGTACAACAGCAATTTCTTCCTCAGCTAAACCAACAGTTTGGAGCCATCAAACTACACTTAAAACCAAGAAATACCTTCCCTTCCCACCCCCAGCACTTAACCAGCTTCTTTGCTGAAAGAGGCACATAATTCTGAATTATTTAAGAGATCCTATACTCTTGTATTTTATCTTCAGCTCATGCACAGAATAAATAATTTAAGACATTAACGTGATGGAAACTTGGAAGCTAATGAAACATTAATTTGCATCCTGAATACAAGGAGGCAAAACTGGTGAAACAAAGCAAGAGCCATGTGCAACACAAGCTTTGGATTTTGTTCCTATAGAAACCGTAGCAAAAAGTTGTGTATCTGCATCTCATGATGTCTGTTCTTCCACAGAACTGCCAGTTTATGTTCTTCTGACAACTCTAAACTCCTGCTGAACTTTCTGAAATACCCTTTAAACACAATTGAGTTAGAACTTCACACTTCGATCAGTGAACATTAAGCCTCAAAGCAGAAAAAAATAACAATAATAAAAAATTCAAATGGCTCTGTCCTTCAAAAGAAAGACATTTTCATTCCATGTGAAGATTCTCACCAGGTAGCCTCCTGAGCAGAATTCCTGCCCTCCTGCTTCATGCTATTTTTAGCCATTTACTTGTGCTGCCTCGGCCCTGAAGTGACGCCAGTGCAGCCCGAGCGCCTGGGTCAAACGGGCACTCCAAGTGCTGCTTATTATACAGCAAAGTATTCTAGAACTTTCCTTCTTCGTTGTCTTTTCAGACATATTTTATCACTTCAGAATAAACTCAGACATTTTCATAATTCTTTAAATCTGGTCTGTTACGCTGAAAGACTTATGACAGGAGTGTACACAAGAAAAGCAATCCTTAGCCTGTATTCAAACACAATTCCATGCACTGCTTGAAAAAGGGCATGCTAAAAAATAAATGAAGAATATTTAGGAATTCTAACAGTCTTCCAGCAATTTTGTGAATTGTTTTGTCCTGTGCCCAAAGACAAACCTGGAACGCCCAATGGATTTCAGTGGCCACAGCTAGGCCGGCAGGGGCAGGAGCCCTGGGCAGCTGGATGCAGCCCAGAGGATGGTGGGACACAGAACAGCAGCTTCCATCGCTGCCAGTGGCTCCAGGAAGGCTGCAGACCCTCCTGCAGCTCACCTGAGGCTCTGGCAGCTCCCTCTGCCTCCAAAGACCCCTTCTCCAGAACCAAAGCATCGGCCTCCCCAGGCAGCAGGCAGTGAAACTTCCCACACACAGCAGCGTCCTCCCCAGAGCATCCTCACACACTAAAAATCCACTGGTCCTACTCACTTCAGGTATTTTTCCCATTTAAACGCACCCCCCTGAGTACACATGGCACTTAAATAGTGCAGCTGTGTCTCCTGAGAGCTGGGCACCGGTGCTGCAGAGCATCAGTGCAGTGCCCATGAGGACAAGCTGCCCGCTCCACTCCCACCCCATCTGAGCTGGGACGTTTCCTCAGTCACCCACCTTGAGAAGGGGCACTTTTGCTCCCCTGCCTCTTCCCCAGAGCAGTGTGTTCTCTGCCGTTTCCCTGCCTTCAAGGCCAATCAGCCCTTCAAATCCTTTTTGATTTCTCCAGCAGGAATTACTTCTCTGCTAAGCAGGGCTCCGAAGCTTCTGGAGCTTCTACCACTGCTCCAGTAAGTGCTAAATTAAGCCAATGTTCCCAGAAAATAGGGTTTCACCAAGCACTCCACATGACCACTTCGGGAATTACTATCCACTTCAAACAGCTGAGGAGCTACAATTCAAGAGACAGTGAAAAGAATCTTTTTTCCCCTTTTTAGAAGCTGGTTGGGATGGAGATCCATACAAACCCCACAAACACTCAGAAAACTGCAGTGCTCCCACCTGTCATGAACACTGAAATTACAGCTCCTGGGTACTGGCAACCTGATCATTTTGCAGGATGAGCCCTCCACATGCAGGAGTTAAAACTGGACACAATCATGACTTGTCCATCACGTGTTCCCAATCCCAGGAGCACTTAGAATATTTGTACATTAAGTTTCGAACAGACCCATCCTACACACAGTTATTCTGGAGCGTTGGAGCACTTTTCAAACAAAGCAAAAAGGTGAAGGAAAAAAGCAAGCGAGGAAAGGAACTTCAGGTATTATGTCTATGCCTGGTGCGTTGTAAGTAAATAAGAATGGAAAACATGAAGATCAGCAACTCCAATCCCTGGATAAACCCTTTGCTGTTACTCTTCTAGACTTTTGGGGTCCCTTTGAAAAAGTGCAGCTGAAGTCTCAAAGGTCCCACCTGTCACCTTCCAGAGGAGATTTCAGGTGACATGCTTGATTCAACATATTTAAAACTGCAGAAGTAATACACAGAGTAGAACTAACTGTAAAGTAACTTACCTTTGATTTTTTGTTCAATGGCCTAGAACAAGAAAAAAGAAGCGTCAGTGATTGGTTCAGATAAGAGAGAAACCACATGTACACGTGCCACTTCATAAAGCAACATTAGCTTTTGACTTTCGTCTTTTTAAATGGTTTCAAGTTATTTAATTATCTGCTTCAGAAGTGTCTCTCTAACCAACCCCGGCCTATTATTCCTTATGCTTAAAAAGCTGTTTAAATGTTATAGAAGACAAAATTAATTTGAAAGATAACTACATGAAACAGACCAAATTAAACTTGCAAATTAAGATGTTTTAAGTGAGTTAAAAACTGTGCCTGGAAGCAAAGAGCCGCCACCACTTTTATTGCAGAACAGGGCAGGGAAGGGGGAGTGATCTGGAAATGGAAAAGAATAAGAGAGCAAATGCCAAAGCTTCAAGTCTTTCATTTCCAAGATTCAGCGGGTTACACCTGTGATATGGCCAAGATGAGAGATTTATTTGAAGGAAAGTTTATCACAGGATAAAACAGAAAAGAAGCATTTCTTGTGTGGAAGTGCACCTCAGTGGTGTGGTTTTAATCATACACCACAGTGAGCTGTGCTCAGGAAGGGCGTCCCAAAAGCACAAGTTCCTCCTGTGTGCTCCTGCTGCTCTCCCTCTTCCCCAGCTTCCCAAAGGCAGGCACTGCTCTTGGGGCCACCACACACCACCACACCTCCTCGTTATGCTTTTTGTTCAACAAATACGATTAAAATATCTGCTTTGAAGCCTTGGGTGGTTCTGTGCCCTTAGAATCCCAGAGTTGGGTATGCCAGCACCTGGCTGAGCCAAGCGTTCACGTGTTCACGGTGCACAAAAAGGCGAACGGATACAGCCAGGAACGCTGCTCAGCAGCAGGATGGGGGCGCAGCGCAGGCCCTCCATACCCCAAGTGTCACCTCTGGGATTGCTGCTGTCCCTCCATGACTTCTTTTGGTCCCAGTCACTGAAACACGCAGTATACAAACCCCAAGCACTGCTCTGTCCTTCCACAGTGTGGTTACGTGGTGCCTCTCTGGCTCTCGCCACGCCTGTGCGTGTTCAGAGCTTCCCCTGAAGAGCCTGTCCTCTCCCCCCTCCCCAGCTGTGGCCCAGCTCATGAACCTGGCCCACGGATGGGAAAATGAGAAGTCGGAACTTTTCAAAACCGTTTTTGCTGTTTCTGATGACCTGCAGCACCCAGAGATCTGTGGAGAGCCAGGGGCACAGCCAGAGCTCCGGGCTGCCTGCTGTGCCAAGGTGCCAGTGGCCCAGAGAACACAAAGAACTGAACGTGATTCAGCTGGGCACTTCCAGACTCCACCAGCGCCTGGGGCTCGGGTCAAGGCTTGGCAGGGTTTGCTGTAAAACAAACCAGTGTGTTCCTGGAGCCACAGGCAGCATCAGCAACGGAATCACAGGAAAACTGCTGAGCGGGTTCACTCTGCTCCTACCGAAATGGACGTGTTCAAAACCTGCATTTACAAGCTCCTCTCAAGCTCAGGGTCAATATTTGGAATCAATGGCCATGATGAGGATCTTGTCAGTAAACAGGGATTCTGAAGTATTTACAAGCATTTCTGTGATGTTTCCACCCCTAAACATCTTTGCTTTTTATTGCTCAATATTTTCTTTTTCATGAATATTTGTATTCCCTACTACAAGTTCTGTTTTGGCACGTTTCCATACTGAAGAATAAGAAGATATATTAAAATAAGGATGCAGCTGAAAGCCACTGCCTTAAAATGGTACTTTTATTCTACCAGAAAATGTACTAACACCGAGGGGCTTCAAACCTGAAACTGCCTCAACTGCAATCACAAGAAGAAAGGTAACCTCAGAAGAAAAGTTAGTTTTGTAAGAAATTACACAGAGCCAATGACAATGTTCAATATGTCAGTTACCTCTAAATAACTGACAGTACACTTAAATTTAAAATATTAAATTAATAAGAAAACACTTGCTTCTAGTAGTGATGAAACAAGTCACCCCTAAGCACAGGGGTTTGTTCTCGGTGCTCCACATACCTTTTTCTGAGCAGCTTCCTTCTTCTTCTTGTCTTCTTTTCTCTTTTTCCTTTCTTCCATCAACTGTTCTTCCTCTTCTTGCACTAAATCCCTGAACCACACAGTTTGTAATTAACTCTCCCAAAATACAATCTGTACACACTTAGATTCATTTTAGAACAATTATTTCACAGTGACACAGAAGAAACTGGGGAATTTTGCTTCTAATTGGATCCTATTTCTACAGGGATCGTCACTGTCAGTGCAAGCCACAAGTGACAGGACTTCAAGTGCAGGTGTGGTGTCAAGCTACATGTAAGGAATTCTTTCTTCCAAAGCTTACAATGCACACTTACACTTGAATTTGGTTCAAAAGCCAGCAAATTCAAATGTTATTTAATCTCGCCCGGAGCTGGTGTGACTGAGCTCTGGCACATCCCAGCCCGGAGCACTCCTGCACGCAGCCTAAGCCACACGCCCCCTGTGCATCTGCACCACCTCCCTCATCCCAAACCACCTCTGCCAGGCAACACCCAAGTGTGGGCACGGGCAGACCACAGCTGGCACCAGCAGGGCCATTTTAGAGCCCTCTAACCGAGAAACAAAACCGTAACTTGTCAAAAGTGAAACCAAAACCTAGGACATTAATTAAAGTCCCTTGATACACAGTATTCCGTGCTCAAACTGGAGGCTGAGCAGGAATACCACAGTCCAGCTCCTGCTGTTTAAAGACAGACTTAAAAAGTTTTTTGGAGAAGAAGAACTAAGAGAGTCAATATAGGACAGTCACTCCGTGGTCTGCTTCTGCCTGGAAACACTGGGCTCCTTTTTAACCCCAAACTACCCATAAACTTCCAGTTTCAAATAAGACAGTTTGGTATCTGTCAGGAGCAATGCAAATTGAAAGTATTAAAGCACAAGATAGTCCACAGGTACTAAAACTTTCATTACTGTTTTAGATATACAAATAACTACTTAATTCTACTTTTAACTCAGCTCAAGTCCCTTTCAAACCAAGTGCAGGCATCAGCTTTGGTTTTGAGTTTTCTTTATAAATTTTTTTTTAAATCCACATGCAAGTTCCAGCTCCCAGTTGCCCAGTTCCACTGTTGCACATTCATGTAAGTTCCTCCCTTGTTAATCAGACAAACAGGAGCACTCTGAGCACTGCCTCTTGTGCAGAGGGTGCCACTGTAAGTGATGCTGAACAGCAGCTCATCAGGTTTTCACTTTCTGGTACCCAGCAGCAGCTTATCCTCAGCCTTCTCCATAATCCCACCTTCCTTTGGAACAGGTGAGTTCCACATTACTGCTGCCCATTTCAGTTCTACCTTCAAACTCTGAAACTGTTCTTTCACCCCGTTCTGAGGTTCTCCAGCCAGATGGTGAAGGTGGTTCTCCTCCTGGTAAGCACAATGCCCCAAGGACAACACTTACACTGAAATTCCTGCACGTACTGCAGAGCAACCACCACCACCAATCACTGTCCATACCCCGCAGAGGCGTTGGTTCTCACTGCAAACCCCATTCCATCCTCTGAACTCTTTCCCCAGTGCTCCTTTTGGTTGGAGGCACACAGCTTTATCGTACATCCAGCGCTCCTTTGCTCCACTGCCCCTCTGAGGGGGCTGCTCCAAGCATCAGCACCTCCTGCTGCAGGTGTGAACAGCAGCAGAGCTGCTCTGACAGGGAGCACTGAAACCATTCCTGTGCTCCTTCCACTCCACCCCACCTGCACTCACTGCTACAGACACACCCCTGCCCTGAGAAGCTTCCACTGACCAAATTCTGGCTTTAAAGGTTTTCTAATAACAGAAAGCAAGCAGCAGTTACTTCTTTTAAGAAACAATTGCTTCTGATGTGCTAAGGTATGCAAAATAATTACCCAAAAGTGTTATTTCTGAGACCACTCTGTGCACTGCCAGAGGAATCACAAGCCATCAAACACAATGTGGCTATTTTGGCATTTTATCACAGCTTCATCAGCTGGCTGCAAGATTCACCGAGGATGGGCTCACTGCAAAAGCAATCTTGCATTTACAATTAGATCTCAAAAATTATTTCATGGACGACTAACAGGTCAGACACCTAACTCCAGAAACAATTCCAGCTGGCCAGTTTCATTCAGAGCAATGCCTTGCTCCTGTGCAAATCTGAGGTAATGATTAACCTGCGCTGACATCCACACACTACAAAGGTGACACTTCAGTCAGTCTTGCCCCTCGCTGTCACACCCTGAGCATTTGTAACCACATGGACACTGTTGACACTGACCCTCAGTTTAAGCTGATTTGGGACGAATTTGCCCGAATTTGGGCTAATTCAGGACAGTATGAATAGTAACAGGCAATTTGAACTGGAGAACAATACCAGGTCTGGTATCAGCATAGAGGAAACAGCTTCTACAGACCCCAGCTCCTTCTTGACACAACACCCAGCTCATGCCCAGCTCCTTCCACGCAGAGCAGAGCCACTGCTTTGCTCCTCGGGAATTCAGCGCTGGGCAGGGCCTCACTTCTGCCTGCTGGGGCTACAGCTGAGTTACAGGATCTAGAATAACCCGAGCAGAGTTCTAGGAGTCGAGACAGCCACCGGCACTTGTTTAGTGTAACAAATTTGTCTGTCACATGCCAAAACTGCATTAACTGAAAAATCATTCTGCTTTTAGAAGAAAGCTGTAGCATGTTCAAGAGCAAGCAGAATGCAAAACAGCATTTTCACAGGAAAGAAAAAAACCCTCATCAATCCTGCTACAGTTAAATCAACACAATTACATTTCATTTTGGGAATACAGATGCTAACAACTAACGTACTGATATCTCCAGAATATTCTACCACAGCATCACTGGGTTTTTTCCACACAGGAACAACAGAACTGCTAAATTATGACACTGCGTTCATTCAATTTTTATCTTTTTAAGACAAACAGATTTTAGATTACAAAGCTATCTTAGGACACATAATCCCCCCTACTATGATTAGGATCAGGACCCAAGGCAATCCCTAGATAAAAATCATCCACCTATAATGCACTGTAAGTTTTTCAGAGTATTAATTATCACTGTAACATTAAATCAGTGACTAGAGAGCAAAAGTAACCCTACTGGTACAATTAAGCAGCAACAGCAAAGCCCTTCCCATCCCTGTTCTACCCTGAAAACTTAACCCTTCAAGGAAGACAGGCCTATTCACCATTCTTGTACAAAAACTTAAACCTGAGACAAAAATTCACAGTTGCCTATTAAGTCATCAGAATCTCAAGCAGAACTCCTGGATTTCCATTTCTGACAGCTGGAAGCACGAGTCTCCTTTATTCTTCCCAACACACAAATCCATGGCCGGCTCACCAGACAGCAAACGATGGGATTGATGCCTCTGATCCCAACCTCCATCAGAACACGTAACAAACTCCATTTCTAATGCTGCTCCTTGAGGAACACAAGTGGAACGTAGCATTTCCCATTTATCACCTCGGACCAACAGCTCCCTGCTCCTGTGGACAAACAAGCAGCAGCTCTGTGGTCCTTTCCAGCATGGAACAGGAACCACTGCAGCAATCCGGTCTCGTGGTAACAACACAAAGCCAGAAAATTAATGAGATCCTTTGCTGGGCTTTTCCCTACAGCTGGGAGACTTAAGCCATCGTCCTTGTGTGGCCAAAGTGTCTGCAGCAGCACGCCTGATCCATCAGCTGGCCAAGGAAAGCCAGGACCCAGCATTCTGAGTGATAACACGAATATATAAACAGGCCTCTATGATTTTCCCTACCAGACACCCAACTTTCACCAAAACACATGCACAGGCAACGTCCTTCTCCTCCTGTGTAACAGGATTAGCTTGTGCAAGGTTAAATGGCCTCAGCACAAATGCAAACCATATTTTTCAATTTAGATCGAGTGAAAATAAAACACCCAGGCCATAGGAAATCCACATCGGAGACAGAACAAAGACCTCTGGTTTCAACAGCTTAACTTGAAAGGTGCTTTATTTTCAAGTGAGACCAAATGAAAATGGATCTTGATCTCAGGAGAGACTGCACATTTGATGGCTCTGAAGATGGGCAAGGAGAAGCTGCTCTTATCTGCATAAATTTAAGCAGACCAAGGGTCAGATAAATATTTACCGTTATTTACTTAACAGTAATTTTTTGTTCCAACTGTGTGCCCCAGCACAATTCCTCTTTGTATAAGGGGGAAAAATGCAATAAACTACTAAAATGCTTTCCTCAATTAAGCTATTAAAATAAACAAACAAAACCAACTTTTTAGTCTTCTAAGACAGGTATCAAGATAGTGCAAGACATTTTATTTTTGTATGGCCTGATTTGTTATTTGGCTTCTGAACTGGAAAAAGCTGTCATGCTCTAACTGGAAAAATTTCAGGGAATATTTATATCAAAACATGCTTCACTTACTACTTTAATTGTTGAAAAAAAGAGTTCTACTAATCTTTACTTTCTTAAGCTCCAGCTTGGCATTGTAAATACACCTGGGCTGAAATAGACATATTTAACTTTCATTCTTATGTTGCAGAAGAGCAAAATCAAGTTCACCCATACTTCCCTTGGCAGACAGGCTGAGGACTCAGTAATTAACGTTGTGCAGCTTTGCTATCTTTGCTGTTACAATATATCAAAAGGCAACCCGTTTTGCCACAATAAAATCACAATTCTATTTGAGGAAATGATGGTTACAAGAACCGTGAGTGCCCATCCCTGGAGGGATTAGCAGAGGCGTGGATGTGGCACTCGGGGACGTGGCAAGTGGTGGCCTGGGCAGCGCTGGGGGTGGTTGGCTCGAGGATCCTGGAGGATCCTGGAGGAGGAACGTTCCAACCCAAAGGTGTTGGTGACACCCCAGGGCAGCTGCACTTGCTGGGCTTCCCACCCAGAGCCTCTGCACACGCTGCACGAGCGGCAGCCCCACCCTGCCCAGGGCTTCGCCAGCCCAGCAGCACCTCCAGCCCCGCTCCTGAGCCCGTGGAAGCTGCCCACGGCCCCAGCAGGAGCAGCCGGCGTGGTTTGACAGCGTCGCTCCCCTCCCAGCAAAGTGCTGGGAGCCTGGAGGCTGCAAAGGGATTCTCCCAAAGGTGTCATGGCCTGCTGGGCGTCCTCTGAAGCACCTCACACGCTGCACTGGGGGCTGGTGCCACCACAACGGCCCTCCATGCTGAAGACATGGTCCCAGCGGTGTCAGGCAGGCAGGCACATGAGGGAACCTCTTTACTATGGACACGGGAGCCCAGCTAAACCTGGAGCCAGCCTCCAGTGGCACTGGGTTGCCAGCTGAAGGCAAAAAAGCAACAATGGGTTTTTACCTTTTCCCCATATCCTACGGGAGCAAACATACAAGTAAGAATTAGAAGTTATTATACAGAGCAGCTTTTGAAACCAATCTAAAATTTCCAGTGATGGCCATATTAAAAAAGTTATTAGGGAAAATAAACAAATAAATAAATAAACCCTTTCCACCATTTGCTCTTCTAGTTATAAATTAACTTGCAGTGCTACAGGTGGAACACTGCCAGGTAGCTACAGGCAAGTATCAGGAATTGAAAGATTTTTAACGATTTTGCAAAGACACCACCACATGTTCAACCTGCAGCTGATCTTCTGCACAGACTTTCAAACGCTGCCGTGACTGGTAAGTCTTCTGTATTCTGACCTGCAAGTTCCCTCATCTTTCAATTTTTAGAAATGACACAATTACATACAACTGCCAACGAAAGTGATTTCTCAGTAAAAACCAACAGCTAGCATTCCTACTCACCAGCATTCTATAACATTCAATAATAAAATGTATATTTTGATTAAAATGGGACCCTGCAATGTTTTTATCAATGTCGTCCACAAAACAGCACACTACCCCAAAAGAGCACTTGGAGTTTATGGAATAGACACCAGTACTTTGAAGTTAACAAAAAAATCCCAACAAACTCCACCAGTGCCTTGGATGGAAACTCTCTGGCACCTGAACCCACCCAGCATGTTCCTTAGAGCACGGAGGGCCTCAGGCAGTGAGAACAAAACAAACCCACTCATTTCCAGACGTGTGTGTGTGTGTGTGTGTGTTCTTTCCAGCTATTAACAGAGAGGAGAGGTACTGCCAAGCTAAAAACTGGGGAAAAAAAAATTCAATGAATAATTAATTAGTAAATGTGTATCAGCTACTTTCTTTTTTGCTTTTAGATACCTCAGTCTTTAAATTATCATCCTAAAAGTGAAGTGATAGAATTCTACCTGCCATGTCTGCCATTCCCAATTACCTGGAATCCACTCAGCTCTCCCATTTTCCTGATACAGAAGCTGGCTCATCAAAAGGATGTTCCCAAATACAAGGACGACAAATGCACCATAATTCTGGAATATTTGTGTTAGTTTTGCCCTCAAGTTTCATCCAAGATGTTTGCTGCTACATGAGCAGACAAAAGACAGATCTTTCTCCCAAGAAGTTTATCATCCAACTCCACAAGACTCCAGCAGCAGCCATAAACAATCCCTATCTTCCTGTAACAAATGAGGAACCGAAGAAGGCAGATTAAAGTGCTCCTCCATAATCAACTGCTCAAGCCCAGCATCAAGCCTGCCCCCACTCCAGGCTGCTGCAGTGTTACTGCTGCAGAGGCAGCGCTGCCCTGCACAGGGGCTGCTGCGACACTGAAACAGCAACAGCACCTTGTGGGGACCACCTGGCAACCATGTACACCCTCAAAAAGTGTCCGTGGGGGAGAAAGGGATGTGTCGTTTCCCCCAAGTATCTGTAAAGGCCTTGAAAAGCATGAATCGAATGTTTTCTCTGCAACAAACTCTTCCCATTTCACAGCAGACATCTTTCCAAAAGAAGTTTATCAGGAAAAAGACCCACCCCCAGAAACCCAAGAGAAAATCAAGTGCTTACACATCAATAGAAACAACTAAATTTCTCCCTGGTTTTCTATGTCTCTATCACTGAGCCAACTCTACGTTTTCCCTGCAGCAAATAAGAAAAATATCACAGAAATACGGTGGTTATTATAACACGACAGTGTAAAAACCAATTGTACAGTAGTAACTTTGCAGAACACATGGATGAAATCTAGAGGTGAGAAGTCTGCTCTTCCAAAACGTGGCCACTCTGCGACCGAGGTGGGCACGAGCACAGGTGAATGGAAGCGATGGAGACCCTTCCCTATGGTTTGCATGCTTGTGAAGCAACAGCCAAACCCCTGGGCCTGGGAAAATAATCGTAAACGTATTTCAGATATTTACCTTCTCTCAGTTCCACATAAATGAGGCAGGAAAGCCCTGTTTACCAAACAGAATTGAAAAGTTATTCCTTAAATCAGAAGAACTAAATGGTGATTTTTAGCAGTCCGGATTTTAACCTAATTTAACTCTTAGCATTCCCCAGTTAACACCAGACAGCTCTTGCTGTGGCTGAACACGTGACAGTGAACTCGTCACCTGATGCCACAATACAGCGTGCAATGGATTCCTCTGAATCACTGTCGCAAGTCATGCACGAAGCTCATTTTCGAGACCAGGAACACTTGCACAGCACTAGGCATGTATGAATTTTAGAGAGAACACAGAACAAATGAGGATTCTTTTCCAAAAGGCCAGACAAGCCAAATGCTAATCCTGAGTGTAAAACAGGAATCACTCCAACTGGATAAGCAAGCTGTACCAGAAGCTGTAATACTTATCCTATCACAAACCCACAGCCTAGGCCAATATTCCCAGTAAGATTAAAAAGTGTATTTGCTACCCATTAATTTATAAGCATAAACTCCAGAAGTGACTTCAGAACACACACAAAGCAAAGCCAACGGCCCGTGGAGTTCACAGTCTATATCCACACAGTGAAATCTATGATTAGCATAAACTCTAGCACAGGTCTGTGTACCTTCCCAGGAAAGGATATTTGCTCTTTTACAGTTCAACTAGGTTACTGCAAATTTAATAAGACTGTAAATAATGACACTGGAGGAAGAATGAGGGCTATCTGCTGAGTTCTACCCCAGTAAAACAATTAATCAGGTCTATCCAGCGCAGGCACGCCATGGTTTATCAGCTGTGTGCTCACACAACGAGAGCTCCCTGGCTAAACATAAACCAGCTGTGGCATTAATGTGGACTTCAAACAGGTTCTGAATCTTTTAAATGAATAAAACACACGCCTCTGTGTCAGAGAGACATGGAGACCCGTTCCATAGCAGAATTTACTCTCCAAGCACTGAATTTTGGAAGTTCTGTCGTTTTCTTTCACTTCCTGTCACTCTCAGCACCACCTGCCAGCATGACAAGATTTCTGCTAAGGTCATGAAAATGTGAAGATCTCCTGACTTACTAAGACTGGCACCAAGTACTGCTCTGAACTTAGCACTCTGTCACTCTAAATAACACAGTTCTGAAATCACTTCTGGCATCGTGAACACAGCGAGTCCCAGAACGCTGATGGGTTAACAGCCATGTGCCAAAGGTATCTTAAAGGTTCCATGTATCCCATTTATGCCCTGTGTCTCAACAACAATATGGGAAAAATCATTCATGCTTAAGCGTATTAAAAACACGCACTGAGAGCAGGGGAAAGCAAAGCAGTTTTCACAGTGCAATCATAGCTCAGCCTGGAAGATGGCAAAAAGGAAAAAAGCAGGGTACCAAACCTAAGATTCTATCAGCTCTACTCAGGGTTTTGGGCACATTACAAACGGCCCCAGTGAAAATCCCTTTAACACGATCATTAGCAAAAGGCCCTTAAAGGTCTAAATGAAAAAGAAACCAAAAAGGAAGTAGGATGAAAGTTGAAAAAAAAAAGAACGTAAGCAACAGAGCAGATACTTGCAAGAAAGTCACCAGAGTAAAACCAAACGATGCAGAAGAAACAACTACTTAAATACAAAAGTCATACATGTCACTGGCACAGAATTCTTAGTTCAACATGACTATGAACTCCCAAGTTAAGGAACTGCCTTCTGTGAAGTTCTCATTCTACAAACTACACATAAACACGAAATTCACCAACTAACTCTTCATGGCAAAAGAGGCAAAGAGCCAGTAGTTTTATGGCAACACAAAGTTTATTTGAGATCTTGCCACAACCGTCCTGCCTCCCAACAGTATTTGCCTGAAGAGTGTAAAAAAACCCCAAACTCTTCATTCATTTTTCGGCTATTGTTAGGTACTACAACTTAGTGCAGAAAAGTTACTTTTCCTCTTCAAAAACCTCCCCTATTAAAGAAACTATTAAACGTCTGAAGCTGTTACACAAAAAAAAAAAAAAAAAACCCAAAAAACAACCAGCTAAAAAGGTGTTTAGTCTACAGAATTAACTAAACTTGCAGACATTTCTCCATGCAATAGGGGACGTTTTCAAATTCAGAGGGTTTTTTTATCCTTACAATTAACACGAGATTAAAGCACCCGATAAAGCCCACAACTATTCCTAGCCCTAGGCCACCTTTCCAACTAAACTGTGGGAGGGAATTTAAATGAGTCTCTTACCTGCTTAGTTTTCTTTCGACTTCTTTGGTAGCTTTAGCTTCCAATTCTCTGGAACAGAAAGCGGTATTGGTTTCCATGTCAACAGCAATGCAGCACGAAAATAAAACTGGTGCGGGTCAGGATGCACAGGGAGCTCCAGGTAGGCTTGGTCAGGAGGGAAGCGGGGAGCAGGGATCGCCCAGGGATGCGGCGGTGTGTGTCCCCAGGGACGGCGAGGGGAGCGGGCAGAACCTGTACCTGCCAGCCCGTGTGCCCCAACAGCACCTCTGCACCCCAGTACCACCCCTGCGCCTTTGCTGTCCCCCAACACCTGCCAGCCCGTGTGCCCTACCTGCATCCCAGCACCCATCCTGTGTGCCCCAACACCATCCCTGAGCAATACCTGCGCCCAGCACCCATCCCCGCCTGCCCTCCCTGCACTTCACCGTTTCAAGGACTTTAAGGAAAACAATTCTGCTGCATCACTTCAGCCCGCGAATGGGGCTCCAGCGCAGCACCGGGACCGTCCGTGCCGCACCGGCGGCCCCAAGCGCTGCCGGCCCCGCAGGAGCGAACTCCGAGCTGGGGAGGGCAAGGCTCGGCCCGGGGCGGGGGGAACGGGACACATCGCTCCGGCCGGGCGCCGCGACCCCTCCGGGCGGCCCCGCCGCCGGCGCCGCTCCCGCGGGGAGCCCGATCTCGTCCCCTGCGGCTCCGCGGGGCTTCCC
>VZRN01005357.1:51906-70823 GCA_013397935.1 Dasyornis broadbenti
CCCGCCCGCCCCGCGCGCAGGAAGCGAACCCGCCCCGGCCGCGCTTCCGGGGCGCCCCGGCATGGAGGGAGCGGGGCCTGAGCCCGGCCCGGCCCGGCCCGGGGGCCCGCCTGGGTCACAGAGTCACGGGATCATCGCTTCGCCAGGGGCTGTGTCACAGGGCTTTGGGTTGGATATCCAGCGAAGGCTCTTCTTCCCTCAGAGGGTGCTGGGCACTGCCCAGGCTCCCCAGGGAACGGGCACGGCCCCGAGGCTGCCAGAGCTCCAGGAGCGGTTGGACAGCGCTGCCAGGGATGCCCAGGGTGGGGTTGTTGGGGTGTTCTCTGTATGGCCAGGGGTTGGACTCGATGATCCCTGTAGGTCCCTTCCTGCTCGGGAGATTCGCTGATTCTGTGCTCAAGGTTGGAAGAGACCTTTGAGATCATTGAGTCCAACCCTCCACCAGCGCTGCCACTGTAACCCCTAAACCCCAAAACCGCATCCCCATGGCAGATCAGATGCATCTCAAGTACCCCCAGGGATGGGGTCTCCACCACCTCCCTGGGCAGCCCCTTCCAATGCTTGACCACCTGAAAAGTGAAAAAAATTTTCTAATATCTAATCTGAACCTCTTGTGTCTCAGTTTAGGGCCATTTCCTCTTGTCCTCCCAGTGCAGCACGGTGGAAGAGATGGGCCCCGTGATGGTCTCCTGTTGGGGAGTTGTGGGGAGCAGTGAGGTTCCACACACCAATGTAGTCCTCAGTTATCCCAATCACACACAGGAATTCCAGGCACTGTCTCATCAAGCACCCTTAGCAGAACACAGTCATTCCCCAACAGATGCAGGACAAGACACACAAGACATGGATATAACATCCATTTCCAAGCGTGTTTTTCCTGTGTGGGGCAGCTCTCTCAGGTGCTGCTGCTGTGCAAGCTCTGTGCTGACCTTGGGGCATCAATAACTGACAGATAAAAGGTATTAATGTGTAAATAACCACCGAGACATTTCTCTTAACCTTCCACTGACTCTTTTGGGTTGAGGGAGGTTATAGAAAAGCCCCCGGCACTGGCAAACCTGGTGAGAGATCGATGTATGTGAACACGGAGCTGAATCCAAAACACACAGAGATACTTCAACTAGAGAAAATGAAGAGTGAGGAGTATAAGAGCCACACTCTGTTACTGGACTTGGCTTCAGTACCAATATCCCAGAAATTAGAAAAATCAAACCAGCCAAAGGACTGAACAAGGTAATAGATGAGAATTGAGTGCAGTAATGTCAGGAATGAGCAAAGCTCATTCACAAGCTCTCACAAGAATTCCCAGTAAATAGTTCTGCATCTGACAAGCACTCCCTGTCCCAGGTTTTGTTGGCGCAGGGAAGTTCTTGCTCTCTCTCTTTGCCTCCAGCTGCACATTGTCACCAGCATTTCCCAGCCCAGTTTCAGTTGGCCTTTACCATTCTTACCAATGCTAGTGAGAAAAGGAATGCTGTTTGATTCCTCTGCGACATGAATGGATGCCCTGGGCACATGAGCCACTGTCCCTGGAAATCTGCTGCAGCATCCACTGTCTTTCTGCCGGCATGAATGAAGTACAATGTTTTTCAGCTGCAGAAGATCCTACATTATTAAAGGCAAGGTTTATGACAATGCAGAGTAGCCAGTGAGTGTATTTTTATCCTTAGAGGCTCGGTAATGCAGAGTGCATTGCTGGGAGCTGAGCAGGCACAGCTGTAAAGCGACAGTTTGAAATCAGTTTCTCAGTGTCTTGTAATAACTTTTAAGTTAATTTGGTCTTATTTATTTTTCTTCATATGAAGAAGTTTGGACTGGCATGTAATTGTGTGTAACTGAAAGCCATTATTTCCTGAAGTGTGACTCAGCTCCCTCTCACTGTTCCATTCACAGCAGCCCTGTTTCATGTCTCTTTGGAGGCACTACACGTGGTGTAGGAGGGTTGCTGTTAAGTCTGTCCTCAGCTGGGAAGGCTGATGAATGCATTATGTACTCCTGTTATGTCAGTTTGTTAACTGTATTATGCCACTGTCAATAAATTCATTGTCAAGGTCTGCAGCTTTCTTTGTTATTTTAGATTGTTCTCTAATGTTATTTATGCACGTGCTCCTAGCAACAAGACCGCTGCAGCTGTGGCTTCCTTTCTGCAGGTAAGGGCTGCAGCTGGCTGCACCCTGTCAGCAAACCCGCTGCAGGAACCAGCCCTCGGTCACTTACCCCGTCATCTCCTCCTCGCTTCAGCACCATGAACTCACCTCTTTCACCCTCACAAGTAACACTGCCGAGTTCTGACACATACGAAACTGGTAAACTCCTGGAGGCACCAGGGAAATTAAGGAATCCTCAAACAGGAAGAATGCTTTCTTTTAGGAGAGCCAGCATGCTGAGCTTCACCCATGCCAAAGCCCATCAGTCAAAGCAGTGGTACTGGGCGCTGGCTGGAAATAGCACTCGGATGTTAACCACCCAGTCCTGGTTTTAGCCTTAATACGTGCTGAGTGTAAGGTTATTTGGGAACTGGGCTCCTGGGGAACCTTCTCTCCTGCTTACTACAGTTATTTAGTTCGTTCTAATTCTAATGTGGGGCCTTGGGACACCTTTGCTGAGGCCCCAGATTCTGATTCTGCCAGCAAAGGGGCACCAAACAGCTCTTTGCTTAAAAAAAGATGTAACCACCTGGATTGGGAGCTGCTTTCAGCTGAAGGGTGCATAAATCCTTAACCCCCATCTGTTAAATGTCAGTGCTTCTCTGCCTCATGATCCGTGTCCCCAGGAACCACCATGTTCCCACGTGGGAAGGAGCACTCCGGGCAGTGTGTGCAGGGAGGAACCAGCTCGTGCCATCCACGACGCTCCCTCCTCACCCTGGTGCTGCTGTCCTTCCCTGACGTGTGTCTGAAAGGCTCTGCAGCACTCTGGTCACACATGGCATCAGAAATTAGAAATAATGGAAGCAACTCCTCAAGGGCAAACAACCCGCCCACGTTCAGGGGGCTGCCAAGGAATGGACCTGAGCAGTTACACTTCCACCACTGGGCAAACATGCCCTCCTGGGCAGTGACCCCCAAATAATCCTCTCCCAGCAACAGCAGCCACCACCTGCACCCTGCCAGCCTGGCATACACACCCATCCTCCCACCGTCACATCCCCATTCACTTTTTAATTAGGATTTTCGTATCATCAGAGCAAGAGAATAAACTGCAGGAGGCAGAGGAATGCACTGCCTGAAAACAGTTAAAGAGCTGGCGCCATTTCAGCGTTCCCATCCCCTCCGCCCTTCCCCGTCAGCTGCAGTTTGCTCTCAAGGCAAAGGAAGCCGACATGTTAGAAAATACTTTCTGCTTCATGTTTGGGGAAAACAGAGCTGGGGCTGTGTCGGGAGAAGCACGGGCCTGGGGACGAGCAGAATTTGCCACCAATGCCTCGCAGCTGCTCGCTCCATTCAGCACCGTTACACAGAGCGAAGCCGCTGTCACCGGCGAAATAGATTGTTTTCGAAATTGCTCTTGACTTAAATAATCTAAATGAGCTGATTTGACAGACAAGGGAAAACAGTCTCCTCATCAATGCAGCAGCTTTCTGTGTTCCTCTGCAAGGAGGCTCCTTTCCTTTTCATTGTAGAGACTTTACTTAAAGATTTAAAAATAGCCCAGGCGGTGGTAAGAGACGGAGATATAAAGGTTCTGAACAGACAGCACTTACTGATAAAACAATCCCTGCCCAGAGCCTGCCAGTGCAGTCAGCTGGGCTCTGCATGTTAGAAAGGGACATTTGGGGCTCTAGGATCCTTAACCGGGAGAAAAACCCACAAATGACGAACGGGAAGTTGGTAGCAGAAAGTGTTGGGCTTGCCTTGCAGTCAGCCCTGAAAGCAGCTGGAAGTAGCCCTGAAAAGCAGCTGGAAACAGCCCTGGAAGGTGAACACCATCCTGTGCTGAGGCTGGGGGTTATGCAGTCATTTTCATTTCACCGGCGGCAGCTGCAAACAGCCATCGGACCTGTGCCGGGGAGAGCATTCCCTGCCTTTCCTCGGGGCTCCAGCGCCTTGGCAGCGTTCTCAGAGCAATCAGAGCAGGGCAGAGCAGCCACTTGGGGTTATTAAATGAGGATTTAATCCTACCCTTTAAATCAGCAGAAAAATTATCAAAGATAAAGGATTTCCCTGTGTTTTAAAGGCAGCCCAACTTGCATTCCCTGATCTGCGTTTGGGAAGGCTGCCAACTGCAAAATGGAATCGCTGAGCCTGGATTTTGCTCTGCATCCAGCCAATTACGGTGGCCTCGCATCCCCACGCTCGGAAGTGGTGCAGTACAAGAGACTGACAAGATCCAATCTTTATTTATTTACCAGGGCTGCACTGCACTTCCAAAGGGAATCACAGCAGTGAGCTTACTGCGGCCCTCCCCAGCTCCCGTGCTCCACACTGCTCAGGTGTTAGTGAATATGGCTCAGCCCAAATCCCTCATGGAGGCTGCTGGGGGGTGTCCCCTGGCTCTGAAGGTTCCCCTCGGGATGCTGCTACAGCAGCAGGTCCAGCCATCCTGGGCATCACCTGCCCTGTGGGCGGCTCAGCTGATTTGCCCACATGAAATCGGCTGGGTCTGCACATGCTGGGCTCTCTTCCACAGCCATGGCTCTTTCTAGCTTGTTTCTAGGTCTTTGCTAACCAGAAAGACAAAGTAGGGCCCAAAAAGTAGTAGGGCATTTTTTGGAGAGCCCACAGAGCTACAAGCCACCAGCAAGAAGACACAGATGGTGCGTGCAGGGGAAAGTGCTTCCCCTCCTGTTTCTGCCCTCCAGCCTCAGTTATTTGTGATGGCCTCATGCAAACAGTGATGTTCACAGAGGAAACAGCTTCCCCTGCCCTCAGCCCACCAGCTACACCCACGGCAGAGCTCACCCTTCCTCCAGGATTAACCTTGACTGGTGAATTGGCGAGAGCGACACGAGCCGCTTCTCCAGAGAAAGCGCCAGTGCCCTGGGAGAGGGACAGGAGTGCCCGGAGCACTGGAGTGGGGTGGGGTGGGCTGGGCAGGGACTGCAGCCAGGCAGCCCTCACCTGCCTCGGGACTTCACACCCTGCTCCTGTCCTCCATCGTCTCTACCAGGAGTCATCCCTTCCTAACCAATGCTCATTAATCACCTCACTCACACCTGCCCTTTTCCAGCACAGCGCCAGATTAACAGACTTCACCTGTTTCCTTTGCACTTCTCGCTGACAATGGCACAAAAAATTCCTGCTCTGTCACAGACCGGTTCTTTTTGTGCCAGCAATATGCTCTGGTTTAGGCTTCAGAGAGTGATTCATCTGCCGAGTTTCCTAATTATGGAGAATAAAATGGGGCCAGGACGCATTTTATTGAGCAACACCGTAGACCACAGCAAGAGATCTGACACGTGTTACCTCCTGAGACTGTCTCCAGGTGGGGAAGTGTCCTCATGCAATGTCATTGCTTCCAGGGTGGCTCTTCCAGCTGCTGTCCTGCCTGGGCCACGGCTGGCACCCACCGTGGTCTTTCTGTGTGACCCTGAACTCCTGTGCTCCTGATTCTCCCAGCGGTCCCAGTCCCAGGCACTCTGGTGCTGAAGTAATTCTATCTCACCATAACAATGCAGTGAATTACTTAGGAGAGTGTCTGAGGTTTAGAGAGATGAAAGGTCCTTCCAGTGAGACCCTCGAGACCTTGTGCCTGCTCCCAGCTGCAGCCCTGGGACCCTGCTTGGCACAGTCATGGCCCAAGGCTGAAGAACTTCCAGTCCCACCTACTCCCCACAGCAGCAGGATGGGACAAACTGCTGCAGAAACTCCCCTCTGTGGTGCCCGGGGACTGGCTGCCAGCTCCTGCTGACTTCCCAGGCACCTGTTTCAGAGGACAGGTTCTCCTGGAGACGTTTTCTTTTTGGGCAAGGCTGACACACAGCTGCTGCTTCTGCCCTTAACAAAGCATTCATTGTTCTCCTGTTACCCTCTTGTTTCCCTCCTGCCTCACTCCATGCTCTGAGGGTTGCAGGGATGCCCTGGGGAGCACCAGGACCTTAACAATGAGGCTTCACAGCCCCCGTTTGTGTCCCCTCCTGTCTGCCTCCCTGCGCCCTGGGGAAGGTCCACAGGGACCAGAGTGCTTGGAAACCAGGGTCCCACAAGCCCTCAGTAGCACACCTGTGCGTGCTTGCACGTACTTTTACATCCACCTTTGCACACCTGAGCAGGTGTGCACCATCATCCCTTTTTCTAAGCCTTGAACACCCTGGAAGCAAGGACGGATACCGCAGTTAATGGATTGCACTGTCCAGCGAGCTGGCTCTGCCCTGCCTCTGGCACAGCCGGCAGTCACAGCCAGGGGAAGAGGCAGTGAGCTGGGGCACGATCCCAGCTTTGGGCTTTGAGTTCACTCCAAGCACTTTTTCCTCTGCCAGGGGCTGGAATCTGAACTTCTATCTCAGTTCAGCAGATCTGGCTGCCCCTAAGCCTCGAGGACAGTGCTGAAAATGGCACGTCTGACTGTGCAAGGAAATGTCAGCTATGCCTGGGAAGGGAGAGAGGAGGAAAACGTCTCCCCCCACTTGCTCCTGCCCGTCTGATGTGTGGCCTCTGGCACAGCCCCATCCCGCTGCCCTCAGCCAGGCGATGTGGTCACTCCAGCTCCGCTGAGCACCTCGGCGGGGGGAAGGAGGAGAGCGAGGAAACACGGTGTTCTCACCCTGGTTGAATCCCATGGATTTCTGAGCAGCTACTGCACCGATAAAACAAAGGCTGCTTTGAAATGGATGCCTGGCCTGGCCGGCTGCCAGCGCCAGGCGGGAGACAAAGGCTGGGAATACAAATGCAGCGCTGGAAGTGGCGAGCCAAGGATGCTCTGCGGCAGGGAGAGCACGTCGCCATGGAGACACGGCGGCCAAACCAGGGAGGAAAGGACCCGCACTGGGATGGACTGGGAGCACCGGAGACACAGGAGCCATGGGAGCCATGGGGGCTGAGAGACAGCGGCACTGGACCCTGCAGAGAGGCTGGGCCAGGTGCCAGCTGTGTCACCCCAGGTGCGGGACCTGTCCTGACAAGTGGCACGAATGGCATCTGTCAAGCGGACAGTGAAAATGAGAGGGGATCCATGGAGAAATTCTCTTTCCCCCTCATTTCATCGATGCAAAAGCCATCTAGGAGGGTAGAAATTGCTATAACGGGTTCATGCGGGATGCACAAACCCCTGGGCAGACACAGACTGAGCGAACCATCCCACACATCCCAGAGCTCTCGGATCACCTGCAGAAGGATGTAACAGTTGCTGTGCAGAATTATGTCATGAATGGCTGGTGGTGGTGAACACGATTTGTGTGCCTGGTAGTGGTGCAGGGTCATTTATCACTTAGAAAGCAGGAACTGCTCCTGGGTCCTGGCCGAAAGGCTGGTGAGCTGGCGTGGGTGGCTCTGGTGTCCTGCCGGGGTGCAGGCTGAGGCATCGGCCGGGCAGGGGGCGCGTGGGGTTCCCATTGCGGGCTGGAAGGCCACCCTGCCCTCACTTTCTGCATGCCCATGGCCCACATCAGGCAGGGGCTGATGCCAGGGGAGTCTGACAGGATTTGGGGCATGCCAGGGCCTCCCTGAGGTCACAGCTCCCTGACAGCAGCCACCACCAAAGCGCCTGGGACTGCAACTCCCCGTGAGCCCCGCGTGTCACCGCACCCAGACCCTGTGCACAGCCCTGGGGAGGACCCTCCACCGCTGCTGTCTTGGAAGGGAATGAGAAAATCCATCCCATGTGCTTTCCGTAAATCCTGAAGCCCTCGTGGCTTCACAGAGCAGGGAAGGGAGCGGGAAGCAAACCATCATTTTTTTAAGCCTTGGGAGACACTCAGGTGCCGCCACAGTGCGGGCTGTGTAAACAGCCAGAAAGACAGATTAGACAGAACAGAGCTCCCTGTCAGCACACGACAAGCAATGAACGAAGGATAAGAATCCCCAGGGAGGCACTTTTCTAATAAATGACATTTTGATCTATAGCTTTAACAACTCGTCCCAAGCCACCACATTCTGAATTAGGGAAAGCGAACCCATAACCTGCCCCGTCAGCCCTGTGGAGGGGCAGGGAGGCAGAAATACAGCTGTGAGGAAGGTGGTGGGGACATTTCCTGCACTTGCAGATTGACTGCTAGAATTCCTTGTTGTCTTTACCGCTGATAAAAATCACCAGCGAGTTTCCTATTTTCAATACTGAATTGCTAAAGCTCCCACAACCAGCCCCACACTCCGATCCTGCCCCCACGGGCTCAGCGGCGCAGCGAGGAACAGGAACAAAAACCAGCAAAGTATCTGCACAGCTGAGCTGTACTGAAATCCTGGCAGGTTAACGTTGGCCAGGTGTTTTTCCATGGAAGTTAAGCCCATGCTTCCTCTGCAAAGTGCTCGAGGTGCCCACCCATTCCAGAGGGTGGCTGTGACCGCTCTGGCTCTGACAGCCACAGAGCCCTGTCCCCTCCAAATCTACCCCTGAACACCTGCTCCTGCCCTCCCAGCAGCAGCCTATGATCAGCCATCCCTGGGTCTCACTTGTTCTTGTGAGCAATTAAAACTTAATTTATCTTATTTTAATTAAAGCTAAAAAACTCAGTAGCCTTTGATTTCTCTCTTTGCTTTGCAGGGGGGAAAAAAAAGCCAGAAGGATAAAGGGACAGGCAGAAGAGAAAAGGCTTTGAGACAAACACATACCAGCTCTGTTGGCTTTTATTTTATGTGTAGCCCTTTTCTTAAAAGAAATAATTACGTTTCAAAACCTCCTTTCCCTGTTCCGAGCGCTGCCTCTTTCCACATTAATGCTATTTGCATGCGCCATCTCCTCCCACCCTTCAATAATTTAAACCTTCATTTTTTATTCACTCAGTTGTCAGATTAATTTACATATCATATATCTATATTTAACACTGACTTTGCTCCCCTGTTTTTTTTTTTTTTTAAACAGGAAATAGATTTCCCTTCTAATTTAACCGCCTCTGGGACGGGGCTGGCTGGGGGGGATCAGCACAGGTGCAGGGGGGTTAGAGGGGTGCTGAAGCGTCCTTTGGTGGGTGCAGCAGTGCTGGAGGGGGCTTGGCAGCCCCATGGCCAAGCCCTCGCCTCCGTCAGCTCCAGGGAGCTCAAAGCGTGGCCTCCTCCCTCATCCATGGAGAGAACTCGGCCTCGTTCCCTGCCAGGGCCCGGGGCGTTGGCAGGGGATGGCTCCAGGCTGCCCCTGCACTCTTTGCGGTGCTTTGCCGGCTCTGCCTCTATGAACAGTGCGAGGCAAAGGGCGAGGGTGCTGTCAGCACTGGGTGTGACCGTGGGGCTGCCGGCGGGGTGGGGCACCTGGAACCTGACTGCAGCCCCCAGCGGGGCAGGAGCGCTGCATCCCGTGCCCAGCTGTCCCTCTGCCCTAAATCTGGTCAGAAAACCAAGGGAAATGGTCAAGCAAAGGTCCAGCTGACCTTAGAGCCTCTCCACACAACAGCATCTGGCACCTCCTAGCGTGAGCTGCGGTGCCAGAGCCGGGGTCAGCCCTTCCTGACGGGGAACACAAACCTCCTGCTGCAGGAGAGCAGCATCAGAGGGCAAGCACATATGGCAGCGCCTGGCAGTGCTGCTGGGGACCGCCTGGGCCTCGCCAGGGCCGTCAGAGCCGCCTAAAAAACATCTCTGTGGTGCCAGGGTGGACAAACTTGTCCCGGGGTCTGCTCTGTCCCGCAGGTGCAGTATCACGGGAGAGAAGGGTTACGTACGTTCCACGTGGGTAGGCTTAAGGGCTGTGGAAAATAAATAGTATAAAGGAAATTTGAAGCAGAGAACATGAATGAGAAAGCGGTAAATCACAGAGCCAGTCACTGAGGAGAGGCTCAGATCCCCCTCCCTCATTTTCCACATTACTAGAAAAAACAGTGAACTGATCTCAGACAAACGAGCCCTCCCTCATTTTCCACATTACTAGAAAAAACAGTGAACTGATCTCAGACAAACGAGCCCTCTGGACCCAATTTTTCAAGTTAATGAGCTCCTCTTGCAACACTTCCCCAGCACGGAGACTCCCAGCACCTACTGTTTGCCACAGCCTCTAATGAGCAGAGCCACCATCAGCCGTCTCAGAGCTGCCAAGGAGGGACCCGAGCCGGGGGCAGCAATGCCCTCAGACCCCACCCGGGCAGGGCTGACAGGGTGGGCAGGCAGAGAGCCTGGAGCCTTGGCCCTGCGCCCAGGGACCTGCAGCAGCCCCAGACGGAGCCACCGTGGTCCTCCCCAGTCCAGGGGAAAGGTCTGCCCAGAATGGTGGAGGGGCTCTGCCAAGGATGCTCCAGGTGGTGGTTTAAAAGCCCTGAGGGTTTGGTGGCAGCTGCCTCCTGGGCGAGCACCACTGGCAAGCCCGGCACATTCCCAGCAGGCCTGGCACATTCTGCCTCTCCCAGTCTTCCAGCATTAACCTCCAGATGAATTGGTGTTTGCCAGGTTCAAAATAAACTCTTGTTTCAGGAGGAAATTGCTTTTCTTGCTCCCAGAAACATCTCTGCAGTCCTGGACAGAAGATTTCCAATGGATTTTAGTTTGTTATTAAAATTCTCACTCTTGCTCTTCCCCAGGACGAGTGAGGGGGGAGCAGGGCCGCAGGACACGGCTCTGGCACGAGCAGTTATCCCTACTATTATGCTTAAATTAACAGGGAAGTTTTTGTAAATTGAATACTAATTTTCTCTTGGGAATAGATCATTAAATTACAGAATACTAATGAAAATTTGCAGCATCTGCAGAGAGGGTGGAAGGAGCAGTTTGTTGGTATTTTTCCTTTCTTTCCCGGCTGCAGCCAGAAGTGAGGAGCTGCCACATCCCAGCCCGGGAGCTGGGAGAGGAGATCAACACATCCACAGGGGTGTGAAGGACGGCACCAAGGATCGCCACGGGGAAAGGCTCAGTGAGGCCAGAGCTGCCTTCCTGCAGCCCCTGAGACGCCGAGAGAGGCAACGGCAGGGATGAGACCCTCCACGCTCCCCTGCCAGCTTGGGAGCTCGGCCTCTCATCCTCCTGCGCAGAGCTCAGCTTCCCTGCACACTGGAGGGTCCTTCCCCCCACGCCGTGTCCATCAGCCTCCCCAGGCCTGGTGGCAGCAGTGGCCATCGCCCTGGCAACGCTCGGACCGAGCGGCGCATCCGCCTGGATCAGGGAACAGCAGCCGCGCTTGGTGCCGTGTTTTTCCAGTCGAACTCGGTTTCTTCAGAGCAATGAGGCTCAATAGCTCTGGGAGTGCAGAGGCAGGAGCTGCCTTTTGGGGAGGGGACTCTGGGGAGAATTGTGTCTGGGGGGCTCAGAGTGAGGAAATGCAGATTTTTTACTGCTTTGATCATACATAATTTAAATATTCAAGCTACTCTGGAATTCATTGAATTATACATGAATTTCACAGGCAGCATTTTTGTAACTCCTGGAAGGCATTGAGGTTTTTTTCACTCCCTTCAAAACCTTGGCTAACCTTAAATTTATTTATTTTTAGATTTTTAAAAATCCCGATCAACCTCATCCCAAATCACCTTGAGAACATCACCGACGCTGGTGGGTGATTCCACCGCGTTAATGAGGGACACGTGGTGATGTCCGTTTGCTCGTGGCTGTGACAGAACGTGTCCCGTGGCAGTGTTTGGGTCAGCCTGGCAGGGTCAGAGACCTCCGAGCTCCCTCCTGCGAGAGGCTGCAGCTCTGAGTGCTGCAGCCACCGTGGGTCCCTCCAGCCCCGGCTCCCTGACCCCTGCCTCAGGCTGGTTTGGGACACGAGGCAGGCGGAGCTGGAGGCGTTCCGGGACAGGGGAGCACCTGAGCGTCCTGGACACACCATCCCTTCCTCCTGCTCCCATTTTCCATGGCACCGCACACCGGGAGTTTGGGAGGTGCTGCTGCATCTGTCCCTCAGCTGGCAGCTGGTGTCTGTCAGCCAGCCAAGCGTCCAGCTGTTTCGGGGAGGGAAAGAGCACGGCCAGATGTTGCTCTGCAGACTGCTGTGAGCGTGTTCATGGCTGATGACAGGGGCACGGGGAGCCAGGGTGGCCCTGACAGGGGCTAGGTCCTTCCTAACATCTGCTCAAGATCTGCTCACTGCAGTGAGCGACGTCTCCCTCAGGGCTGGGCTGGGAGTGTGCCCTCCTGTTTCCATCACACCCAGCACAGAGCTCCCAGGCAGGGATGGAGCCACTCTGGATCCTTGTTTCCAGGGAGAGCATTTCCCAGCCCTATAAAGCTCTCTGGGGAGCAAGCAAGAGGCTGGAAGGGAAGCAGGGACCCGTGCAGCCCTGTCTGCAACCTCTCCCTAGTTAGCTCATCGCTCATTATCCTTCCCTACCCTTTTAATTTCTCGCTAAAGTCAACCAGCTATTGCTGTTCAAACTGAAATAATTAATTGGAACAAAATTGCCACTGTAGGAGAAAAGAATGATTAAACCCATCCAGCGGACAATGGGGCAATCACAGCCTAAGCAGCTAATTACAGGGATGCGGGATAATAACAGAGCCCTGGGCAAACTGTGGGGCTGGATGAGCCGGGAGGAGGGTCTGGGCTTGAGTTCGCTCCGGGTTTAGTGCCTGACTCTCGAAATAAAGGTACAAATGCAAGAACGAAAGATCCTTAGGGAGGCAGCGCCCAGCCAGGTCTGCTGGGGGAGCAGGAGCCGCCCAGGCACCTCACCCCGCACAGCCCCGCGCCCGCCGGAGCCGCTCCGGGCGGGAGCCGCCGCGAGTGCCCGGGGAGGGGAGATCAGCACTGGCACTGCCGTGCTGGGAGCACAGACAACGGCGGCTTTAACTGAGGAAATTGTGTGAGCACGCGTATCCATGTACAGGCCGTCACTCCTTGTGAGATTCCACCAGGAATCACAGCATCAGGAGCTTGGGAACAATGAGAAAAACAAGCGCTCTGGGATGTTCTCTGCTGTGGCCTTGGCCCAGGAGACCTCGCTGCAGAGCAGCAGACCGGTACCGGGACAGGGGAAGGGGAGGAAGCGTTATCCTGGGACTGACACGGATTCGTGGGTGAGGAGAAGAGCCATGACAGAATGGAACGGGAACTCCTGCGGCATCACGTGGGTGATGGGGTACACACCTGAGCCCTGGCTGCGGGGACACGCAAACCCTGTGCCCTTCCCGAAATCCCAGTGTTTTACAGCCCTGCACTGGGCCCAGCGTGTTGGCTGTGGAGCGGGATCGCTTCCCCCCACGCCTGCGGAAATGTGGGGTGGTGGTGAGGTAACACAGCACCTGATGGCCCGAAGGGAGTGCCACCAACTTTCTCCAGATGGTTACAGCAGCCGGAAAACCAAGGGACAATCCCTTTTTGGGAGGTGCTGTGCCTTGCCAGACTCCCAGGGGAGCCCAGGGACCACAGGGGCTCCCTCCCCCTTCCTGCCCTCCCCGCTCACATTAAAGCAACATTTAGCTCCCAGTCAGGGACCTGTGACTTTCCTTAATAAAGACATTTTTCTTCTCCCCAGCCTCAGCGAGAGTGAGTTCAAAGTGGTGTGAAATTGGAAGCGGTCACGGTGTGTGCACGGTGCTGCTTCCCCTGGTACTGGCACGGGGAGCTCCCACTGCCCGGAGCACAGAAATCCCGGACAGCTCCGAGTCTCTTCAGTAATAGCTCATTTTCTGATGGATTTTTGACTGTGACTGGAGCTTCTAAAAGGTATTTTCAGTGATGGGCTTGTCCTGGGGGAGCGGGTAAGTCCCAGAGACTAAAAGTAGAATAAAGGAGGCTCCTCCTGCTTATGAGTGAATCCCTGGGGCAGCACCATCCTGGAAAGGCTTCACTTCATGGTGAGCTCCCCCGGTGCCTTCCAGGCAGAGCTGGGGAGGAAGGTGGGGGGGGTCATCTTCACCCCAACTGTGCTCTGTGCCCTGACATGGGGCAGACACACACATCAATATCAACTCAGCACAGGTTCCCAGCCAGGGAAGGGCTCCCGGTTCCTGTGCTAAGGGGGAGACCCTGGGCCTCCCGAGCACCCTGAGCTCCCCAAGCCCCTTGGCACCGTGGGGAGCCCAAGTCTGACGTGCAGTTGAGTTTCAGGCAGACAGGGCTGCAGGGAACCCGTGACCGTGGCCTGGCAGGGATTGCCCGCCCCGGGCTGGGAGCCAACAGCAGCCACTGGTGTAAATGAAATCAAAGTCGTGCACAGCCAGTGAGCCACAGCCACCCCGCTGTGTGTGTGTGCTCCTCCCTTGTCTTTGTATGAAACATCCCCGTGCTGCTGCTCCGGCTCTGGCCAGACCTGGGCACGGGCAGCCAGATGGGGACACAGTGGCCGGGGACTCTCCCAGCCCCTGGGTCCTCCAAAGTTCTGTGGAAGCTTTGGACTTCTCCCCAAATGGCAAGACGAACACTGAGCAAGTGTCAGACACATCAGCGGGATCACAAATGTGCTTCCCTCTGCAGGCAGGGACCCAAGGGCACTCCCGGAGCGGCTTTGCCCATCCTAATTTTCCTGAGACTGCCCCTGCACCCTGCCAGCGCTGGCCTTGGTCCCTCAAAGTGCAAAGTCACCCCCTCCCAGTGAGGCAGTTACACCCTGCAGCACTGGGGTCTCCAGCCCGGGATTCCCCTTCACTGAGCTGCTCCATGCCCGGGGCTGCGGGCTCACAGGATCCCTGGCCCTGGACTGGCAGCCCAGCCCTCCCTGCTGCCCAAAGGGCTGCTGGGTGCTCTCAGCGGGGTTCTGATGCCCAGGGAAGCCAGGACTGCCCCCACCCCACGTCCTGCTCTTCGTGCCGCAGGGATAACTTGGCGAGGCGAAAACTGCAGCTCAAGGTCTGCGAGCACCAGAGGGAGGACAGGGCAGTTCCCGCCACCAGCACAGGGTTTGTGTGACTGCCAGGCCTGAGTGGCGTGGAACACACGAATCCTCAAAATCACACTTGTGACGAGGAGGGGGAAAATGGCCAGAGTAAAGCCAGTGTGCATGCAAGCACGGAGCAACCGTTCGGGAGGAGTGAGCAGCTGCCTTACTGTTGCACGTCTTCTGGCACCGCAGGGTGGGAGACCTCGTCTTGGCACTTAAAGGGTGACGGCTCTTCTCTGACCTTTGTGGAGACAAAAGACAGAGAGGGTTCAGCTCCACTGCAGTGTGGGAGCAGCACCGTGAGGGCCAGGAGCAGGGACAAGGCTCAGGATCTTCCCCCCGGCAGAGCTGAGCTCTGGTGATGGCACCACATCTGCCAGGCTTTGGGGATGCTGAGCTGGGGACTACGCACTGCCCAGGCCCCGTGCTGGCTGTGGCACAGTGAAGGACACAGGGCAGGGCTGCCAGCGATGCTGAAGCCCTGACCCTGAGCAAACACACCCAGGAAGTTGAGGAGGTTTCTTTCCAAAAAATGGTTTTCTTTAAGTATTTTCGTACAGCGGCAAAGCTGCAGACTCCGGTCGTGTCTCCACCCTGCGGACTGATAGCTGTTATCAGGATATCACCCGGGATGGCATCCAGCCCTCCTGTGCCCCCCCGGGTGTTGTACCCTGGGTGCAGGACCACGCTCAGCACAGCACAGACCCTGCACTGTGAGCATGGGAAAGAAAATGAAATCAGTTACAGGAACAACTTCATGGATCCACTTTTCAGAAGTTCAGTGAGAACAGAGGAGTCTCTGCCATTGAAATGCGATCTACCCCTGCAGGGCTAAACACAAGGCCATGTGGCGCTGGGTGGCACCCTGTGGTCCCTCTGGCATTGCCCCTTCCCCCGAAGCAGCTCCCTGCAGCCCTGTGGCTCCCGGGCACGCAAAATGCAACATCAGGAACCGTATTTCCCCTGAATGCCCTGGAGGAGAAGGTCTGAGACCCACTGTAGATTTTGCTGCCTGCTCCCCATTCCAGCCACCTCCCCCCAAGAACAAACAGCCACAGCACGGGCCCGTGGCTGTGCCGTACACAGCCTAATTAATCACATTGCTTGGGAAAATATATGGCATAATTAATAACACAAGGCATCTCTATTGGCCTCTGCGGCGCAGCAAATTACGAGGCAGTAACACTTGGACGTGTTGACCTGGATTTCATATATAATCCATCAAACCATTCCTGCCCGGTCGGGTCTCGGGAGACACAAACGATACAAAAAAGATAATTAAACAAAAGCAAGATGGACAGCACTGGTGCCCCATTAATCACTCCCAATGTTGTGGGGATGGGACCCCCAGTTCTGCTCTTTTCTCTGCATAGGTTTTGGTATCTTATGGGCCTGGGAGGGGACCTTCTTCAGAGAGGTCCCCAGGCACATTCCCAAAGGTCCCCAAAAGCATTCCATCCACTTTCTGTTTTACTGTTATCGGCTGAGAGACTAACGTGTGTTCAGTGGGAGCCCTCCGAGGGGCAGGACCAGGTGAGGGATGAGGATACAGCTGGATATCAACTGAGTCTGGGTTTAGTACCCCATTAGGGAGATTGTATTTGGCAGCAGCAAGGAAAAGCTTTGCTGAAAGAGACAAACATATTTTCAACAGCGAAAGGGAATCCTCTGGTCAAAACAAAACAAAGCAAAACGAATGAGTTTGTTTTACTCGGCTGTGAGGGCAAAGAGGCTGTGAGTGAGCCCCAGGAGCTCCTGCTGGGCCCCAGGGCTGTACCTAGGCCCTGGGGCTCCCATCGAAGCTTCACCTATTAAATTAGTTTCATCATGTCTGTCATTAGTTATCTTTGTAGAGCCCTCATTTGGAGGCCATTTCAAAGAAATTAGAGGAAAGCGCTGCTCTTCATTCCCCTAGAACAGTGGTTAACTCTCCGGACTCACTCAGCATTTTCATATTGATGGAAAGAAGCAAAATGAATTCATAACCACAAAATCCAATGCCTCCACCATGGAGCAGGATTCAGAGCCAGTGTGAGGGGAGGAATTGCTGGGGTGACGCCTGGGGTGCTCATCTGTACTCAGGGGAGCCGCCAGCACAGGGCTGAGGATTAGAGGCTCGGAGGAGCAACAGGGGAGTTCAGCGCTCCAAATGCTGTTGGGTGAGATCTGGCACTCTGGGAGGGGAGCCACCAGGTTCCCGGGAAAAATTTAATTCCGGATGGACCTGACTGCAGGTACTCCAAAATCATCAAACTCTGTCAGAGCAAAGCGTTTGGCTTGGAGATGCAATTGTTATTCCAACAAGTGGGAAAACCTGCAGAGGAATTCTCTCCCTGAGGAGCGGCTGGGCTCCCCAGAGGCCCACGCCGGCACGCAGGGCACTGAACAAACATTTCCTAATCCAAACCAATTCAAAACAACCTGTTGGGCTGTGCCAGCAGCAGGCAGCTCCCCGCGGCGCTCCTTGCCCGGCTCACCCGCTCTGCTCAGTGCCAGCACCACCCATTCCTGCCTGGCAAAGCCAGCTCGGCTCTGCCTGCACCTGAGCGACCCCAGAGCACCGACATCTCTGACCCGAGCCTGCCACATCCCTCCTGCCTCTTCCCTTTATCCTAAAAAACGCCTCTGACACAAACAGCCTTCTAACACTCGTTACAGAACCGCTGTCACGGAGCGCCTCCGCCCTTCTGCCCCTCGTCACGATGCCCCCAGGACCCGCCGGCCGCAGCTGAGCTGTGCCGGCATCTCCGTCACGGCATCCCCGGCTGCAGCGGCAATCCCTTCCCTTCCCTTCCTCCGGCACAGAGCGATGGGCAGCGCTGCAGCAGCCCGGCGCACAGAGCGGACCCTTGTTCCGCAAGCTCATTAATCTTTAACAGAGCGTTTGGGTTAATTTGAAAGGTTACTCACCCGTCAGCGCGAAGGGATCCCGACGGGAACGCTCCTCCCGCGCGCGCCGCAGCCTTGGTGGGGAGGAGAGAGGAGAAATGAAAGCTCTACGGGAGCGCAGCGCACTCGCATCCTTTGCCCGGGGCTGGGGAGCGGCCGGCGGCGGGCCCGGCACGGCGGGCACGGGAACAGCCCGGTGCCCGCAGCCAGACCCCGCCGGCCGGAGAGAACCCCCGGCCTCTCCCCCTCGGCCCGGCCCGGGACACTGACCTGGCCTGGGCTCCGCTGCAGCCGCGGGCGCAGCGCTGAGCACGGGGCGCATGGTGCGGGGCTCGGCGGCGGCGGGGCCCCCCGGCAGCTCCGCGGCTCCTTGAGCTGCCGGCAGCGCCGGTGCCGCCGCTCCGCCCGCGCTCGCCCCTCGCCATCGCCGTCCCGGCGCTGCGGCCGCTCACTGAACGGATCCTAAATCAAAACGACGCCCGTGCAGCGCTCCAGCCGCTTCCCTGGCTTGGGCACGGCTTCGGATTTGGATTTAGCATCTACTGAGCCAAGTCCTCGGTGCATTCTGTGTTAAATAACTAAGGTTAATTTGATTTGATGCACCACTTCATTACCATAAACAGCTCACAGTGTGTCAGTCCTCTGTAATTATGGTTCCCTACAGCCGGCATCTTGTTCATTTTCCATCAGTGCTGGAGCTTCCCTGTGATCCCCTCCCAGCCAAGCCCTCCTGCCTGAACTCCCCCCAACAGTAATTAGGTGTCATTTATTCTGCAGTTGACGGTTACACTCATTTGCCAAAATAGGGGCAAGGATATTCAATT
Organism: Dasyornis broadbenti; assembly: GCA_013397935.1. Taxonomy (NCBI): domain Eukaryota; kingdom Metazoa; phylum Chordata; class Aves; order Passeriformes; family Dasyornithidae; genus Dasyornis; species Dasyornis broadbenti. The sequence continues at coordinate 70,450 of VZRN01005357.1, forward strand.
TACTTTCCATTGCAGCCACGCTTGCCTCTGGTGGCTGGGACGAAGCTGTGTGTGGAGGGGCCGGAGGGGAGCAGGGATGCTCCGAAGGGAGGGTGCTTGGTGAGGGGATGCCACGGTGGGCAGCCCCAGCAGCTGGGGGCTCAGCAGCGCCCAAAGAGAGGCAGGGGTGTGGTGCCAGTCACTGCCCAGGTGGGATTTCTGCCCCTGCTCCTGCTGCCGGGGAGGAGCTGCTCTGCCAGCACCACCAACACGAGGGTGGGCGCAGATCACAGCCCACACAGAGCCAACTGAGCACACCAAGCCGCTCTCAAGCCCTGTCTCCACCTTGGCTCCTTTAGGCCAACAGTGCCTTTGCCAAGGTGGGTGCTGCCACC